>CM031622.1:23123861-23198861 GCA_018398815.1 Conus ventricosus | reverse complement strand
CACACTCAAAGTTTCACTTGCACACACACACACACACAACACCACACACTTATACACACTTATACACCCACTCACACACACACACACACACACACACACACACACACACACACACTCGCTCACACACACATTCAGACGATATATAAACAGTGATGACTGTGGTCATGATTATGCAGCCGGAGCTGACAAACAACCTTCAAATTGTGTTGTTGTTTTCCATCTCACCAGAGCATTAATCTGTGCTGTGATTGTTTTCTCACATCATCAGGCATTCAAAGAGAAACTGAAGGTAACTTTGGTGGTGGTGGTGGTCGTGTGGGTGGGGGGAGGGAGGGAGGAGGAGGGGTGGGGGGGGGGGGGGAGGGCAGTGGGTAATCAGAGGTGCCAACTCCCCTGCGACCCATTTTTTTCATTCAAGTCTGTTGTGTGTGTGTCCTCCACACTTCCAGGCTGATGGACAGGGTGATGGTCAGTTCTGGTTGGATTCTGTTTAGTTGTGATATATAACACACATGCTGCAGAAAGTTAACTTCAGTGGTCAACATCAGACGGCTTATTGGAAGTGCTATTGCTGCTGCAGATTCCACAGTGTCTTCCCATTTATACACAGAAGTCTCATGACCGCCACACCATTTTTTTCTAAGTTCTCTATCCAGTATTGATGATTACAGTTGGTGTATTTTGCATAGCGTCTTTCCACTGAAACCTTTTTTCAGCAGTTAGTTCTAGAAGAAGGTGTTGCCGCGTCACTGAATTTGAAGCTGTTTATTAGAGACATGGATAAAAAAAGACCCTGGTGAGAGGAAGAGGTGTGGGTGGATGGAAGAAGAAGAGGGACACGAGGTTAAATGAGGAGGAGGGGGGGGGGGGGAGGTGCCATCAGTATATAAATGGTGAAACATTTCAGGGAAACCAGGGCACAGTGGTGAGCACCAGCCCTAGTTCATCTTGAGCATGTCTTCTTCATTGACCTCAGAAAGGAAGATCACAACACTCCGCATGTCGGGGTAGATGACGCTGCTCCCTTCACAAATGAATTTGTGCAGATTTGAAAAACAAGAACAAAACACAGTGAAACCTGATGTCTGTGAGAAACAAACAAATGGAAGTACCAAACAGAATGAACACTGAGGTCGTTTGAAAAACAAACGTGGAAACAAACGGATGGAAATACCAGGCACTTCAAAGCCAAATCCAAAGCAGGTGCTTGCCCAGAGTCACAGGACTTGGTGAAGAGGGAGCAGGTGAGGTCTTTGCTCATCTGTGGCTCTCTTTGCACTGTCTGATGGGGGAGACCAAGAACAGGTTTGAAAGTTACTCCCCCACACACTCTAACAAGGCAGTGAAAAAAATTACTTCCCATTGCAGCTTTTTTTTCTTAGTTCAGACTGACGAGTTGTATATGAAAAAAAAAAAAGAAAGACATTTGCACTTGTTGCACAGTGCTTTATCAGTCATTCATGGATTTAAGTAAATGTTTGCATGAATGTATAAGACTGGAGATACTGTAGGATGAATCATCTTTATGTCACAAATCAGAAATAGAATGTGTAATCCACAGTGGTAACATCAGGCTGCATTCTGTTAAGTCAAAGTCACAGCACAGAATGCTGCTGCTGTCAGAGTTGAGGAGACCGGTTTGAACAGATGAAGAAAGGAAGCTGTTTTCACACTTTTCATCACCATCAATACAGACACAGTATCATTTCAAACACAGTTTGTGCCAGCATCGTTTTTTGGCTGGTTGCTTTTCATGGTTTGCAGTCCAGCATGTCTGTAGCTCTTGTCATAAAGCAGAATTGCAACCAGAATCTAAATTCTTCTTTTTTTTTTCTTTCTTTCCCATGTATGTGGGGTTCAGTTCAATGTGGCCAAGTGTGCTTCAAGTTTTGGTTAAGTGGGATTGCTCCTGAACTTGTGAATAAAGAAAACCATAAACTGTGAACCACCCATAAACTATGAACCACCCAAAGAATATTCATGATTTTGTAACAGGCAAACTTGGCAGACCAAAAGCAAGAAAACAAAGCATTGTGTCTCTTTGTGCTTTAGTTATCCAGGGGAAAAAAAAAGATAAATATGAATTCTACATCTGAAACAAAGTGTGTTCTCTAGGGGGAGACCACTGCCCAGTGCTGTTCCGTAAATCAGTCGTCTGTTTGCAGTCATAAGTCTGTAAATGCTTGACCTCAGTCAGGGTTCATAAGGTGACACAAGAGTTCAGAAAGTTCGGGAAAACTGAGCTAGTGTTTTCAAGGCCCTTAGAAGTTTGGGAAGAATGAAAATTCCTCTCTAAGTTTGTGAAATTTGACTGTTTGTTCTGCATGCACAGTGTTTGACCATTGAAAATGTTATGAAGAAATGTGTGGTCAGATTGAAATTAAATGAAATTTTGAATTAAAGGTGTTTGTCTGATGCCCTCATTTATTTACTCTTAGTTGCCAACAATCAGAAATCAGAGTTCTTCCCTTGATTTTTATTCTCATTTTAGATCTCATGGCAGCCAGCAACAAGAAGTCCACAATGTTTAAAGTGATGTTTGCCATACCCTTCCACCCTCCCCCTAAAAAAAAGGAAAAAAATAAGGAAAGAAAGAAAAAAAGAATACCCACTGATGGATCAGAAAAGATCTATACCACAACCATGCAGCTTTTTTGCTTCGTCTGGAAGGAATCATAAATACTGGTTGAATTTTGGTCTGTGGGAATCCTGAGTGATGACAGTTTGGGAGTTTTGAGATCATTTTCTGGCGCAAACTCTACCAATATTGGTTTTGTTATGAAGAGGTCCCCAAAAGGTTGGCATCTCTGTGCAGCATGCTTGTCGCCTGTGTTGTTCTCAGAGCTTTGGTTGAGGGGCCTGAGGTTGGGGACATTTGTAGTGGATGGTGCTGGATGGGGGATTTTGGTGTCTAGATAGCCTTGTCATATTTATTATTATTACCGCATGCCTTTTTTAAAAATACTTTTAATTCATGTCCGTATAGACCAGTTGTTTTGATGTTTTGAGATTTAGTTTACAGCTAGCCTACATTTGCAGTCTCGAATTTTTATGTTCATTTGCATGTTTTCTTTCGCTTGGTTATGTTTTGAACTGTTTCGTTATCAGTGTGTTTCGTTGGAAGATGTTTTAGAAAGTTACTTACCGTAAAGTTCGGACTATAAGCCGCGACTTTTTTCCCCAGCTTTAAGCCCTGCGGCTTAAACAACGATGCGGCTTATGTGCGGATTTTTCCGATTTCAGAAGCATCAAAACCCTCGTCTATTCTGAGCTTCTCTGTAACTCACATATCGTGTTTACTGTTCATGAATTTTTATTATGCTTTTAACTACGATTTTCTGTGTAATCGTGTAATGGAATCAGTAACCCGTTCAGAAATACGGGAATCGACATAAGTAAAGCCCATTACTGATATCTTTTTTCATCAGTTTGTCTTCTACAAAAATATGATCGCTTCGAACGGCGCAATGTGTGTTGGCCGTTTCCGACCTGATTTATCTTGACTAACACCAGCTGAATTACGAACAAAATAACTCAGCACTGGCACGGTATTAAGCGAAATAAAACAATCAAATCGTTTCATTAATGTTCTGGTTTGTTATTATATGCGTTATCTACCAAGTGCGTCTTGCAATTCAAAAACGATTAGCGCATTCAACTCGGTCATTGTCAGACCTTGGCTTCGATCCGCCATTGTTGAAATCGTGGACAGGGAGTGAAGGTTTGCATTTGATAACTTCGCTTTGATTGGCTTGCGCTTTCGAGTACTCAACCAATCGCTTAGCTTGATACACCAGTGAATGCAGGAGAGAAACTGCCTTTCTAGCGCATCGTTAATGCGTTGTTTTTTTCGTTTTTTTTTTTAAAGCAATGATGTTTGGAAAGACAACACTTGTAAGAAGCCTCATAAAAACTTCGATTCTAAATTGATTTAAAACACATCGTACTAAAAAAAAAAAAAGACTGAAGAAAAGCTGGAAACATGCTCTTGTATTCTGACCTATTTAAACGCCAATGAATGCAGTGAACACATTGTATGTGATGATTTTCGACACTATGTGAACTCAACGCTCGGCCAGCTGCCGCCTGCGGCACATCGGACTATGTTGTATATATATCTGCGGCTTATAAACCGGTGCGGCTTATTTGTGAAAAAAGTTCAGATTTTAAAAAAATTTAGTGGGTGCGGCTTATATACAGGTGCGCTCAATAGACCGAACTTTACGGTACTTGGAAGGTTAGGCGGTTACAAGCCTTTGTTAGAACATGGTTTCCTTCCTTAGGATGCTCTCAGCCTCTTTCGTGGAATGTTTTGCTGAAGGTCCTTGTCTGGTACAAACTTTTATAGAGAAGATGTATCTGTGATGTATACATTGTTGGAAAAAAAAAAATCATTGAAAATACTCTACTGATGAAAACGCTCTATTGAATAGTCTGTTATTTATAGTATAACATGCTTTTACATGCATGTGTTACATGCTTTTTACATGGATGTGTTACATGCTTTTACATGCATGTGTTACATGCTTTTGTGTCCATTGTTTTCTCTTTGCTGACATGTACCAAAATTTTGTTGTTGTTTTTTCGTCATGATTTTTTTTCTTATATTTTTATACGTGTCATAGCTAGCCAGTACAACCCCCAAATCCTCCATCACTATCAGCTGCCTGTCTAGATGTGGTTGTCATCAACTTCCCCACTTCGACACGTCATCTCAGTGCTTGGCACCTGACCCTGGTACCCCCATTCCCTTCTACCCTACCTCTCTGTCCCCCCCCATCTGTCTGTGTGTGAGTCTCTCTCGTATGGATTATTGCCCATCATCAAAACAGACAGCTTTGACGATTTTCCGTGAAGCTTGTCTTTTCTCCGTAAAATCAGGAGAATTCTCTGTTTTCAGAATCTCTAGTCACTGCAAGGGTTCAGCTTCCATCAGAGGCATTGACAGAGGGAGTTTTCAGAATCCCTAGTCGTGTCACTGAAATGGTTAAAATCCCATCAGAGGCATTGACTGAGGGGAGTTTTCAGAATCCCAAGTGACGTTACCTCAAGGGTTCAGCTCCCATCAGAGGCATTGACTGAGGGGAGTTTTCAGAATCCCTAGTCATGTCACTGAAATGGTTAAAATCCCATCAGAGGCATTGACTGAGGGGAGTTTTCAGAATCCCTAGTCATGTCACTGAAATGTTTAAAATCCCACCAGAGGCATTGACTGAGGGGAGTTTTCAGAATCCCAAGTGACGTTACCTCAAGGGTTCAGCTCCCATCAGAGGCATTGACTGAGGGGAGTTTTCAGAATCCTAGTCATGTCACTGAAATGGTTAAAATCCCATCAGAGGCATTGACTGAGGGGAGTTTTTCAGAATCCCTAGTCATGTCACTGAAATGTTTAAAATCCCACCAGAGGCATTGACTGAGGGGAGTTTTCAGAATCCAAGTGCGTTACTCAAGGTTCACTCCCATCAGAGCATTGACTGAGGGAGTTTTCGAATCCCTAATCATGTCACTGAAATGGTTAAACTCCCATCAGAAGCATTGACTGAGGGGAGTTTTCAGAATCTCTAGTGACGTCACTGCAAGGGTTCAGCTCCAGTCATAGGCATTGACTGAGGGGAGTTTTCAGAATCCTAGTGATGTCACCACAAGGGTTCCGCTCCCATCAGAGGCATTGACAGAGAGGAATTTTCAGCCCCGGCCAGCCCTTACCCAGAGCGGAGTGTGCCTGGAGCTCTGAAGGGAAAACTGGAACCACACAACCCAGTCTGATCCACTGAATGGCTGCGGCTTTTAGAGTACTGCTGAAATGTGCTGCAGGTGTCTGACTTCTCAGACATGGTTGAAAACAGGATGTGTGATGCGAGAAAGTGTAGAGTCTGGCCCCTGTGGTGATGTCCGAGACTAGAATGGAACTCTGTAGCCTTGTGTTTTCCTCATTAACCATGATGAAAATTACATCTCCCTCATGTTTCCTCATTAACCATGATGAAAATTACATCTCCCTCATGTTTCCTCATTAATCATGATGAAAATTACATCTCCCTCATGTTTCCTCATTAACCATGATGAAAATAACATCTCCCTCATGTTTCCTCGTTAACCATGATGAAAATAACATCTCCCTCATGTTTCCTCGTTAACCATGATGAAAATAACATCTCCCTCATGTTTCCTCATTAACCATGATGAAAATAACATCTCCCTCATGTTTCCTCATTAACCATGATGAAAATAACATCTCCCTCATGTTTCCTCATTAACCATGATGAAAATAACATCTCCCTCATGTTTCCTCGTTAACCATGATGAAAATAACATCTCTCTCACATTTGCTCATGAATCATGATTAAAAAAAAAAATCTAAAATTCCGTGGCCCATGCTGTCGTCATGCCGTGACTGTGGATGTCTTGGAGTTCTTCAGTTAAGGAGATCCTGACTCACCTTGATGGTGGACGACAGGAGACAGGAAGCCCTTGTTCAGTGAAGTTGATGATGGGTCTGATGTTTCATTGTCAGCCATTTTGCTTTAAAGATTGTTTCAGTGCACAACAGTGTCATTCTCTTTTATCATTTGTTTACAAGTCTGGTGTTGTGAGCTGTTCAAGTTATTCCCAGCCTGCATATGAAGAAGTATGTTGTAGATAGCCGCACTGACTAGATGGCCATGTTAGAGGTGTGTCTTTTTACATGAATGGACAAGCTAAAGAAAATGTTTTTTAAGCAGTGTATGTCACATAGTAATATTTTCTTTCGTCAATTTATTTCTTCAGCAAAAGTTCGAGAAGAGAGAAAAGAAAAAGAAAGACAGTTCAAGAGAGATGAGAGAGAGAAAGAGAGGGTGAGACAGACAGGGAGACAGAGACAGAGAGTTAAGGAGAGAGAAAAGAAACAGCAGGAGAGACAGTCAGTCAAACAGACATACAGGCAGAGAGTTGAAGAGAGAAGAGAAGAGAGAAGAGAGAGAGAGAGAGAGAGAGAGAGAGAGAGAAGACAGCATCAGAGAAAAGCCTGCATCACAAAGCAGTCTAGAATTCATTAACATGATACACATGCCAAAGTACAGGAAGAGACCTCTGCAATACATATTATATACTTTTCCTAAAAGCACAGCTTAAAGTAAGCTGCTATGTTCTTCTTGTCTGAAATTTATGATCATCATTTGAGCTGAAATGCAGACATATCCAAATTGTCAGTTAACAGCTTATAATCTTGCTGTTTGTTTGCAAGATCAGCATATGTCATGTTCATTTCTGCAATGCATTCATCACTTAAACTTTTGGTTTTTTGATATTTGTGGAAAGCAGGAAATAGTGTATGTACCTTTTCAACTCTGGATTTGAATGAAAAAAAAGAAAAGTCTGCAGAGATTATGACATAATCAAAGATAGCATCTGTTTTAACCTAGATTGAAAGAAATGTCTATGTCGTTGATCTTGCAGAGATTATGACATAATCCAATATGTCATCTGTTTTAACCTAGAGTGAAAGAACTATATTTATCATTGATCATGATGGCATTGTCAGCTGAATTTGTAATACGCTATCTAGTGAGGATTTTCTGAGTAAAGAATATTTACTTTTCATTGGGAACATTTTTGTCTTTACTTCCCTTTAAAGACTTGTTGCCTGTAAGAACTTGTTTCTCCTGGAACATGTCTGTCATCTACTACATCAGATTTACCTCCCATTACAAGATTCGGTGCCTGTAAAAATTTGGTTTGTGAAACATTCCTCGGTTTTGTGAAACATTCCTTGGTTTTGTGAAACATTCCTCACTTTGTCTTTACTAGTTTGACCCTGGACAAAAAAAAAAAAACTCTTTTCCCTTAAAAACATGTTCTTCTTGAATATTATTTCTTTTGCAACATTAGATCATCTTCAAGTTGGCTCTGTCCAGTAAAGACCCCATTTTGAAGTATTTATGGAGATCATTGTGGAGAGGTTTGGCTATGTTCTGTTCTCTCTGTCTCTTTCCCTCTATCATCTTGTCACCATGCCTCCCGCCTCACCCCACACCACCCCTTTTCCCCCCTCTATCCATCCTAACCTCCGCTTTTCTATTCTCTCACTCTGTTTTCCTCGTTTCTCTCAACTTGCTAGTACTTTTTGTGTGTATATATACCTTGTCCTGAAAATGTGTTGTATATATGTGCATGTAAACTTTCTGTCGGAACAGTAGAACTGAAGCCTGACCCTAGAGATTAAGGAGGGGGTCTTTGTTGGGAGGGGGATGTATCTCTTTCAGGTCCAGACTGAAGCATTTCCATGATGACTCACTGCAGTCTTCCTGTATACTAGCCAGTTGTGGACTCTGACCGCACAGCTGCAATGGACGGTCCAAGTAGTGGAGATAAGAGGTGACTCTTGACAGCACACCTGCAAAGGGAGATCCAAGCGGTGAAGATAAGGTTACACTGATAGCACAACTGCAATGGACGGTCCAAGTAGTGGAGATAAGAGGTTTTAGAGGAGTGCTTGGCATTTCCTATTCTGACCTGTGTCACAGACCATGAAGTCAGCAAAATCTTCAGATGGCACCGAGTCACGCGAAGACTTGGTGACCGCAGTAAGTAACAGAGAGCTGTAAGGGTAGTGGACGTGGGTCAAGGTCAGGTGGACTCTGCCAAGACCCTCCTCCACGGAACTGCACAGTGGAAGAGACACTGCGGACAGAGAAAAAGGTGGACAGAGGACAGGGCTGAGTGGATAGGAAAGAGGAGACAGGAAGACAGAGGAAGAGGGGGACTGGTGGACAGACAACATGGCTGAGTGGACAGGGCAAAGGAGACAGGGAAGACAGAGAAAGAGGTGAGAGCCATGGGTGAGTGGACAGGGAAGGAGAAGACAGGGAGGACAGAGAAAGTAGGACAGACAACATGGCTGAGTGGAACGGGAACAGACGACAAAACGGACAGAGAAAGAGGTGGACATACATCATGGCTGAGTGGACAGGGAAGAGGAAACAGGGCGGACAGAGAAAGAGATGGACAGATGACATTGCTGAGTAGACCACAAAGAGCTTGGCCACAATCCAGGCAGTTGCCCACAACCGTCACAAGGGAGACAACCGGTGTAGGGTCACCGTGGTGGCAACACCACGGCCCTTGTGGCCTTTGGGATTAGTGAACTGTGAAATCCAGTGATGGCAAAGACAGAAATGTTCCAGGTAAAAAAAAAGAAAGCTAGTCTTTCTTTGGAAGATCTGTTTAGAGTGGTTTCCCTGTGATGGCGTTTTGTTAGGGTGTTGATGGCTTGTGACAGATTTGCTTTTGAAAAGGGAGGGAGGAGCTAGAGGAATGGGAGATTTAAAGATTCAGTATTTGAAGAATGGGATAAGTCTGTGGTTTTCAGTCTTTCGCTTGATTTGATTTTCCTGAAGTGATGAGTAGAAAATTTGCAGCAAGTTCAGACATATATGTAACCACAAAAAAAAAGAAGAAAGAAATGATGACATTTTTGCTCTACTGTGTGTGTGTGTGTGTGTGTGTGTGTGTGTGTGTGTGTGTGTGTGTGTTGTCCTTTCATGTTCAGGCATATTGTCTCATCTCTAGTCAGCTCCCTCAGAATGACCATCCACTGTGATGCTGTGGCTGGCATTATGATTCCATGGCTGATTGGTTTTCATGGATTCCATGGCTGATTGGTTTTCATGGATTCCATGGCTGATTGGTTTTCATGGATTCCATGGCTGATTTGTTTTCATGGATTCCATGGCTGATTGGCTTTGATGGATTCCATGGCTGATTGGCTTTGATGGTTTTCATGGATTCCATGGCTGATTTGTTTTCATGGATTCCATGGCTGATTGGCTTTGATGGATTCATGGCTGATTGGCTTTGATGGATTCCATGGCTGATCAGTTTTCATGGATTCCATGGCTGATTGGCTTTGATGGATTCCATGGCTGATTGGCTTTTATGGATTCCATGGCTGATTGGCTTTTATGGATTCCATGGCTGATTGGCTTTTATGGATTCCATGGCTGATTGGTTTTCATGGATGTGTGTTTGTACATTGTCTGCATCGTGTGCAATTTTGCACGCATGAATGAGTAAGTGAAAAAAATATGTGAGCGCTTGCCCCATCCCCTACAATGCCTGCCATCTTCATCATCCTTTTCCCCATCTCGTCCGCTAACAGCAGAGATGGCATCAGGATGTATGTGTCCTGTTGTTGTGTGGAAGGTCAGGATAGCATGTATCCTCAGGATGCCTATACGTGGGACAAGCTGTGCTCTAATGAAGTGAGATGTGTGGTGGTGATGGTGGTTGATGATGATGAATGTGATTTCGCTGACAGGGCACAGAGGACCCGATCTGCTGCATGTGTGCCTCTGACAAAGCCCTGATCGTGGTGAGTACCTGTCCACAGTTCTGTGTGCGATTCGTGTGGACCCTGTCTCTGCTGACCTCAGCTCAATTGCCACAGCAAGCAGGCAACAGCACCTGTCTCCTTTCACCCCCCAGTGTGCATGAAGACTCGCCAGCTCATCAACCACATACCCTATCCTTGCTGGCCTGTCCATGCTTCCTGTACAGGCATGCACATGAGAGTGTGCACATGCATGCACAAAAACAGACACAAATGCACACACGTATGCCTGCACTACATACATGAGCACCACACCACACACACAACACACACACACACACACACACACACACACACAACACACACATACACACACACACACACACACACACACACACACACACACACACACACACACACACACACACCACACACACACAGTCACACACACACACACACACACACACACACACACACACACACACACACACACACACACACGCCACCACACACACACACACACACACACACACACACACACACACACACACACACACACACAGGCCACCACACACACACACACACACACACACACACACACACACACACACACACACACAGGCCACCACAACACACACACACACACACCACACACACACACACACACACACACACACACACTGTTCTCACACACACACACAGTACACTTGGATGGTTGTAAATACACTTTTCAACATATCTGTTTTTGCTGCAGTCTTTATCAAATTTTGCAAGTACATCATTTTAAGATTTATGTGTCTGGCTGTTGTACATTTATGAGGGTGGCTTTAGTAACCCCTGGCTGTTGTACATTTATGAGGGTGGCTTTAGTAACAGAATAGTGGTCATATTTAAGGAATGATTCTGAAATTACTAAAAGCACCCACAAAAAAAAGACGATAGTGCTGCAATATATAGATGTCATTTTTAACACAAGCTACAGAAGATGCTAGTCATGCTACAAACAGAAAGAAAGAAACAGCAAAATGAAGAAGTGAGTTTTGTGTTACCTGAAAGAGGAAAAAGAAGTGTGTAATCCAAGAGGATGAGGAAGAAGAGTTTGCGTTATCGAAAAGACAAGGAAGAGGAGTTTGTATTGGGTAAGAGAGGTGAACGAAGAGTTTGTATGTTTGGTGAGAACAAGGAAGAAGAATATGGAGGTTATCTTAGAGACAAGGAAGAAGAGTGTGTGTGTGTGTTATCCATGAGACAGACAAAGAGTTTGTGTGAGTTATGTAAGAGACAAGGAGACTTTATGTTATGAAAGTGAGAAAGATGAAGAATATGTGTCATATAAGACACAAAAGCTAAAAAAAAAAATCATGTGTATCCAAGACGCAAGACAAGAATTTTTGTTATCTTGGAGACAAAAAATGTGTGTGATGTTAAACGCAAAGATATTAAGTTTGGTACGCAAGAGTTTAAAATCTGAAGTTTTTATGTATGAGAAGTAGGCCCCCCCCCCACCCCCCAAACCCAAGAAAAAAAACAGAAATAATGTAAAAGACAAAGAATTTTTGAGTTATGTGAGAGACAGTAAAAAACAAAGAGCTAATATGCTGTCTGAACTTCTTTTTTTTCTTTTTTTTTTTTTTTTGCTGTCCCATCTTCTGTGCCACCTCAGTGGCATTCCAGCCACACCACTTATTCCGACACCCAATCCACAGCCACAGCCCGCTGCTGCCCCAGGTCCGGTAATCCACAGGAAGCAGTCATTGTCAAGAGGCAACCAAGCTGAGGAGACACTGCATGGCTGCAGAGTCACTTCAGTGGCGTTCAGTGGCGCCTGTTCTGATCTAACATACGCAGGACACGAGTGAGTTCTTCCCCCAGAGGGCACCACCACGTCTGTCCCATGACAGCTCTCATGAATCTGCCAGTACTGGTGACCCCGACAGAATCAAACCAAGGCCATAGGCGTGGAGAAGACACCAAAGCTGAGGTCACCATGAGAGCAGAACATGAAGGGCCACAGAATTTCATGCTGATCAATGAGAATGAAGATGATGAAGAGAATGCTTCGGATTTCCATTCTGGTCTTAGACTGCATGACAGGGCTGTAATTCTACGCTTCCTTCTATAATATATCCCAGCATCAACCAGGCCCGAGAGATGCAGACACCTGCAGTGTTGGTCAGGAAATTAGAGCAACGCTCTCAGAGGTGCATGCATTTAGTGGATGAAACTCGATTCTGTGATTCCAGTCTTCCCAGTTGAGGCCGTAGCAAACTCAGCTCGGGTAGGAGGTGGTCAGGACAGGAAAATCCCACATGGCTCTGATGAGAATCGAACCCACGACCTCCCAGCCAGGAGTCCACGATTCTAACCACTTTGCCACAGCGGTGCTGTTTGAAGCATGGTCGTGGAGGGGACGAGAGCAGCACTGTGTACATCAGCATTAAAACCTCTGTAATGCCTGACCTGACTAAGGTGATCTGTGTGTTAACCTAAGTAATGCATGCGTGACTGTTAGGACGAGACGTCAAGGGGTGAGGACAGGTGAAGGTCGGCACTTTGAGGGTGTCCAAACCCAGAGTATGGCCTGCCAGAACTTGCCACAAACAAGACATGCCACTTTTCATAAACTACGAAATGCCATTTTAACCTGTGTTTTCCCAAATGGTTTGACTGGTGGGTCGTCAGTGAATCTTTTTTTTCCTTGCCTTGATCATACGTAGCTCAGTTCATGTTGCCTTGAGTGAGATTGACATCTATCAAAAGTGATTTTTTTTTGTTGTTGTTTTGTTAACGTATATTCCAAGTGGTTTGTGTGGTGAGGCGCGACTGACCTTCACTTGAAGCTGAGTGGTGGTATGGGTGTGTTGGGGTGCAGGGGCGGGAGTCAGGGATGCTGGTGCGTTACGCCATGCCGTCTCTGGCCTTGACCCACAAGTACAATCTGAGCTGCCGACCCCATCAGCTGGCCCTCAACTGTACCTCCAGGTAGGGGAAGCCACTGTGTCACCCACTGTTGTGAGGAGAGGGTCTGATTGGCACTTGTGTGAGTGTGGTGTGTGTGTGTGTGTGTGTGTGTGTGTGTGTGTGTGTGTGTGTGTGTGTGAATGTGCGCGCGCGCGCGCTGCGTGTGTGTGTGTGTGTGTGTGTGTGTGTGTGTGTGTGTGTGATTTTGGTCTCATTAAAGTTTTTGATGCAAGGATATATACACACACACACACATATACACTTCCACACACTCGCATGCACGCACGCACGCACGCAAAGCATGTATGTCGCCCACACACGCACATACACCACACACACACACACACACACACACACACCCCACACACACACACACACACACACACACAGGATCACAAAAATCCTTCCTGTGGATTTTACACCACTGTATGTGCTGTGCATAGTATCATCACGTCTGTGCATATTCTTACTGTTATTGCTTTGCATGGATGCATGTCCTCACCATGTCTCCTCTTACCAGCTTTGTCTCTGCCAAGGACAACTGCTCCTGTACCCATTGAGCATAGAACTATAGCTCCCATGGTTGCTCAGATTTTTTCACAAGTGATGTTTGTGGTTGAGGGTGTTTTAGACGCACCAGGAATGATATGATGTAGGTTTGGTTCAGTGCATACGAGAAAATATGTTTTTTCCCACATCTGTTGATTTCTTTGCATTTGGTTGGTTTGGAAAAGATTACACAAAGACTAAAGAATTCTTCTTCTTCTTCTTCTGCGTATGCAGGCTGATACTCTTGCGGACACTTCCTATATGGACAGGCAAGTGTTAATCCCATCTACCCTACAAAGGGAGTGGAGTTTTGTGTGCATGACGTTTTTTTTATCCCGCCATTAAGGCAGCCATACTCCATCTTCAGGGAAGGTGCATGCTATGTGTAGCGTGTCATCCATACCGACGGCCAAACTGGCCTTCTCTTCCGAAAGGTAGTGATGGATTTTACGTGTGTGCAAGATGTTAAACTTGCGTTCACACGTGGAACCTCAGTTTATAGTCTTATTTGAAGGACTGTTTGGGAAATGGAGTCAGAACCAATGTTAACTCTGAGGGAAACATCCCCCTGTACCGAAAGAGCCCGGTGGAGATTCAAAGCCGCAACCCTTGGATTAGGAGTCTGGCGCTCTACCAACTGAGCTATTCCGGCCCCCACTCTAAAGAACTGATTTGAATGAAGATGGGCAGAAAGAGGGAACATGACCCAAGGAGGCACCTGTTCAGCTTTGCTTCCGATCTAGATGAAACAGAGATCCAGGGATGTCTGTCTTTTTTTCATGTATGATGTGGTGAGACAGGGCATCGTTCCACATGTGTTGTACTTCTCTCCGAAAGCAATGACTGAGTCTCCATGAAAAGCATCAGGCTGGTTAGATGTGTTGATAACTGCCAACTTGCACTAGTTGGTGCAGATCCTGGGTAAACCTGCTCCTATGGAGCAAAATGATGTGGAGAAGGATGGGTGGGGGTGGGTGGGGTTAGGATTATGTCTCTTCGACCTTGTCTGATTTCTGTGCACTTTCAGTGGTCCTTTTGTTGTCATTGATGTCATGAATATCAGTTTTATTGCTGTTTACATTATCTTTGTCATTGTTTTCATAATCAGTATTATTGCTGTTATTATCATTATCATTTCAGCCGCCTGGCAATCATCGACATTGCTGGTGTGTTGACGTTCTTTGACCTGGACACGAGAGTGACGGACCCTGACGGTCGGGAGGTGGTTGGGGAGCATCTGAACTTTGAGCGCAAAGATGTTTGGGATATGAGGTGGGCGGAGGTAAGCCAGTCTCTTGCAGTAGGGTGTGGTGTGGAGTAAGACACTGTGCACTCACATACAGGTATATGCTGATTTGGAGAGACACAAACACCTGCATATGTGCAGAAATGCACATACACATGCCACACCCCTCGCACACACTCATGCATGTGGGTGCAGTCACACATGCAGTGCACGTGTGTATGCATGCATGTAGACAGTGTTCAGAATGATCACAGTCTGAGAGATGTATGAAAAGCATTTGCCATGTGATTTGTTGAAGAACCTGTTTCCCTCTCCCCTTCCCCGTCTCCCATGCTCTCCATCAATCCCTCACTGCCCTCTCCCCTCTCCACCTCTAGTTGACTTTGTATAGTGCATATATATGTGTGTGTGTGTGTTTGAGTGTGAATGTGTGTGTGTGTTTGTGTGTGTGTGTGTGTGTGTGTGTGTGTGTGTGTGTGTGTGTTCGTGAGTCAAGTATGTGTGTGTGTGTGTGTGTCATAAGATGAGTAAAACAAGTGTGTGTTTTATGTGTGTATGTGTCTGTGCGTTTGTCTGTTGACATGTGTGTAAAGTGTGTGTGTGTGTGTGTTCATGTGTGTGGTGTGCGTGTGCCCACCTCTGTGTGTGTGTGTGTGTGGTGTGTGTGTGTGTGTGTGTGTTAGAGAAATACGTTGTACATACAAAGCGGCTCACTGCCACCCACATAATCTCTGTGTCTGTGTGCAGGACAACTCAGAGCTGTTTGCCATGATGGAGAAGACCCGCATGTACATCTTCCGCAGTCTCGAACCTGAGGTAAGGCCTCACCATGCCAGTCCTGAGCCTAACCCTGTCAGGGCCTCACTGCAGTGTGTGGCCTTGTGAATGTCCTGTCAGCTCTAAACTTAAACTTTTCAGGGCCTCACTGCAATCTGGGTGAAGTCCTGACTCTTCGTTCTGAACCTAACCCTTTTAAGGCCTCACTGTAGTCAGGGGAAAGTCCTGTCAGCTCTGATCGTAACCCTTTTAGGGCCTCACTGCAGTATGTGGCCTTGGAAATGCCCTGACTGTCAGCTCTGACCTAACCCTGTCAGGGCCTCACAGCAGTCTGCAGCCTGGAGGAAACCCTGTCAGCTCTGAACCTAAACTTGTCAGGGCCTCACTGCATTGTATGGCCGTGGGGATGTCCTGAATGTCAGCTCTGATTTAACCCTGTCAGGGCCTCAGTGTAGTCTGCAGCCAGGAGAAACCTAACAGTCAGCTCTGAACCTAAACTTGCCAGGGCCTCATTGCAGTCCGCAGCCTGGGAAAAGTCCTGACTGTCAGCTCTGACCAAACCTTGTCAGGGCCCCACTGCAATCTATAGACTTTGGAATGTCCTGTCAGTTCTAACCCTAAACCTCTCAGGGCCTCACTGCAATCTGCCACCTTGTAATGCCCTGATTGTTAGGTCTGATCCTAAACCTGTCAGGGCCTCACTGTGGTCTGTGACCTAGGAAAAGGCCTGACTGTCAGTTCTGATCGTAAACCTGTCAGGGCCTCACTGCATTCTGCAGCTTAGGAAAAGGCCTTACTGTCAGTTCTGATCCTAGACCTGCCAGGGCCTCACTGCAAAAGGCCTGACTCTCAGTTCTGGTTCTAACCCTGTCTGGGGAAAATTTTCACTGTGAGTTCTGATCCTCACCCTGTCAGGGCCTCGCTGCAGTCTGGAGAAAGACTTGATTGTCATAGAATGGACAGGGAATGATAAGGAAAAGGAAACGGTTGATCTGGGCTTACATAAGTGAAGGATCAGTCTACCAGGTAACTGAACAGAAATGTATAAAAATCAACAAAAAATGTTAGATAAATGTGTAAGCAAAATTTCCGAGAGGACTGGTTACACAGAAAAAGAGGAAGATTCTCCTTATTGAAAAATACCAATGCAAAGAAAATATTGTTTCGATCAAGGAAACCTCAAACTTAAGTCATCCTCTAGTGTATACATCAGCCATCTGTGCACTGCAGGTTAGTTCACATTCTTTGAGAAAGCCCTCAGAATCAGCGGGCTGACACTTCCCCTGAGCATTCTGAGCTCCATGTCATGCAACAATCTGATTGGGATCAAGCACTGCATCAAGCAGAATTGATGTTTCTTTCTGTTGATGCTGTTTTGTTCACGTTTCTTGTTTTGATGTTCCCTTGTGTTTCTCGTCATTCCCTTGCGGAGCTGATCGTTGTTGTTGTTGTTGTCCCATGTTGTGTTTGTTATTTTGTTGTCCTTTTGTTGGTTTTTGTTGTTGTTTCCTTGTTGTACTTGGTGTTTCTGTAGCCACCTTGCTTTGTGGTCCTGTTCTATTTTTGTTACTTTACTATATCATTTGATTTGTTCTCGCCTTGTACATCCGGTTGCTTTGTTGTTCATAGTATTTTTTTTCTTCCAGTTTCCTGTTCCCCTGTTGTATGGTTTTGTGTGTGTGTGTGTGTGTGTGTGCGTGCGAGGTTTTTTTTTTTTTTTCTTTTTCATTTTGCTTTATTTGGCCTCCTTCGTTTTGTTGAACAGTCGCTTTTTCATTTTGCATTTGCATTGCTTGTGTGTGTGTGTGTGTGCATGCACATGTGTGTGTGTGTATGTGTCTGTGTGTGTGTGTGTGTGTGTGTGTGTGTGTGTGTGGCGCGTGCAAGGTTTTTTTTCTTTTTTCGTTTTGTTTTATTTGTCCTTGGTTTTGTTGAACAGTCGCTTTTTCATTTTGCATTTGCATTGCTTGTGTGTGGTGTGTGCATGCACATGTGTGTGTGCATGTGTGTATGTGTTTGTGTTTGTGTGTGTGTGGTGTGTGTGTGGTTGTTGGTTTTTTTCTTTTTTTAGTTTTTGCTTTATTTGTCCTCCTTATTTTGTTGAACAGTCGTTTTTTTCATTTTCATTTGCAATGTTTGTGTGTGATGTGTGTGTGTGATGTGTGTGTGTGTGTGTGTGTGTGCATGGTGTCTGTCTGTCTGATGTGTGGTGTTGGGCAGAACCTCATCCTTTTACAGCGCTACATTGCCAGTTGTGTGACCTTCAGATAAGGGGTTCTGCTGTGATGAAGTCATGAGCCGCGAGAACCGTGCCAAGGACACTATCTGAGCAGGAGTATTAGCAGTGTGTGATGTGTGTGTGGTGTGTGTGTGTGTGTGTCGTGTGTGTGACCGGTGGGTGATGTACATGTGGAGTTGTGTGTGTGTCAGTGTGTGTATGTGTGTTGTGGAGTGTGTGTGTGTGCTTGTGGAATGTGTGTGTGTTGTGCTTGTGGAGTGTGTGTGTGTGCTTGTGGATTGTGTGGTGTGTGTGTGTGGTGTGTGTGTGTGTTGTGGGATTGTTTTGTTGTATTGTATGTGCATGCTTATGGTTTGTGTGTGTGTGCATGTGCGTGCATGTGCATTACACGTGTTTTTCTGTTCATTTTATTCACATGATTGCAAGTCTTCCATGATAAAGTGGCACTCTGGAACAGAAAGAAAAATATGTCTTCGTAGTCTGCCAGTCAGAGAGATTTTTTTTATTAAAAATATTTTCAGGATTGTGAAAATATTTTTGGTTTTTGGATATTTTCAGGATTGTGAAGAATATTCTCAGATGCATAGACGTTTGGGCAACCGTAACATTCTGTTTGTTGTTCATTTTGCCTTTATGATTTAATTTGTAAAGCAAGATAGAAAACAAAACAAATATAACGGAATATTTAATTGCTTTTTCTCATCATTTATATGATTTTTGTATAGAATTTTTAAACACTGTTACAAATACTTGAAACTCTTCAGTTAGTAAGTCACAAGCTTAAATAAGTGACTCCTTTTCAAGCCAGGGTCTGCTGTGCTGACAGAAATGCACACGAAAAAGAAGTAGAAAAAAAATTAGGTACTTGACCAAACAAAATGATGTTATCTTCAAAAGAATCAATGAATACCTTAAAAAATTGCGGGGAAGGGCAAATCTTAAGCTGTTGCACTGGACAGGTATGCAAACTGAATTCATTCAAACCTGCACCCGAGCAATGTTCCGATAACAGAACCGGTTGTACTCAAACTGGTCTTACCCCCGAACAAAGCAAGTAACAGTTAACAAATTTGACACAGCTACAAATAATAGATTTGTTGAAAGCATGTAAAAGTTTTGAAGTCTTTTAGCCTCAACTGATATGCCATTTACGTTTTAAGACACAAGTTGTCTAAGAAATTCAATAATGCTTGAGTTTGTCAAACCAGACATCCAAAGGTGCATGATATTATATTAAAGTTCAGTATGTTGCAAAACAATTTTTTTAGATAACCAGGATTGCTTGATGGTCACATTTGAATTTCAGGATTTGGGGATGGGCACTATTTATTTTCGGGATTGCTAGGAGGCCAAAATTGAATTTGAAAATTGCTCGGATGGCCACAATTGAATGTCAGTATTGCTAGCATGGCTGCTGTTCAGTTTCAGGATTGTAAGAATGGCCTCTGTCTAATTTCAGAATTGCTGTTATGGACACATTCCAGTTTCAGGATTTCCAGGATGGCCACAGTTCATTTTCAGGATTGCTGGGATGGCCACAATTCAGTTTCAGGGTTGCTAGGATGGCCACATTTCAGTTTCAGGATTGCTAGGATGGCCACAACTCAGTTTCAGGATTGCTGGGATGGCCACAGTTCTTTTTCGGGATAGCTAGGATGGCCACAGATCAGTTTCATGAGCGCTAGGATGGCAACAGCTCATTTCAAGATTGTCAGGATGACTCGTATTTAGTTTCAGGATTAAAGGGATGGCCCCAATTCAGTTTGAGGATCAGGGACACTTCCTGCTATGCACCTCCTTCAAGGATGTGTTCTTGCACTGAGTTTTACAATAGGGAACAGGAACACCCGTTCACTGCCTGAAAATGCTACAAACAAAGGCTTTCCCAGTGCCAGGGAAATCTAATGATTTGGGGGTAATAATTAACAAAAAATTCTAGCTCAGAAACTACAAAAGATATAAAAATGAAATATATATGATTTTTGAAGGAAATTGAATGAAGATTTTGAATCTGGGCTTCTTTTGTTTTAATTTTGATAATAAAAAAATATTTAGGCATTTAGATTTGGATAGATTTTTTTGCACGATAAAAAAACATGTATTTACCACTACAGCTTCACATCCAAAAAAGAACACAAAGCAAAAAGGTTGAAAGTAAAGTTTGCATTGTCACACTACACCTGTAAATGAAAGTAAAACAGTTTAGAAGTCTATCAAGATGCTCACACTCTATGCAGACAGGTCAGTCCACAACCACGCCCCCCTCCCCCCACCACCCCCCTTTTCTGGACTTCAACCCTCTCTTTCACTCCTCCTCTTCCCCTACCTTTCCCTCTGCCCCGTGTCACGCCGCGAGCAGGCCACGCTTCCCTCTCGCGCTGACTATCACATCACTGGCCACTGGCACACACTGCAGAGTACACACTAGGCTAGCTCGTTCGACGCTGGCAAGCCGTCAGCTGAACACACACTGAGGTCACACAGCCCGACTCAATAACTGACGAATATGGTCGGCAATTCCATCACTATCATCATCTCACCTTCATGCTCCAGTAAGTCGTTGAATAAAAGATTATAGTCTTTGTCAAAAATGATTAGCAGAGCCTGCTCAGCTGTGTAAATACGTTGATTTGGTCGCTACGCTTGTCGAAGGTTGCGCCGCCATCTTTGCAAGCGAGACGAAGCGCTGGCTGGTCATCCAGTCAGTGATGAGAATAAATGGGCTTTCCCCTCACGTGTGGTCATTTGCATATCATTTTTATACTACAGACATACAAGGCTTACTACGCACACTCTATTTAAGTCCGTTAATAGAAATAGTAACGAATGAAAATTCAAGAAAAATGCATGACGTCAGTGGACGGCCCATAGGCACTGGGAAAGCATTTTTACTTCGGCGTCAGCTGACGGCTTAAAGGCACTCTTCGGGTTAAGTCACTATAAGTCTGAGATTTTTCTCCCTTTTATTGTTGTTTCCCTTGTCTGACCCCTGTTCTGAAAGGTTGTGTGTCGATAATGGTTGAGAGGTGTGTTGTGCACTGTGTGGAGTTGGCTGTGTGTCGATAATGGTTGAGAGGTGTGTTGTGCACTGTGTGGAGTTGGTTGTGTGTCGATAATGGTTGAGAGGTGTGTTGTGCACTGTAGGGTGTTGGTTGTGTGTCGATAATGGTTGAGAGGTGTAGTGCACTGTGCTGTGTTGGTTGCAGTCACTGAGAGACACCCGGGAACTGCTTGATAAGGTGGGGTTGGCTGACACTCAGCAGTTCATCGAGGACAACCCTCACCCTCGACTCTGGTCAGTATGGGGGCCTTTATGTTTGTGT
Source organism: Conus ventricosus (assembly GCA_018398815.1). NCBI lineage: Eukaryota > Metazoa > Mollusca > Gastropoda > Neogastropoda > Conidae > Conus > Conus ventricosus. Next base: position 23,177,457 of record CM031622.1, on the reverse strand, counting down.
GTGAGTGTGTGTGTGTGTGTGTGTGTGTGTGTGTGTCTGTCTGTCTGTCTGTCTGTCTGTCTGTCTGTCTGTGTGTCTGCTGCCAGAATGTGTGTGTGTCTGTTTGTCTGTCAGTGTGTGTGTGTCTGTCTGTCAGTGTGTGTGTGTGTGTCTCTCTCTCTGTCTGTCAGTGTGTGTGTGTGTCTGTCAGTGTGTGTGTGTGTTTGTGTCTGTCTGTCTGTCTGCCGGTGTGTGTGTGTTTGTGTCTGTCTGTCTGCTGGTGTGTGTGTCTGTGTGTGTATGTTTGTTTGTCTGGGCTGTCTGTTTGCCGGTGTGTGTGGTGTGTGTGTGTGTGTGTTAGTCGGTCTGCCGGTATGTGTGTGTGTGTTTGGTCTGCCTGTCAGTCTATCTTTTGTCTGTTTTTATGTCTTTCTGCCTCTGTGTGTGTGTGTGTGGTGTGTGTGTGTGTGTGTGTGTGTGTGTACAGGAAAAACAGTAAAAATGGGGTTTGAGCTGAAGGGATGGAGCTGTGTAAATGGGTGCAGGTGAAAGATGCTTAAATAGATCAGAAGAGTTTTATACTTTCATGCGATTGTAATAAGTACTTTGAAGGTAAACTCCTGTTGGGTATTTTGAATTCAGGGACCTCTTTTGATTGTATTGTTGTGAGGTTTGCAATCGGATTGAAGTCTGTTAAATTCAGGGACCTCTTGTGATTAGTATTATTGTTGGTTTTGCAGTCTTTTTGGAGTGTATTCAATTCAGGGACCTCTTGTGTTGTGGAATGTTGTGGATTTTCCCAAGTTGAAGTGTAATAAATTCAGGGACCTCTTGTGGTGTGTGTTGTGGGTTTTGCAATCATGTTGAAGTCTGTTAAATTCAGGGACCTCTTTTGACGTGTGTGTTGTGGGTTTTGCAGGCTTGTTGAAGTGTAATAAATTCAGGGACCTCTTGTGATGTGCATTGTTGTGGGATTTGCAGTCTTGTTGAAGTGTATTCAATTCAGGGACCTCTTGTGATGTGTAATGTTGTGGGATTTGCCAATCTGTGAAGTAAATGGTCTCAGAGAATGAAAGGAAATACCAAAGTCAATTTATAGCAGGAGTGGAAGTTTAATGACCTCCCACTTATGGAAAGGCTTGTGGTTTTTGTTTTTGCTTTATGTTCTTTTCACCTGAACCAGCTTTCTGGATGTCTCAAGATGGCGACACTTAGCTTGCTGGCTGAAGCCAGCCCTGATATGGCCCTTTGCGGTCTGCTGGGCTGTAAGCAACATTACCTGCTGGTTGAAGTGGACAGACGTTTAGATGAAGTGGTTTAGTCAGGATGTTCATCACCCTTTGATTTGGGTGTAAATCCTGTGGTAGATCTCCACTGTCTTCCAAACTATCAAACATACTCATTCGGAATAGGTCCACAATTTAGTGTGCATTTTGGCTTCTGTGAATGCTTCCATGAATACTGAAAAAAAAAATTTTTGAATGAATTAACTTAAAGTTGCAAAATTCATGAGTATATTCAGTATTTTAACCTGTGATTATGATAGATGTTCTAATTTGCAGAGGTTTTTTTTTTCGGTCAACAGTTCGTGATCTTTCAAGTGATTGGCCTCTTCCTGTGTGTTTGCAGGAGACTTTTGGCTGAATCGGCTCTTGAGCAGCTGAATCTCAAAGTGGCAGAGACGGCTTTTGTCAAGTGTCGAGACTACCAAGGCATCGAGTTTGTCAAGCGGCTTGGAAATTTACAGGTAGTTCGAAACCCATGCTTGCATTTTGTTCCCTGTTTGTGCTTGTAGTTTGTTGGTCATATTATATTTGTTATCTGTTTTTTTGGGGGGGGAACTGACGCTAGGAAGACCTTTGAACGTTCTGTGATGGACATTTTCATTTTTCACTGCCTTTTCTTTGAGTGGGGGTGTGCGTATTTGGATCGTGTGGATGCATGTCTTGCGTGCGTGTAAGTGCAGCTATCAGTATGTGATTATTTCTCAGAAAATGACTTTAGGATTTTCTTTCTTTCTTTCTCCCTTTTTAATCGTAATTGTTGTTGTTGTTGTTTGATAAAGTGCAGGGAGGTCTGAAGGATGTCTGTTGTTTGCTGAAGTTATGCATTGAAAAGGCCAAATTCAATGCTTGTTGACTTAGGTACAGATGGCATATCATTTCTATATTTAATTTTATGGACAGTTTCTTCAGACTGTCATTTTGAAGACCCTTGGGCAGTTTGCCACACAGCTTGTTGTGTTTCACCACAGTCTAAAGAAGACAGATACCTTTCCCTGTGTCGGTCCATGGAAAGAGAGGACTGCAGATGGACTGTCGAGAAATGTGTGAGAGGCAGTAACTTGTCTCATATACAGCTGGGTCAGCTAGTTTTGAGCAGCTGGACGTGAGAGGACAGTTTGATGGCCACCTTTGTGTGACACATCACCCTCCTCTGGCAAACCCACACATTGTGAAAGTCCATTTGGCTTCAGTTCCTATGTAGTGGCTTTCCTTGCATGACTGCTTCACAGTGAATTCCACTGTAGCGTGTTTGGGCAACATGTCGCCCTCTGGTGTCATACCACCTGGTCATGGTCTGACAAGCAGGATGTTGTTGTTGATGATGTTAGTGGCCTGTGCCATAACAACATGTCGCCTTCTGCCGTCATACCACCTGGTCATGGTCTGAGAGGCAGGACGTTGTTGTTGATGATGTTAGTGACCTGTGCCATAACAACATGTCGCCCTCTGTTGTCATACTACCTGGTCATGGTCTGACAAGCAGGATGTTGTTGCTGATGATGTTAGTGACCTGTGCCATAACAACATGTCGCCCTCTGTTGTCATACTACCTGGTCATGGTCTGACAAGCAGGATGTTGTTGTTGATGAAGTTAGTGGCCTGTGCCATAACAACATGTCGCCTTCTTTCATTGTACTACCTGGTCATGTCTAGTGGGCTGAAGTTCATGGTCATTGCAGGATCACAAAATCGAGGATTCGTGAGAAATTAAAAAATGAGCAACTGGGAATAGAAAATTGTCAGCAAAAAATAGATAAAATAATTGGAAGGGGAAGGGGAGGGGGGAGACATACAGTAGCAGTGAAATCCACAGATTTTGGTCCTGTTTTATCTGAGCCACCCAAGGCAAAACAGTATCAGGCATTTGGTGTTGACAGGATGCTGCCAAAGTGAAACAGATGGTCAGAGTTGTACAGAGGACTGGTTCTGGCTGGACTCAAAAGTGAAAGAGATGGTCAGAGTTGTACAGAGGACTGGTTCTGGCTGGACTCAAAAGTGAAGAGATGGTCAGAGTTGTACAGAGGACTGGTTCTGGCTGGACTCAAAAGTGAAAGAGATGGTCAGAGTTGTACAGAGGATTGGTTCTGGCTGGACTCAAAGTGAAAGAGATGGTCAGAGTTGTACAGAGGATTGGTTCTGGCTGGACTCAAAAGTGAAAGAGATGGTCAGAGTTGTACAGAGGATTGGTTCTGGCTGGACTCAAAAGTGAAAGAGATGGTCAGAGTTGTACAGAGGATTGGTTCTGGCTGGACTCAAAAGTGCACAATACACCACTTAGAACTCGGATTTGCATTAGGTTGAATTTTCACAGCCAGTTTCTTTTTCTTTTTTTTTCAGGGGGAGATGGAAGGGGGCAGGGGGTAGGGGGTAAGTGGGGGAAGGAAGGTGTGTGTTGTGTGACCAGTAGACTGGAGATTGATGTTGCATTGTTCACCCTGTGCTCTGTCTGTGTGCACCGTGTCTGTGCAGAGCGAGAGCATGAAGCAGGCAGAGGTGGCATCCTACTTCCGGCGGTTCGAGGAAGCAGAGAAATGCTACCTGGACATGGACAGAAGGTAAGGGGAAGCGCCTGGAGAGAGACTGTTGACTGCCCCTGAGAACAGGATGCCCCATCATGTAACATGGAAGAGGTTTCATGCATCCAGGCTGCTCTGATGCCATGGGTCCGTTCCTGTCTGAGATGTTTATTTTCAGGATTTTTCTGCCCAGGCAGCGCCTACCCAAAGCAGACTGTGCTGTGGGCTGGAATTGGAAGACAGGAACCACACAGTCATTCAGCAACGCCACGGAAGTGTGGCTTTGAGAGTGTTGCTCAGATGATCTGACCAACACTGCAGGTGTCTGTATCTCTTTGGCCTGGTTGATGTCATGGTATGATATGAGTGAAAGGAAGCATTGTGTACAGTCCTGTCATGTAGTCTCAGACCAGCAAGGAATTCCAGGGCATCGTTGTCATTGTCTTTTTTTTTCTTGCTGTCCCAACCTCTGCGCCACCTCAGAGGCAGTGCACCCACGCCGCTCATTCCGACACCCCTCCACAGCCACAGCCCGGCTGGCCCCGCCGCAGCCCCGGCACCAGCAATCCACAGGGAGCAGTCAATGTCAAGTCGTCAAGAGGCAACCCACCTGGAGGAGACACTGCACTGCTGCCAGTCACTTCGGTGGTGTTCAGTGGGCCTGTTCTGATCTAACATACGCAGGACACCACCTACTAAGCCCCCTACTGACGACAATAATTGCTTAGTTGCGGAGCCGGCGTGAGTGAGCTCTCCCTCCGGAGGGCGCCACCACGTCCGTCCAACGACAGCCCCCATGGACTCGCCGATACCGGTGACCCGACGGAAGCAAACCAAGGCCACAGACGCGGAGAGGACATCGAAACTGAGGTCACCATGAGAGCAGGGCATGAAGGGCCACAGAATTTGAGACATTTTTTTTTAATGCTGATCAATGAGAATGAGGATGATTAAGATGATGCTATGGATTTCCATTTCGGTCTGAGACTACATGACAGGGCTGTACTCTACGCTTCCTTTCATAATATATCCTGGCGTCAACCAGGCCCGAGAGATACAGGCACCTGCAGTGTTGGTCATGAAATTTGAGCAACACTCTCAGAAACGCATCCATTAAGTGGATGAAACTCGACTGTGTGGTCCCAGTCTTCCTAACTGAGTCCGCAGCAAACTCAACTCTGGGTAGGAGCCGGTCGGGCAGAAAAAACCCACATGACTCTGATGGGATTCGAACCCACGACCTCCCAGCCGGGAGTCCGCGACGCTAACCACTTCGCCACGGCGGCTGGTGTTGTCATTGTCTTAATCTACACTGTTCATCGTTTTAAAAAAGTGTCATGCCTTGCTCTTTTATAGCAACCTCAGTTTCTGTTACCTCTTCACATCCATGCCCATGATAAGTATGAGCAAGGTCATGGTGACTAACGCCGGATGGACATTGCGGGACTCGCTCATGCTGGCTCTGTGACTGACCAGTTGTTTTGTTGTGGTCAGTTTAGAGCTCAGTGTGTGGTGTCCTGCACATGATGAATCGGAGATGAATGTGAGAGGGCAGACCTGAGTGTGGCCAGAATGATTGGTTTGGGCCTGTGTCACCAGGGAACACGAGACATGAGGTGGGAAAAGTAGAAAGAAAAAAAAAAGGGATGTAAGTTGTCTGGGCTGTTTTATGCTAAGGGGAAAAAAACTTGTCATTTAATAAATAATGATGATTTGCTAGATGTGTGAAAATTAACCAGCATTTTGGCTTGGACGTGCCCGTTGTTAAGATGCATGTACTGCATGAAGACAACACTCCCCACTCTTTCACCTCTGTCAGATGTGTATTAAAAAAAAGGGGAAAAAAACAAACAAACAAACAAAAACCACCACCATCAGTGATGTGTCAATCATCAGGGACCTGGCCGTGAACCTGCGCAAGAAACTGGGCGACTGGTTCAAGGTCATCCACCTGCTGAAGCATGGCGGAGGGGCGATGACGTGCAGTTAGAAGAGGCCTGGAATGCTGTGGGAGATTACTACGCTGATCGACAGAAGTGGTCAGTATATAAGGGGAGATTACTACGCTGATCGACAGAAGTGGTCAGTATATAAGGGGAGATTACTGTGTTGATTGACAGAAGTTGTCAGTATATAAGGGGAGATTACTACGCTGATCGACAGAAGTGATCAGTATATAAGGGAGATTACTACGCTGATCGACAGAAGTGGTCAGGATATAAGGGGAGATTACTATGTTGATCGACAGAAGTGGTCAGGATATAAGGGGAGATTACTATGCTGATCGACAGAAGTAGTCAGGATATAAGGGGAGATTATAGCTGATCACAGAAGTAGTCAGGATATAAGGGAGATTACTATCTGATCGACAGAAGTGGTCAGCATATAAGGGGAGATTACTATGCTGATCGACAGAAGTGGTCAGCATATAAGGGGAGATTACTATGTTGATCGACAGAAGTGGTCAGGATATAAGGGGAGATTACTATGCTGATCGACAGAAGTGGTCAGGATATAAGGGGAGATTACTATGCTGATCGACAGAAGTGGTCAGGATATAAGGGGAGATTACTATGCTGATCGACAGAAGTGGTCAGGATATAAGGGGAGATTACTATGCTGATCGACAGAAGTGGTCAGGATATAAGGGGAGATTACTATGCTGATCGATAGAAGTGGTCAGGATATAAGGGGAGATTACTATGCAGATCGACAGAAGTGGTCAGGATATAAGGGGAGATTACTACGCTGATCGACAGAAGTGGTCAGTATATAAGGGGAGATTACTGTGTTGATTGACAGAAGTTGTCAGTATATAAGGGGAGATTACTACGCTGATCGACAGAAGTGATCAGTATATAAGGGGAGATTACTACGCTGATCGACAGAAGTGGTCAGGATATAAGGGGAGATTACTATGTTGATCGACAGAAGTGGTCAGGATATAAGGGGAGATTACTATGCTGATCGACAGAAGTAGTCAGGATATAAGGGGAGATTACTATGCTGATCGACAGAAGTGGTCAGCATATAAGGGGAGATTACTATGCTGATCGACAGAAGTGGTCAGGATATAAGGGGAGATTACTATGCTGATCGACAGAAGTGGTCAGGATATAAGGGGAGATTACTATGCTGATCGACAGAAGTGGTCAGTATATAAGGGGAGATTACTATGCTGATCGACAGAAGTGGTCAGGATATAAGGGGAGATTACTGTGTTGAAGTGGTCAGGATATAAGGGGAGATTACTGTGTTGATGGACAGAAGTATCAGTATGTAATGGGGGATTACTATGTTAATGGACGGAAGTGGTCAGTATGTAAGGAGGGACTACTGTGTTGATGGACGGAAGTCGTCAGTATGTAAGGAGGGACTACTGTGTTGATGAACCGAAGTGGTCAGTATGTGAGGGGAGATTACTATGCTGATCGACAGAAGTGGTCAGTATATAAGGGGAGATTACTACGCTGATCGACAGAAGTGGTCAGTATATAAGGGGAGATTACTATGCTGATCGACAGAAGTGGTCAGGATATAAGGGGAGATTACTGTGTTGAAGTGGTCAGGATATAAGGGAAGATTACTGTGTTGATGGACAGAAGTATCAGTATGTAATGGGGGATTACTATGTTAACCGTCTTTAGTATGCCCTTACCTGAGCTTAGTTACGCCGAAAACCCATCGGCAAGGTAAGTAACTCCGTAATTTGAACATGGTTACCCAATTAAAAAATTAATTTAAAAGAGAGGAAAGGAAATAGTGAAATGAAAATAATTTTTAAAATTCCTACGAATATATATGTTGCTATATCATAAGTTTGAAGAATATCATATGAGCCATTTACTCGGGGAAAAAAAAAAATCTTCTTCAGAACGTTCTTCCGAATCATACCTGGAACATCATCCCATCGAAATCTAGGTCACTCTAAGCTTCATTACCCAGCACTTTCACAAAGTCTTATGCCGTAAATCCTACATATCACAGTATCTTCATCACTAAATCTCGTTATAGAACGGCAGAAATCAAGGTTAGTGATGGCAAAAAACAGCATTTCGACCACAAAACTTTAAAAATTCGTAACTCGAGAACTACGGCACGTATCGACTCGCGGTTTTTTGCAAACGGAAGTAAATGGCCACAGGAAGAAGGAAGTCACGTTCTCGCGAGACTTCCTTTTCTACGAGAAATATGGCGGCGTCCATTGTTGCCACGTGTTTTACCGGGCGCTGGCAGTTGTTCAGCGTTTTGGCCGTGTGATTTCTGGTTGGGCGCTAGCGGGTTCTCGCCTGTCAAGAGGGTTAATGGACGGAAGTGGTCAGTATGTAAGGAGGGACTACTGTGTTGATGGACGGAAGTCGTCAGTATGTAAGGAGGGACTACTGTGTTGATGGACCGAAGTGGTCAGTATGTGAGGGGAGATTACTATGCTGATCGACAGAAGTGGTCAGTATGTAAGGAGGGATTACTATGGTGATGGACGGAACTGGTCAGTATGTAAGGGGAGATTACTATGCTGATCGACAGAACTGGTCAGTATGTAAGGAGGGATTACTATGCTGATCGACAGAACTGGTCAGTATGTAAGGAGGGATTACTATGTTGATGGACGGAACTGGTCAGTATGTAAGGAGGGATTACTATGGTGATGGACAGAAGTGGTCAGTATGTAAGGAGGGATTACTATGTTGATGGACGGAACTGGTCAGTATGTAAGGGGAGATTACTATGCTGATCGACAGAACTGGTCAGTATGTAAGGAGGGATTACTATGTTGATGGACGGAACTGGTCAGTATGTAAGGAGGGATTACTATGGTGATGGACAGAAGTGGTCAGTATGTAAAGGGGGATTACTGTGTTAAAGGACAGAAGTGGTCTGTATGTGGTGAGGGATTGCATGATCTCTTTGGAACAGTTGCACAGATGATAACATACCATGAAAGAAGCAGACTAGCTTTCATTAATCACTAGCATCATGGAGTGTGTTTGGGAGGTACAGGTTCGATCCTCATCATCACTGTCATGAAGTCAGGAGTCTCAGTCACAGCTGTGTCTGACCCAGAGCCGCAAAGTTTGTGAAAGACTGTGACTGGAACACTGGAACCTCACTGAAGAGGCTGACGCTGTCTGTCTGACCAAAGCTGCAGGTGCTGGTTCCTGACCCAGTCTGGGACCGGGGCCTGTGATGAAAGGAAGAAAGAGCACAACTCTGGCTGTGTGTTGTTGATCCAGTGTTTTACTGGTCTCACAACAGGCGTTCCCTCTGACCTCGGGCTTTCTGGATGGAAAGGGAGGATAGGAATCCTGACCGCCTTATGCTCTTGTGGGAGAGCAGGCGAGGGGAAGGGGAATGCAGGCCACGACTGCAGCATGTCAGTTGGTTTTTTTTTCAAGGAAGTCAGTGTTTAGATGGTAGAGGAGCCTCTGGTGTCTGTGACAGATCAATGTTGGCATGGAAGAGGCATCGGTGGAATCAGGACCACAGCTTGTGGACAGTTACCCTTGGGAGGGAGAGCAGGCTTTGTTATGCATCTCATCTGATTCAACACTTAGCATCTGTCGTCTTCTCATAGAGTGTTTGAAGGTATTCAGTATAAGGCCAACTGTAGCTATAGTTTAATACAGATTTCAGCAAGATTGTATTCCATGATGTTTCACTTGTTTGTATTTGAATGCTTTCAAGGAGATCAGTTCTCTCATTTTATTTGAGGGAAATTTTTGCTTGGTGATGTGCCTTGTTGTTTTTTAAATCAGTCTTTTGCCATCATAAGTTGGCTGTCAATTTCAGTCTGGGCTTTGTGATTTGTCATCATCCTGATTTTCTCTTGCTTGCCGATGGATGTGCATCCACAGTCTCAATTGGCTGTGAACGTCATGACTTGACTGGAATGTCAGTGACGGTTTGAGGGTGATCGTACAAGAACACAAACCAAGGTCCTGCACCCCAATGACATTGCAAGAAAACCAAGGTCACGCTGACTGGTTGCTGAGGGTTGCTCTTCATTCATATGAATTTTGTCTTGAAATGTTCTTTCATACTCTGTACGTTTGGCTTGAACATTACACGCCGAATGGGATACGCACATGATGCTGTCACATCTTCGAAGGAAAAGATTTACACGCGACAGACTGTTTCCATTTCCATATGCTGCCATAGATAAACGATACACCTGACAGACTGGTCTTGTGAATTCCATACACGGAACACTTGACATGCTGATCTGCAGACATGAAATTTGAGCTGGGCACAAAGTTCAAACCAGCAATTTTTCCAAACAGGGGGTTTAGGTTTTTCTTAGTCTTTTTCTTTCTTTCTTTTTTTTTTTTTTTTTTTTTTTAAAGAAGGGTTAAGAGGATGAGGTGGGAAGCGAGTCCTGTGGCTGAAGGGCGGGGTGTGTGTGTGTGGGTGCAGGCAGCAGGCGGTGACCTACTACGTGCAGGGCAGGAACCAGGAGCGGCTGGCCGAGTGCTACTACATGCTGGAGGACTACGCCGGCCTGGAGAAAATGATCACCACCCTCCCCGAAAACCACAAACTACTGCCGGTCAGTCATCCTCATGCTTGGGAGGTGGAGGGGGGGGGGGGGGGGGGGGGGGGGCGGGGTAAGGGGTAGAACTTGGGGGTAGGGTGTGGGGGGAAGGGTTGTGTGGGGGGGCAGGGATGAAGGTGACTGGTCAGTTGACTAGATGATGTGCTGGCTTTGGAATCGGTCATGGCTCACGGTCCAAAAGGTTATTACCTGCCAGTAAGGGGTTTAGTGGACAGTGTCCTCCCAGATCACACCACTGTAGTGACTCAGCTGCAGGGCAGTGTTTCCCAGGGTGGGTGATGACCTTACAGCAGTCAGATACTGCCAGCTCTGTGAGGGATGTTGGTAATGAGATAGTAGCTGAAGGATCCTGGCTGCGGCTGCATATGGGCAAATTGGAATGAGCTGCTCTTAAACGATGCTACTGGAATGAAAGGAATCAAAGATGGAGTTTGGAACAAAGGCTGTTCAATAATCGGTTTTCGTTTGGGAAGTGCATGGAACTGGAACAGACACTTTTTTTGTTTCTTTTCGAAGAAAAGCACATGAAAATGTCTGGTATTATGTGTGGGTTAGAAATATTAACTAAATATGTTATGATAGTATTTTGATTGTACATCATTTTTCACTAATGTTATGGTGAAGAAGTCATTATGGATGTGCACGATAATGTTAAAGAAGTGACGGTGGCATGTGTGTTCCAGGATATCGCCCAAATGTTTCAGAGCGTGGGCATGTGTGAACAGGCGGTGGAGGCCTACATCAGGTAATCTCCCTTGTCATTCTCCATCTGCCTGACTTTCTGTTTTGGACTTGCTTTCAGTCTGTGTCTGCCTGATTTTCTCTGTCGCTCTCTTTTGGCTTGTCTCTTTGTCTACTGACTGTCTTTGTGTCTCTCTGTCTCTCTCTTTTTGGCCTTTCTCTGTGTCTCAGTTGGCTGACTCTTTAAGTCTCTCTCTGTTTGGTCGCTGTGTGCCTGACTCTTTCTCTACCTCTTGCTCTCTCTCTCTCTCTGGCCTCTCTCTCTTTCCGTCTGTCTCTGTCTCAGTTTCCTCTCACCCACATTCTTCCAGCATTTGTTTTAGGCAGGCATGCACACACCCACACGGGACACACATACTCATCTCATACAACACTACACACACACACACAGGTACACAAAAAAATGATACACAACACACACCAACACACCCCCCCCGAGCACACACCACACACACACACACACATACCCCCCTACACACACAAAACACACACACACACACATACCACACACACACACACACACACACACACACACAACACTCACACACACACAGATACACACACACACACAACCACAGATACAGCACACACACACACACACACACCCCCCCCACACAATACACACACAACACACACACACACACACACACAGATACACCAAAACCACACACACACACATCACACGATGCACACACACACACACACACACACACACACACACACACACACACACACAACACACAACCACCCCACACACACAACACCCACACACACACACACACACACACACAGATACACACACAAAACACACACCCCACACACACACACTCAAAGCACACACACACACACACACACACACACACACACACACACACACACACACACACACACACACACACACCACACACACACATCACAACACACACCCCACACACATCACACACCACCACACACACACACACCACCAAACACACACACCCACTGTCCCTTCTTTCATGTCCCTGTCCACCTGTAGTCCAAACTGCTTCCCATGTTCCATCATTGTTTGTCCTCCCCCCTCCTGCCCTTTCCTTTCTTCACTCTTCCTTTCTTTTTTCTGTCTCTCTTCTAGTAATTCATTCTCTCTCTCTCTCTCATTCTTTCTCTCTCTCTCTCTCTCTCTCTCTCTCTCTCTCTCTCTCTCTCTCTCTCTCTCTCTCTCTCAGTATTTCTGTCTCAGTCTCTGTATGTCTGCCTGTCTCTCTTTCTCTCTTTGTCTCTCTGTCTATCTCTGTCTCTGTCTGTCTGTCTGTTTCTGTCTGTCTTCTTCTCTCTCTCTCTCTCTCTCTCTCTCTCTCTCTCTCTCTCTCTCTCTCTCTCTCTCTCTCTCTTCTCATGCAAAATGCTTGTTCACACAACTGCTTCCATGACCGGCCATGGGGTCTGTTGAATAAAACATGTATGATCTCATTTTCTCTCACTCTGGTATCCACAAAAACAAAGAAGACGCTATGTAGAAGTGTAATGCACTCATACATGGTGTAGAGGCTGTGTAATACTGTTATGTGCCGCAGACTGGTGGAGGATACCAGTGACATTGAAATGAAAAGGACACTGAATGTCACCTGATGACACACTCCATGCCGGTAGCATATGCGATGTGGTTGGGCCAAGGGAAGATCAAAGCATGTCGTCAGAATTTGTGGTTTGAAATAGCTCTCAACGAGGTCATTCAGTGGAATGGGTGATGCTGAAGTGAAGTGGCACTGAACAGATCATCAGTGGAATGGATGATGTTGAAGTGAAGTGGCACTGAACAGATCATCCAGTGGAATGGATGATGTTGAAGTGAAGTGGCACTGAACAGATCGTTCAGTGGAATGGGTGATGTTGAAGAAGTGGCACTGAACAGATCATCCAGTGGAATGGATGATGTTGAAGTGAAGTGGCACTGAACAGATCGTTCAGTGGAATGGGTGATGTTGAAGTGAAGTGGCACTGAACAGATCATCCAGTGGAATGGGTGATGTTGAAGTGAAGTGGCACTGAACAGATCATCCAGTGGAATGGATGATGTTGAAGTGAAGTGGCACTGAAACAGATCGTTCAGTGGAATGGGTGATGTTGAAGTGAAGTGGCACTGAACAGATCATCCAGTGGAATGGGTGATGTTGAAGTGAAGTGGCACTGAACAGATCGTTCAGTGGAATGGGGGATGTTGAAGTGAAGTGGCACTGAACAGATCATTCAGTGGAATGGGTGATGTTGAAGTGAAGTGGCACTGAACAGATCGTTCAGTGGAATGGGGATGTTGAAGTGAAGTGGCACTGATCCGATCGTTCAGTGGAGTGGGTGATGTTGAAGTGAAGTGGCACTGAACAGATCGTTCAGTGGAATGGGGGATGTTGAAGTGAAGTGGCACTGATCGATCGTTCAGTGGAGTGGGTGATGTTGAAGTGAAGTGGCACTGAACAGATCGTTCAGTGGAGTGGGTGATGTTGAAGAGATTCAATCATGCTTTGAATCTGTATCAAGTGAAAAAGAGTTAACACTACAAATTCATACATCTGTACGAAATTTCCCATGGCAGTGCAATCGCGTCAAGATGGCCATCGACACGTGCGTCAACCTGAATCAGTGGGACAAGGGGATAGAACTGGCCAAGACCCACAACGTGCGAGAGATTGACCTGCTCCTGGCCAAGTATGCTTCTCACCTGTGGAAAAGAACAAGGTGCTGTCGGCCATTGAGCTGTATCGCAAAGCTGGCAACTTCATGGAGGCCGCCAAACTGCTCTTCAAGGTAGAGCGTGGCTGTGGCTGGAACGACCTGTATGGTGTGTGTGTGTGTGGTGTGTGTGCAGTGGAGGCTGCACAGTGTAACTTTACTGCTGGGTCTTTCTAGTGACTTCCCTTTTCCTTTAAAGACTTAAATATTCTGGAAGACGTTTGTCTCATTTTCATTACCAGAGTTATGTAAAAAAAACAATGTTCCGTCTTATTTAAGACCCTTCAATGCATCTAGAGGTGGTTGTGGAGAGGCGCCACTGTCTTTGCGTGGTTTTCATGACTGTCCACTGAACGGCAGTGTACGTCTGTGTAGAGCAACATTCTGTCATACAGTGCAGCAATATGTTGCATTGCATTATGTTGTAACATACTGTACATTGAAAGCTTCCAGCAAAGTTTCCCAGTCTTCTAAAGACTTGGTTCTCTGTCAACATTGTAGCTGTGATCAGAGCTGTGTGGTCAGACAGCACAGCAGCAACCAGCTTAGTGACAAAAGTGCTTCAGCAGTACAGAGCAGATGTTGTAATGGGGGAAAACCAATACCATGCAGATGGAATACAGTGTGATACACTGTCTCAACTACGAGCCAGCAACATGAAATAAGCCATCACCACACAATATGTTGCAGTCAGTAACCCATCACCACACAATTTAAAATAGGCACTGCCTCAACCACAAGCAGGAACAGGATATAACCTGTCTCCACTCAGTATGATACAGTCACCGCCTCAACCACAAGCCTCTGACATGATAATCCACTGCCACACAATATAATACAGTCACTGCCTCAACCACAAGCCACTGACATGACAATCCACTGCCACACAATATAATACAGTCACTGCCTCAACCACAAGCCAGCACATGACAATCCACTGCCACACAATATAATACAGTCACTGCCTCAACCACAAGCCACTGACATGACAATCCACTGCCACACAATATATACAGTCACTGCCTCAACCACAAGCCACTGACATGACAATCCACTGCCACACAGTATGATACAGTCACTGCCTCAACCACAAGCCACTGACATGACAATCCACTGCCACACAATATGATACAGTCACTGCCTCAACCACAAGCCACTGAATGACAATCCACTGCCACACAATATAATACAGTCACTGCCTCAACCACAAGCCCTGACATGATAATCCACTGCCACACAATATAATACAGTCACTGCCTCAACCACAAGCCATGATATGACAATCCACTGCCACACAATATGATACAGTCACTGCCTCAACCACAAGCCACTGACATGACAGTCCACTGCCACACAATATAATACAGTCACTGCCTCAACCACAAGCCACTGATATAACAATCCATCACCCCACATGTAATACAGTCACTGCCTCAACCATAAGCCACTGATATGACAATCCACTGCCACACAATATAATACAGTCACTGCCGCAAGCACAAGCCACTGACATGACAATCCACTGCCACACAATATGATACAGTCACTGCCTCAACCACAAGCCACTGACATGACAATCCATCCCACACAATATAATCAGTCACTGCCTCAACCACAAGCCAGTGACATGACAATCCACTGCCACACAATATAATACAGTCACTGCCTCAACCACAAGCCAGCCACATGACAACCATCACCATATGCTATGATACAGTCACTGCCCAACCACAACCCAGTGAGATGATTTAACGTATCACCACACAATGTAATACAGTCACTGTCTCAACCACAACCCAGTGAGATGATATAACGTATCGCCACACAATGTAATACAGTCACTGTCCCAACCACAACCCAGTGAGATTATATCACATACAGTCACAACCCAGTGAGATGATATAACATATCGCCACACAATGTAATACAGTCACTGTCCCAAACACAACCCAGTGAGATGATATAACATATCGCCACACAATGTAATACAGTCACTGCCCCAACCACAACCCAGTGAGATGATATAACATATCGCCACACAATGCAATGCAGTCACTGCCCCATCCACAACCCAGTGAGATGATATAACATATTGCCACACAATGCAATGCAGTCACTGCCCCAACCACAACCCAGTGAGATGATATAACATATCGCCACACAATGCAATCCAGTCACTGCCCCAACACAAGCCAGCCACATGACAACCGATCACAGTAGTGTGGAAGGCTGGTGGTTGACGAGTGGTGGTGTGTGGGGCAGGTGGCGGAGGAGCAGAAGGCGTCCAAGTGCAGTCCCCTGACGCTGAAGAAGCTCTACGTTCTGGGAGGCCTGCTGGTGGAACAGTACCATGACGCCATGAAACTCACCTCCCGCACCAAGAACAAACAGGGAAAGCAGGTAAGGAGAGAGGGGCAGGTGTTAGGGGTAGGGGGCGGATCAGTAAAGTTGTGGTTGCGGCGCCATGAAACTCACCTCCCGCGCCAAGAACAAACAGGGAAAGCAGGTGAGGAGAGAGGGGTGGGTGTGAAGGGGTATGTGGGTGTGCCATGAAAGCAGTGTCACATTGCCATGAAAGCAGTGTCACATTGCCATCACGGCCGCGCCCGCACACTCACAGCGACTGCATTTAGTTCGTCCAACGCTTTGCCTTGTGACTCGGGCTAGGCCCTTAACTAGTCAGCCACCACACGGCCAGACGCTCTGTGTGTTTTTGGACGCTTCGAGACTGGTGCAACATCTTTAAGTTATATTTACTGTACAGAGGTTTTTTAACTATAATTTCTGTATGAGAGCAATGGCGCAGTGAGTACTTGAGAGTGTGACAAAAGCTGGCATGTCAGTCTTCTCTGTGAGTACCATAATTAAGTTCGTGTTTAAAACTTTCTGACAGAACTTTGCGACCGGCGCAACCTGTGCTGCACGCGCGCGCCGTGCGTCGTTGGCCGGCCTGGCACTTGACGCCACTATAACCTTCGAAGAAAATAGCTCACAGGGTGTTGTGGACAGAGACAATTCCGCTTTTCTCGGTTTATCCGCGCTAGCTGTGTGGAGTCGTTGTGTAAACATTGGTCAGCTATAGGCGCGATACAGACAGCAAAGCAGTGTGTGGTTCGCTATTCTCCACGCTTTCAGTACAAGCGCGAGAAGCCCCCTTGGGCCCTTATCTCCTGACACACT
This sequence comes from Conus ventricosus, assembly GCA_018398815.1. Lineage (NCBI taxonomy): Eukaryota > Metazoa > Mollusca > Gastropoda > Neogastropoda > Conidae > Conus > Conus ventricosus. The sequence goes on along the minus strand of CM031622.1, from coordinate 23,160,496 downwards.
AGGGTGTCAGATACAAGACCGCTCACAGACTAGACCCGGGCTTGTTGGGTGCGAGCGCACAATTTGTTTCTTCTCCTTTTCCGTCTCACGCGTTTGAAGAATTTGACTCAAGCGACTCAATGCAGCAGTCAGAACTGCCGTGCCATGAAAGCAGTGTCACATTGCCATGAAAGCGGTGTCACATTGCCATGAAAGCAGTGTCACAGTGTCACATTGCCATGAAAGCAGTGTCACATTGCCATGAAAGCGGTGTCACATTGCCATGAAAGCAGTGTCACATTGCCATGAAAGCAGTGTCACATTGCCATGAAAGCTGTGTCACATTGCCATGAAAGCGGTGTCACATTGCCATGAAAGCGGTGTCACATTGCCATGAAAGCAGTGTCACATTGCCATGAAAGCAATGTCACATTGCCGTGTCACATTGCCATGAAAGCAGTGTGACATTGCCATGAAAGCAGTGTCACATTGCCATGAAAGCAGTGTCACATTGCCATGAAAGCAGTGTCACATTGCCATGAAAGCAGTGTCACATTGCCATGAAAGCTGTGTCACATTGCCATGAAAGCAGTGTCACATTGCCATGCAAGTCATATTCCATGCTGAGAACAACCCAGGAAAACAGTTTGTCGGAGGTGAATGGAAGGGGACGAGGATAATGTTGACTGACGAAAAAAAAAAAGCTTAGGAAAAGGGCATTTTGCTGATTTCGGTTAGTGAAGAAGAGTCTGTTTTCAGAGTCACAGAGACTCATACACACAGATGCAGATGGCTGTCCGGGTGACATTGTCATTTTGTATACTCATATGGTGACACACTTGCTCACAGCACATAAACGCATACCACACATGACACATCACAATCACGCATATATGCACACACGCACGCACGCACACACACACACATGCACAGGCACCACACACATGCATGCACAAATCGCATGCGCGTGTACACACACACACACACACACACACACACACGCTCGCACATGCACACACACACACATACACTCAAGTTTTTTTTGTTTTGTTTTTCCTGTCTGAATTTTTTTTTAAAGAGAATATTATATTGAACATTTGGTCAGGTATGTGTTTGAGAAGTGTTTATTATTGTTTGTATCATTATTGTCTTTGTCATTTTTTTTCTATTAGTATCATTGTTTTCTTTTTCTTTTTTTTTCTGTTGTTATCATTATTATTGTTGTCATGTTTCTGTGTTAGTATCATTGTTGCCTTCATCGTGTTATTATTGTTAGTGTCAGAGAACTGAAATACACAGACAAATAACAAACTATTCCAGATCCATCTAAACCTAAAAGAGTTCCTCTCATTTACCCTCAGGGCTGCAAAGAAGGTACAGTTTTATGCTGGCTGCACACTGGCCATTCATTTTTAACTGATTTGTATCTTTAAAAGAGTGAAGAAGCTCCACATTGCATTCCATGTGATGAACGTCACAGCATTAGACACATTCTACTTAAATGGAGGGAGCTACATGATGTCAGACATTAACACTTTACAGCAAGCTCAGTGAAGACCTTGGTCCAAGACGTTCCCCTGGATTTGATTTTTGGGTTTTTGAAGGAAATCAATTTTTTTTCAAGAAGATTTGATTTAAACTTGAGTGTGACAGACTTTTTTGTGGGTCTTTTGATGTAAAGAAATAACTGACATTGAGTTTTAACTTTGCATTGTACTTCTTCCACTTTGTTCTGCATTTTTGATAGTGTTTCAGCCCTGATATGGCTTTTGTGGTCAGCAGGGCTCGAAGCAACATGATTTGATTTGATTTGATCATTATTGATCTTCATTGTCTTCATGTTTTTCTCTGTCCTAACAGCAGGCCTCCTCGGCCCTGGCAGGTTTTCTGGAGGAGGATGCGTCTGCCTTGTCGGACACCAAGGTCATCGACAATGCCTGGCGGGGAGCAGAGGCCTACCACTTCTACATCCTGGCCCAGAGACAGCTGCATGATGGTAAGGAGGAGTCAGGGCTGGTCGCTGAACTCTGACCTGACCGAGTACATTTATGAAGCTGTGGACATCTGCGCTGTGCTGCTGCTTAATTGTCAGTTCTGTCGCTCTTTCTGGCTACTTCTTCACACCGTCTTCCTATGGTTTCTTTTAGCCCAGTCTTTTACAGTGCAGTGTGTCTACAACTCTGACTCTCTATATATACATATATCAATTGTCCCTCCTTGCTGACAAGTCTGTGCAGATAGCGCCACCTACGCTTGACATTGCAGACCTAGGGAAAATGTGGAGCGTCTATTGACAGGACTGGGAAATACAGTGTTACATGTAATCCTCTGTAGAAAATGTTGAGGGAGGGTTTGACAGCTTAGGGAAATACACGATACACTGCGACAAATTGTCCAGTGTAGAAAATGGGGGCGTGAGTGTGACAGGATTGGGAAATACAGGATACACTGCGACGAATTATTCAATATAGAAAATGGGGGCGTGAGTGTGACAGGATTGGGAAATACAGGATACACTGCGATGAATTGTCCAGTGTAGAAAATGGGGGCGTGAGTGTGACGGGATTGGGAAATACAGGATACACTGCTACAAATTTGGAAAATGGGGGCGTGAGTGTGACAGGATTGGGAAATACAGGATACACTGCTACAAATTTGGAAAATGGGGGTGAGTGTGACAGGATTGGGAAATACACGATAGACTGCTGCAAATTTGGAAAATGGGGGTGAGTGTGACAGGATTGGGAAATACACGATAGACTGCTGCAAATTTGAAAAATGGGGGTGAGTGTGACAGGATTGGGAAATACACGATAGACTGCTGCAAATTTGGAAAATGGGGGTGAGTGTGACAGGATTGGGAAATACACGATAGACTGCTGCAAATTTGGAAAATGGGGGTGAGTGTGACAGGATTGGGAAATACACGATAGACTGCTGCAAATTTGGAAAATGGGGGTGAGTGTGACAGGATTGGGAAATACAGGATACACTGCTACAAATTTGGAAAATGGGGGTGAGTGTGACAGTATTGGGAAATACACGATAGACTGCTGCAAATTTGGAAAATGGGGGTAGGGGTGAGACAGGGCAGGGAAGTACAACATACTCTGCTAAGAATTGTCCACTGTGGAAAATGTGGGTGGGAATTTGACAGGATTGGAAAATACAAGAGACAGCACTGGAAAACACACAAGACACAGTCCTACATATTTTTCACTGCAGAAAATGGGGGTGGGATGTGTGACAGCACTGGGAAACACAAGACACAGTGCTACATATTTTTCACTGCAGAAAATGGGGGTGGGATGTGTGACAGCACTGGGAAACACAAGACACAGTGCTACATATTTTTCACTGCAGAAAATGGGGTAGGGTGTGTGACAGCACTGGGAAACACAAGACACAGTGCTACATATTTTTCACTGCAGAAAATGGGGGTAGGGTGTGTGACAGCACTGGGATATACAAGACGCAGTGCTGCATGTAGTCTCAGGGCAGAACGTTACTGGTTTTCTGACCTGCCCCAAGTTGTGGCCTGCCCGCAGACAGCATCACCTGCCCATCAACCAAGAGATAATTCAAAGTTCTTTTAAGTTCTGACTGAGGAAGAAACAGGAAAATGCAGTTGGTCATCATCTGCAATTTTGTCGGTCAGTGACCAAGATTGATGACCTATAACCTCCATTCTGATCGGCCAATGCTTTCTGTCTCAGCCAGTCACATGGCACGATACTTTACAGCGTCAGTGTGTTAAACAGTAATTTGAAATGGTGGTTTTTCAGAGGGAGGTCTCTGGCTGTCGCACTGATCATCCAATATTGACAGAATAACTCTGAATCTCTTCAGAAGGCAGTTTGCAGCATTCCCCAGGCAGTGGTCTGCCCCAGCTGGCGGGCGGCCCTTAGCGTCCTGCCATGTGTCCACTGTAGACTTTCACTGAAGTGGTGTGGTGTAGCCTGGGCGGTGACTTCATAGAATGCTGTGGCGTCAAAGGCCAGGCCGGTGTATTGCACTGATAGCACTGCAGTGAGTGTAGGGGGTCATGTATCTTCACAGGACTGGCGCTGTGTTTGTGAGACTGGATGTGATTTCTCTGCCACTTGGACTGAATGATCCAGATTCCTTCAAGTGGTGTGGTTTCTGTTTTCAGTGATCAAGATACTTTGGTGTTGATGTGGTTTAATTGATACGTGTTCTCAGTCATCAAGACATGTTGATGTTGATATGGGTTTAATTGATACTTGTTCTGAGTGATCAAGACATTTGGTGTTGATGTGGTTTAATTGGCACCTGTTCTCAGTGATCAATATGCATAAGTATTGATGTCATTTGATTGGTACCTGTTCTCAGTGATCAAGATATGGTGGTATAACCAGCTGCCGTGGCGAAGTGGTTAGCGTCGCGGACTCCCGGCTGGGAGGTCGTGGGTTCGAATCCATCAGAAGTCATGTGGGTTTTTCTGCCCCGACCGGCTCCTACCCAGAGTTGAGTTTGCTGCGGACTCAGTTGGGAAGACTGGGACCACACAGTCGAGTTTCATTCAATTAATGGATGCGTTTCTGAGAGTGTTGCTCAAATTCCTGACCAACACTGCAGGTGCCTGTATCTCTCGGCCTGGTTGACGCCGGGATATATTATGAAAGGAAGCGTAGAGTACAGCCCTGTCATGTAGTCTCAGACCGAAATGGAAAGCCGTAGCATCATCTTAATTATCCTCATTCTCATTGATCAGCATTAAAAAAAAAAGTCTCAAATTCTGTGGCCCTTCATGCCCTGCTCTCATGGTGACCTCAATTTCGATGTCCTTTCCACGTCTAAGGCTTTGGTTTGGTTCCGTCGGGGTCACCGGTATCGGCGAGTTCATGGGGTCTGTCGGTGGACGGACGTGGTGGCGCCCTCCGGAGGGAGCGCTCACTCACGCCGGCTCCACGACTAAGCAATTATTGTCGTCAGTAGGGGGCTTAGTAGGTGGTGTCCTGCGTATGTTAGATCAGAACAGGCGCCACTGAACACCACCGAAGTGACTCGGCAGCAGTGCAGTGTCTCCTCCGGTGGGTTGCCTCTTAACGGCTTGACATTGAGTGCTCCCTGTGGATTGCCGGTGCCGGGGCTGCGGCGGGGCCGACCGTGCTGTGGCTGTGGACGGGGTGTCGGAATGAGCGGCGTGGGTGTACTGCTTCTGAGGTGGCTCAGAGGTTGGGACAGAAAAAAAAAGAAAAAAAAAAAGATATGTTGGTATTGATGTGGTGTAATTTAACTTGTACCTGTTCTGAATGATTAAGCTATCTTACTTTTATATTGATGTGGTGTGATTTAATTGATACCTGTTCTCAATGATTAAGATATGCTGATATTGATGTGATGTGATTTAACCGTCTTTAGTATGCACTTACCTGAGCTTAGTTACGCCGAAAACCCATCGGCAAGGTAAGTAACTCGGTAATTTGAACATGGTTACCCAATTTAAAAATTAATTTAAAAGAGAGGAAAGGAAATAGTGAAATGAAAATAATTTTTAAAATTCCTACGAATATATATGTTGCTATATCATAAGTTTGAAGAATATCATATGAGCCATTTACTCGGGGAAAAAATAAAATCTTCTTCAGAACGTTCTTCCGAATCATACCTGGAACATCATCCCAGTCAAAATCTAGGTCACTCTAAGCTTCATTACCCAGCACTTTCACTAAGTCTTATGCCGTAAATCCTACAAATCACAGTATCTTCATCACTAAATCTCGTTATAGAATGGCAGAAACCAATGTTAGCGATGGCGAAAAACAGCATTTCGACCACAAAACTTTAAAAATTCGTAACTCAAGAACTACGGCACGTATCGACTCGCGGTTTTTTGCAAACGGAAGTTAATGGCCACAGGAAGAAGGAAGTCACATTCTCACGAGACTTCCTTTTCTACGAGAAATATGGCGGCGCCCATTGTTGCCACGTGTTTTACCGGCCGCTGGCAGTTGCTCAGCGTTTTAGCCGTGTGATTTCCGGTTGGGCGCTAGCGGGTTCTCGCCTGTCAAGAGGGTTAAACTTGCACCTGTTCTCAATGATTAAGATACGCTGATATTGATGTGATGTGATTTAACTGCCACCTGTTCTCAATGATTAAGATATGCTGATATTGATGCGATGTGATTTAACTGGCACCTGTTTTCAACAATCAAGACATGTTGATATTAACATGCTGTGACCGGTGTTTGTGCTCAATGACCAGGGTACGTTGACGCCGCCATGAGGACCGCCCTGCATCTGAGAGATTATGATGACATCATTGATCCCGTTGACTCCTATTCCTTGCTGGTGAGTACACTGATTGGAGTATGCTGACTAGTTGATCTTGTCAATTTTTTTTCTTCTTGAATGGGTTTTGAACATTTTCTCCTTTTTGTTTGTTTGTTTGTCTCTGTCATCATGTCTCCTGTGCAGTGTTGCATGTGACGGCCACCCCCCATGCTTGCTTGCTTGCTTCCTCTCTGGGCAAGTTTGCCTTTGCAGATTGGGCTTGGATGAGGGAGTTCTCTGTAGCACATTTCTTTCAGGGATGGGGAATGAAGGGGGCAGGGATCGGATGGAGGGAGAGGGAAATGGGAGGGAGAGGGAAGGGGAGGGGAGGGAAGGTGGAGTGGGAATAGGGGGGGGGGGGGGGGGGGGGGGGGGGAGGAATGCAGGACGAAGGGGGGAAGCGAGACAAAACTTTGCATGATTCCATCAACACTGCAACACAACTCTGACAGACAAAAAAAACATGGTAATCAGATGGATATATTACTTTTTTTTTTAGAAAACGAGTAGAGTAATAAATGGATTAGAAAAGCATAAATGAGTGATGAAGTAAGTAAATATAGAACTAAAAATAGATGAAGACGTACAGCTCAGTCCGATCCCTGTGGGAGCCAGGTTGACAATGGATCGATCTCAGGCTAGAGACCAAACAGTACAACAAAAGTGCCCCGCCCAGGGTGAAACTCACTCATTCTGGCTCAGCAGCTGAGCAGTTGTTGTCATTAACGTGGGTTCAGCGGGTAATGTCTACATAGGTTCCGTCAGAACAGGCACCCCGGAACACTGCCCAAGTGACCTAGATGCAAGGCAGTGTGTCCTCTGGTGGGTTGCCTTTTGGTGACTTGATGTTGATTGTGGACTGCTGGTGCTGAGGTTCTGCTGACATACACCTGGGTGAAGCTGTGTATCGGGGGTCGACACGAGCGATGTGGGAGTAATGCTACTGGAGGAGAGGAGAAGGCTGGGGAACGAGAAGAGAAGGCACCGGCTGGGGAGACAGGCAAAATTACAAAGTAAAACTTACGTTGTTTGACTGACACACAAATGGAACCAAGTCAGGGTCAATACAGAAGCAAGACATGTGGTCCTCCTCCGGCATATAAAAGAGACCAACCAAACCACAACAAAAATGACGTAATCCACATATATTCATCTCACTGTTCTTTTGTCCTTTTTGTTGTTGTTTTTTGGCATGTAGAAGCTCTTCATGTTGAAACATGTTGCTTCAAAACTGTTCTTAGAATGAGAACTTGTATACCAGTCTGGTATTCTCCTGTCATGGTCAGCATGAACAGTTAACAGTTGGGAGTGGGCATGGATATGGGGAATGGTTAGGGTGTGGTGTGGTTTATCTCAACATGAACAACCAGGTATGGACCAGCTGCCGTGGTGAAGTGGTTAGCATCGCCAATCCTGGCTGGGAGTGATGGGTTCAAGTCCATCAAGTCATTAGGGGATGTGAGGGGGTGGGGAGGGGATGGGGGTGGAGGGCTGGAATGAACAATGTGGGAGCAATGCCTCTGAAGTTGCACAGAGGATGAGACAGCAAAACAAACAAACAACCCAGTGTGGGAATGAATCGGGGAATGGTTAGGATGTGGTGTGGTTTGTCCTGTCAACATGAACAACCAGTGTGGGAATGAATCGGGGGAATGGTTAGGATGTGGTGTGGTTTGTCCTGTCAACATGAACAACCCCAGTGTGGGAATGAATCAGGGGAATGGTTAGGATGTGGTGTGGTTTGTCCTGTCAACATGAACAACCCAGTGTGGAATGAATCAGGGGAATGGTTAGGATGTGGTGTGGTTTGTCCTGTCAGTGTGAACAACCCAGTGTGGGAATGAATCGGGGGAATGGTTAGGATGTGGTGTGGTTTGTCCTGTCAACATGAACAACCCAGTGTGGGAATGATCGGGGAATGGTTAGGATGTGGTGTGGTTTGTCCTGTCAACATGAACAACCAGTGTGGGAATGAATCAGGGGAATGGTTAGGATGTGGTGTGGTTTGTCTGTCAACATGAACAACCAGTGTGGGAATGAATCAGGGGAATGGTTAGGATGTGGTGTGGTTTGTCCTGTCAACATGAACAACCAGTGTGGGAATGAATCGGGGAATGGTTAGGATGTGGTGTGGTTTGTCCTGTCAACATGAACAACCCATGTGGGAATGAATCGGGGGAATGGTTAGGATGTGGTGTGGTTTGTCCTGTCAACATGAACAACCCAGTGTGGGAATGAATCAGGGGATGGTTAGGATGTGGTGTGGTTTGTCCTGTCACATGAACAACCCAGTGTGGGAATGAATCAGGGGAATGGTTAGGATGTGGTGTGGTTTGTCCTGTCAACATGAACAACCCAGTGTGGGAATGAATCAGGGGAATGGTTAGGATGTGGTGTGGTTTGTCCTGTCAACATGAACAACCCAGTGTGGGAATGAATCAGGGGAATGGTTAGGATGTGGTGTGGTTTGTCCTGTCAACATGAACAACCCAGTGTGGGAATGAATCAGGGATGGTTAGGATGTGGTGTGGTTTGTCCTGTCAACATGAACAACCCAGTGTGGGAATGAATCAGGGGAATGGTTAGGATGTGGTGTGGTTTGTCCTGTCAACATGAACAACCCAGTGTGGGAATGAATCAGGGGAATGGTTAGGATGTGGTGTGGTTTGTCCTGTCAACATGAACAACCCAGTGTGGGAATGAATCAGGGAATGGTTAGGATGTGGTGTGGTTTGTCCTGTCAACATGAACAACCCAGTGTGGGAATGAATCAGGGGAATGGTTAGGATGTGGTGTGGTTTGTCCTGTCAACATGAACAACCCAGTGTGGGAATGAATCAGGGGAATGGTTAGGATGTGGTGTGGTTTGTCCTGTCAACTGAACAACCCAGTGTGGGAATGAATCAGGGGAATGGTTAGGATGTGGTGTGGTTTGTCCTGTCAACATGAACAACCCAGTGTGGGAATGAATCAGGGGAATGGTTAGGATGTGGTGTGGTTTGTCCTGTCAACATGAACAACCCAGTGTGGGAATGAATCAGGGGAATGGTTAGGATGTGGTGTGGTTTGTCCTGTCAACATGAACAACCCAGTGTGGGAATGAATCAGGGAATGGTTAGGATGTGGTGTGGTTTGTCCTGTCAACATGAACAACCCAGTGTGGGAATGAATCAGGGGAATGGTTAGGATGTGTGTGGTTTGTCCTGTCAGTGTGAACAACCCAGTGTGGGAATGAATCAGGGAATGGTTAGGATGTGGTGTGGTTTGTCCTGTCAACATGAACACCCAGTGTGGGAATGAATCAGGGGAATGGTTAGGATGTGGTGTGGTTTGTCCTGTCAACATGAACAACCCAGTGTGGGAATGAATCAGGGGAATGGTTAGGATGTGGTGTGGTTTATCCTGTCAACATGAACAACCCGTGTGGGAATGAATCGGGGAATGGTTGGGATGTGGTGTGGTTTGTCCTGTCAGTGTGAACAACCAGGTGTGGGAATGAATCAGGGAAATGGTTAGGATGTGGTGTGGTTTGTCCTGTCAGTGTGAACAACCAGGTGTGGGAATGAATCGGGGGAATGGTTAGGATGTGGTGTGGTTTGTCCTGTCAGTGTGAACAACCAGGTGTGGGAATGAATCGGGGGAATGGTTAGGATGTGGTGTGGTTTGTCCTGTCAGTGTGAACAACCAGGTGTGGGAATGAATCGGGGGAATGGTTAGGATGTGGTGTGGTTTGTCCTGTCAGTGTGAACAACCAGGTGTGGGAATGAATCAGAGAATGGTTAGGATGTGGTGTGGTTTGTCCTGTCAGTGTGAACAACCAGGTGTGGGAATGAATCAGGGGAATGGTTAGGATGTGGTGTGGTTTGTCCTGTCAGTGTGAACAACCAGGTGTGGGAATGAATCAGAGAATGGTTAGGATGGTGTGGTTTGTCCTGTCAGTGTGAACAACCAGGTGTGGGAATGAATCAGGGGAATGGTTAGGATGTGGTGTGGTTTGTCCTGTCAGTGTGAACAACCAGGTGTGGGAATGAATCGGGGGAATGGTTAGGATGTGGTGTGGTTTGTCCTGTCAGTGTGAACAACCAGGTGTGGGAATGAATCGGGGAATGGTTAGGATGTGGTGTGGTTTGTCCTGTCAGTGTGAACAACCAGGTGTGGAATGAATCGGGGGAATGGTTAGGATGTGGTGTGGTTTGTCCTGTCAGTGTGAACAACCAGGTGTGGGAATGAATCGGGGAATGGTTAGGATGTGGTGTGGTTTGTCCTGTCAGTGTGAACAACCAGGTGTGGGAATGAATCGGGGAATGGTTAGGATGTGGTGTGGTTTGTCCTGTCCGTGTGAACAACCCAGTGTGGGAATGAATCGGGGGAATGGTTAGGATGTGGTGTGGTTTATCCTGTCAGTGTGAACAACCAGGTGTGGGAATGAATCAGAGAATGGTTAGGATGTGGTGTGGTTTGTCCTGTCAGTGTGAACAACCAGGTGTGGGAATGAATCAGAGAATGGTTAGGATGTGGTGTGGTTTGTCCTGTCATGTGAACAACCAGGTGTGGGAATGAATCAGAGAATGGTTAGGATGTGGTGTGGTTTGTCCTGTCAGTGTGAACAACCCAGTGTGGGAATGAATCAGAGAATGGTTAGGATGTGGTGTGGTTTGTCCTGTCAGTGTGAACAACCCAGTGTGGGAATGAATCGGGGGAATGGTTAGGATGTGGTGTGGTTTGTCTGTCAGTGTGAACAACCCAGTGTGGGAATGAATCAGAGAATGGTTAGGATGTGGTGTGGTTTGTCCTGTCAACATGAACAACCCAGTGTGGGAATGGTTAGGGTGTGGTGTGACTTGTCCTGACTACATGTGGGTAGAGATGAGGTGACTAGTCAGAATGTGGTGTGATTTGGCAGCCCTGGCAGCCTGCTCCAACCGTGCCTTTGGGACCTGCTCCAAGGCCTTCATCAAGCTGGAGTCCCTGGAGACCCTCAGCACGGAGCAGCAGCAGCTGTATGAGGAGCTGGCCTTGGATGTCTTCACCAAGTCAGTCGATAGCATTGTCATCATCATCATCGTTGATGTCATCATCATTGCAGGCATTGTCATCCAGATCTTTGGAATTGAACACAACTTTGATTGATGTTTGTGTGTTCATTTGTGCCCAGCAACAGTGGTATATTTTTTGTTTTTGTTTTTGTAAGATCAGATTTCTGACTTTTATAGAATTTGAGTCATTTTATTCACCCTGAATTTTTGTGTGTTTTTTTTGTTTGTTTGTTGTTGTTGTTGTTGTTGTTTGGGGGGGGGGGGGGGGGGGTATAACTATGAATAAATTTGCAATATTTCAGTTTATTAGAAAATCTTTCTCCAATGCCAACACTGGCCAAGTGACAAATAAAACAGTATAGAATTTTGTGGTTGTGAAATTGAAAAGAGTTCACTGGAAAAAGTTCACTGAGGGATGGTGGGACGGAGAGGAGAATCGTAGGAAGGCATGGAGAAAAGGGAAGACATAGGAGGGAGGGTGTGAAGGATGAAAAGCAAAGAAAATATTTTTTTCTTTAAAAAAAAAAAAAAAGCTTTCTCCGACATACTAACTTTAATGTCATTCCATAATACTGAAGTTTTATGAGCAATTTTTTATGGGAAAAATAATTAAAAAATTTTCTTAGAATTCCAGATACACAACATTAGTATCGTTCCCACTAGATTTGATAATGTCTTCCTTTTTATATGAAGAAGTCGGTTTTTATCTGTCTTGTTTCGAAGAAATTGGATGACACAAGCTCTGTGCTGGCGGAACCTAAGCCAACATTCAGTGTACTTATCCCTGCCCTGAAATTTGTGGTTGCCTAGGTAATGGGGCCCGACCATGTGATGTCTGTGTGTGCAGGAACAGCCCGAAAGATGCCCGCACCAACAAGGTGGAGTGCAGCAGCTGCGGCTCCAGCATCCCCGACTGGTCTGTACTCCTCTGTTCTGCACTGTGTGGCCTGTGCTCCTCTGTTCTGTATTGCTGTCCCATCGTCTGTGCCACTTCACTGGCAGTGCACCCACGCCGCTCATTCCGAGTTCCACAGCCACAGCCACAGCCCGCTGCAGCCCCGGCACAGGCAATCCACAGGGAGCAGTCAATGTCACGTCGTCAAGAGGCAACCTGCTGGAGAAGACACTGCACTGCTGCCGAGTCACTTTCAGTGGTGTTCAGTAGCGCCTGTTCAGATCTAACACATGCAGGACACCACTTGCTAAGCCCCCTGCTGACGACATTAATTGCTTAAGTCGTTGAGCCGGCGTGAGCGAGCTCTCCGTCCGGAGGGCGCCACCTTGTCTGTACTCCTCTGTTCTGCATGTGTGGTCTGTACTCCTCTGTTCCACCCTCTGTGGTGTGGTACTCCTCTGTTGCACCCTCTGTGGTATGTACTCCTCTGTTCTGCTCTGTGTGGTCTGTACTCCTCTGTGGTCTCTACTCCTGTCCTTTTTTTCTTCTCTGTTCCACTCTCTGCTCGACAGCTTTCTCTTCTTCTGTGTACTGGTGCATCCTACCCTCTGTGTGTGTGTGTGTGTGTGTGTGTGTGTGTGTGTGTGTGTGTGTGGTGTGTGTGTGTGTGTGTTTTCTTTTGTGTTCAACTGTTTTGTGTTAATCTATCCTTTTATTCTTCTTATGTATCTGGTCTTTTCTCGTCTGACCTTTTTATTTTTCTTCAGTCTCTGGTTTGTTCTTTTTTTTTTTCTTTTTTTTTCTCCTTTTAATGGTTCTGGTCTGATCTCTTCTTTTCTGTCCTTTAATTTTTCTGTTTTCCTCTGTCTTTAATTCTTCTGTTTCTGGTCTCTTTGTCTTCTACCCTTTGTTCTGTTTTTGTTCTTTTCTGTCCACAATTCTTCTGGTTCTGGTGTTTTCTTTGTCCCTTGATTCTTCAGTTTTCTGTTCTCTTCAGTCCTTTGATTCTTCTGTTTTCTGTTCTCTTGTGTCCTTTGATTCTCCTGTTTTCTGTTTCTTCAGTCCTTTGATTCTTCTGTTTTCTGTTCTGTTCAGTCCTTTGATTCTTCTGTTTTCTGTTCTCTTCAGTCCTTTGATTCTTCTGTTTTCTGTTTTCTTCAGTCCTTTGATTCTTCTGTTTTCTGTTCTCTTCAGTCCTTTGATTCTTCTGTTTTCTGTTCTCTTCTGTCCTTTGATTCTTCTGTTTTCTGTTCTCTTCAGTCCTTTGATTCTTCTGTTTTCTGTTCTCTTCAGTCCTTTGATTCTTCTGTTTTCTGTTTTCTTCAGTCCTTTGATTCTTTCTGTTTTCTGTTCTCTTCAGTCCTTTGATTCTTCTGTTTTCTGTTCTCTTCTGTCCTTTGATTCTTCTGTTTTCTGTTTTCTTCAGTCCTTTGATTCTTCTGTTTTCTGTTCTCTTCAGTCTTGATTCTTCTGTTTTCTGTTCTCTTCAGTCCTTTGATTCTTCTGTTTTCTGTTTCTTCAGTCCTTTGATTCTTCTGTTTTCTGTTTTCTTCAGTCCTTTGATTCTTCTGTTTTCTGTTCTCTTCTGTCCTTTGATTCTTCTGTTTTCTGTTCTCTTGTGTCCTTTGATTCTTCTGTTTTCTGTCCTCTTCTGTCCTTTGATTCTTTTGTTTTCTGTTCTCTTCTGTCCTTTGATTCTTCTGTTTTCTGTCCTCTTCTGTCCTTTGATTCTTCTGTTTTCTGTTCTCTTCTGTCCTTTGATTCTTCTGTTTTCTGTTCTCTTCTGTCCTTTGTTTCTTCTGTTTTTCTGTTCTCTTGTGTCCTTTAATTCTCCTGTTTTCTGTTCTCTTGTGTCCTTTGATTCTTCTGTTTTCTGTTTTCTTCAGTCCTTTGATTCTTCTGTTTTCTGTTCTTTTCTGTCCTTTGATTCTTCTGTTTTCTGTTCTCTTGTGTCCTTTGATTCTTCTGTTTTCTGTTTTCTTCAGTCCTTTGATTCTTCTGTTTTCTGTTTTCTTCAGTCCTTTGATTCTTCTGTTTTCTGTTTTCTTCAGTCCTTTGATTCTTCTGTTTTCTGTTTTCTTCAGTCCTTTGATTCTTCTGTTTTCTGTTCTCTTCTGTCCTTTAATTCTTCTGTTTTCTGTTCTCTTCTGTCCTTCAGTTTCTCTGGTTTTGGTCTGTTCTCTTCTGTCCTTTAATTCTTGTTTCTGGTCTGTTCTCATATGTCCTTTAATTCTTCTGGTTGTGGTCTGTACTCTTCTTTAATTCTTCTGGTTGTGGTCTGTACTCTTCTTACCTTTAATTTTTGTTTCTGGTCTGTTCACTTATGTCTGTTACTTCTTATTTTGGTCTGTTTTCTTCTGTGCTGTAGTTTTTGTGGTCTGTACTGTTTTACCCTTTAATTCTTCTATTTTCCGTCTGTTCTCTTCTGTCCATTACTTCTTGTCCATACTCTTTTGTCCTTTGTTTCTTGTCTGTTCTCTTTTGTCCTACTTCTATTCTTTATTTGGTCTCTTTCTGGTCTGTCCTGTCATTTTGGTATGTTTCAGTTCCAAGCTCGCTTGACTTTTCTGACAATGATTGGAGTCGTTTTCTTTTGTGTCTAGCGTGGACACCATTGTTTTGCTTTCTTCAGAATGTGATGTGAACTCTACTTTTCTATTACCAATTTTTTGTTTCTTATTTGCATCATCTGTTCTGTGGTTCAGTCAGGTTTCTTTCTTAGTTTTCCAGCATTTTTGTGTGTGTGAAATAATGCTTCATTGTCTCTACTTTCTTCCTTTTGTTTTATCTGGGAAAAGCTAGCGTATTGGCAGTGCACCTTTCTATATGTAAGCAAATTTTAGGAGTTAAACATATATTTTTTAATGTTTATACACATTGAGTGCATGCGTGCATATGAAAGTGTGATTGTCAGATGATAGAAACTGACGGAAGTGACACTGTCACAGGAAAAGGAACATTTTGTGAAGATCAGGGAAAATTTACCACACCATGAAAATGCACTACATGTCTGAAAACATGACCAAAGACAGAGTAGCATCAGGCTGCTGACATCATTGCATGAAATGTCGCCCACACGTCTCGAGGCCTGGCTGTCTGTGGCCCACAGGTCCACCTCCTGCCCCAACTGCGACACCAAGTTCCCAGCATGCATCGTGAGGGGACGGCCCATCATGGAGTACCAGTTCTGGATGTGCAGTCAGTGTAAGCACCGGGCTCTCCAGTCGGAAATCACCGCCCGCAAAACCTGCCCTCTGTGCCACAACATGGTGTGAGCGTCGTCTGCTCGCCTTGTCACATTGTGATGGGAGGGGGGTTGTCTGCCTTCTTTATCAAAATATATGGTGTGAGGGTAGTCTGCCCACCGTGTCACAATATGGTGTGAGAGTTGTCCGCTCATTGTTTCGATATTGTGTGAGAGTTGTCTGCCTCTTGTTACAGTATGGTGTGAGAGTTGTCTGCCCATCAGTTATGATATGGTGTGAGTTGTCTGCCCATTTTTACGATATGGTGTGAGTTGTCTGCCCCTTGTTTCGATATAGTGTAAGAGTTGTCTGCCCATTGTTATATATGATGTGAGAGCTGTCTGCCCATTGTTATATGGTGTGAGAGTTGTCTGCCCATTGCTATATGGTGTGATAGTTGTCCGCCCATTGTTACGATATAGTACAAGAGTTGTCTGCCCATTGTGACGATATGGTACGAGAGTTGTCTGCCCATTGTTACATGGTGTGAGAGTTGTCTGTCCATTGTTACAACATGGTGTGAGAGTTGTTTGCTCATTGTTACGACACGGTGTGCGAGTTGTCTGCCCATTGTTATGATATGGTGTGAGGGTATCCTCTGACAGTCAAGAGGTGTTGGACTCAGATACCTGGTTCATCCGTCCATGGGGTGCCGGGAGAGGGGAGTGGGTAGGTAGGTGAGGTTCTTGAGGGTCAGTGTTGAGAGATTTGATATTTGTGAGATCTTAACAGTTGTAATGCAGTCCACTCATGCAATAGATTTGCAGACAGGAGAAAAATGATTGGAATGTGATTTGTGTGTATTGTTATTTATTGGACCTGGGCAGAGGGAAGACATGGTAAGGAAACTGTAGAATGCAGCCATCTTCCAGAAGTATTCCTGCTTGGAGAGGAGATCGTGTTCATCACCTCAAGGAACGTAAAAGGATGAACACTGTGAACTGCCAGGCCGCAGTGCAAGTCTCAGTATTTCATGTGCAAGCAGATCAGCAGTCTTGTTTAACTCTCAGAAAACAGACATGGATTTGCTCCTGATGTTAAAGTGGATTTGGTGATAGGGAAACCCCATTTATTGTTTTCATTGAATGTTTTCGGGTTGTTTTTTTTTCATACAGTTTGGTTAGAGGGTGATAATGTTCATCTTTTCCGAGTGTGATGCATTAACATTTTCTGCTTCCTTGCTTTTGAATCAACTATGAACATCAAGTGTGAATGAGTGCTGTCCTGACAAGCTAGCTGTTGGAGTCCCCCCCCCCCCCCCCCCTCACTTCTCCCAACACCCCCTCCTCGCTGCCTAACAGTTCTATTGTTCTCACTGGTCACTTGTCAGCTGACAGCCTTTTCCAGTTCCCTGCCTGTCTACTCTTTATTTTTCTGTTGGGACAGGGTTCACCATTGGTAAAGGTTTTTTCATATGCAACTGGTTTTAATCCCAGCATTAAGACCGCCACATTCCCACTTCAGGAATCATGCCTGAACATGCTTACATGAGTGCATGCATTTTGTTTTTGTGGTGTCTGTCCCAACAACACACAGTGGCCTCTTTTCTCTGAAAAGCGGAATGGGATTTAATGTGCAACAAGATTTTTGTTGTGCAAGCGTTTATGCATGGGACCTCTGAAGCCTCATGCACAGGACTGAGGGTGATGGTGCCTGTCCAGATCTTAGCTCCAAAGAAAAAAATCGGTTAACCGGGCTGTCTTGAGTGAGAAACGAACCCCCGACCTTGGAGCAGGAGTCTGACACCTTGCCCACTACGCCCACCAGAATGGTCTCTGGCTGTGGTCACAGCGTGTGTGACAGATGACAGAAGGCACGCAAGAGGTCAGTTCCGCATACACAAACTCTCCTCCCTGACCCCACCCCTCCTGTCCTCTCATTCATACACCTAATCTTAAAGTCAAGGAGCTGCAGCGGTACCTCATGTTCTATTGAACGTGTTGTACTCGCATCAAACTAAGTGACCAGGTGATATTGGCTTCTCACTTTCAAGAGAATGTTTGACAAGGTTTGGCTGTCTGATACAGTATACTTTGGGTCAGCCTGCTTACCTTTCATTCTATAGATT
Organism: Conus ventricosus; assembly: GCA_018398815.1. Classification (NCBI taxonomy): domain Eukaryota; kingdom Metazoa; phylum Mollusca; class Gastropoda; order Neogastropoda; family Conidae; genus Conus; species Conus ventricosus. Next base: position 23,142,976 of record CM031622.1, on the reverse strand, counting down.
GAATACATTAATTTTTTTCATCCCTCTACTCTTTTTTCCTCCTTTCTACCATTTTAAGTAAAAATATGAGAAGAGCAGGCTGATATATGCACATTCCGACATTGCTGGTCTATTGTGGATTGTTTACATTAATGCATTCCATTCTTCAGATTCTGGGCCTTTGCATCTCTACATATTTGTCCAGATATTCACACACACAGAGGAAGAAGTTACATAAATTGGTTTTGGGGGTATTGGTGTGCTTTTATTTCATGTGATCAATAAAATGTATATGAAAAGTCTGGGACCATATCTTTCAAAATTCCATTTCATCATGGAGAGCGAGTTGCACTCAAGGAAACAACCCCCCTCCCCCCACTCAACCCTCTCATATCCCACCAAATCCCCTTCACAATCCCCCTTACATTTCTTTTGTCTTCTGTAGTCACTATCCAAATGAGAAGTCGTCATTGTATATGAACTGTCATTGTTTCATTATGAGGAAACCATACGCATGCACCCACACACATACATACACACACGTGTGCACACACACACACACACACACACACACACACCACACAGTGTATGCAGTCCATCTTCTGAGTCATTTATTCAAAATTAAAAAGCTTAACATTATTGCACATAATTCCCCAAAACCTGTCGTCAAACAAAAATACAAAACATTAACATTGAGAAACAGTTTCCAGCCAAGAGGCCAAACAGTTATCACCAAGTACAGCAGAGGAATGGCAGCGGTAGAGACATGGCCAAATGTCTTGAGAGAGAACAGACACAATAATCAGCAATGAAATCCCAGGACTAAATGCCTGTCAATGAGCATGTCCACTGCCATGCCTGGTGAAACTGTTCTACTACAACAGAAAACTATGCCAGTGCACTCTCAACAGGTGTTAATGTAACAAAGACATTCTGAAATGTGACAACAGAACCATAAACAATGATGATGCTAATTTCATAAAAACCTCTTCTCCACTGCATGTGGAAACCTACCCACTAAAAGCGTAGTCTTATCCGCAAGCCCACAAACATGGAAAAAAAAAGTAGAATATGGTGTCCGAGTCTTTACTCTAACAAACTCAATTCATTCAAAGCATCTAATGGTGAAGAAGACCACCAAAAACTTGCAAAGTTCAATACATTCACCAAGATTTTGTTTTAAGTCTGTCACCATCAACAACAAAAAAGTCTCCAAATAATAGCAAGCCATGTAGAATGAGAACAGTGAGATCCCTGTCACAAACAAAACTTCTTTCACTTAAGCAATACACTATCAAATCTTCACAAACAAAGCAACGTCTCTCCAAGTTATCAACAGCAAAAAACAAAATGCAACAACAACAAAAAGCAATCAAACGAAGCGAAACCTCCCCTCACACTCTTCACAAAACTGCAGAGTACACTGAAACACTTTCGTTGTTACCGATGATTTTTGTGTTTGTGGTTTAAAGTATGAAAAAAAGACAACAAACATCTCACTTTGGTTCTAAATCATGCATCATACTCAGCCCCATCATAATACTCGGTGAAATCAGCCACCTTGGTCACACTTAAAATGCTGCCATGGTCACAATGAAAAGAACAAAATTCCAGACATAGATCAGCTGCTTCCTTTTGCAGTAAGTACTCTGCCTTTCATGTAAACACACAGAAATGACACCATACACAAAGCGGATGATGGGGGAAAGAAGGAATCATGAGATGCTGCCAAACTTCTAAGAATGACTCCTTTCAAGCTGAAAGATATACTGCGCTGTATCTCTACACAGGTAATGTGCAAAGACTGATGAACTGTTCTTTTAGTGACTTGCCTGGTTGGTGTATTTGGCTGATTAAGAAAAATCCAGGAAAATCAAGGTGTTCGGAGTGAATTTCCCCTGATGACTATTAATATTTAACAAAAAGCATTATATAAAAAAAAACCAAACAGACAACAAGGTAACCACTCGTACTTTCCATCTAATACATTACTGATTTGTGTTACTTCATGGTGAAGCCAACGACTGGTCCAATGCCCAGATTCGTTCACAGCCCAGTCATTGGACGATACACTCTCAGTTGATAGAAAGCGCCGTTTTACTGAATGCAGGTTTACAATCTGTCAAGCTCGAGGACAGACACGACACAACAAGACATCCTCCAGCAATGCCATGGCCAAACTGACATCTATAATGATTTCCAGTCGCTACTATCGCCATTAATATGGTAACTAGCAACTAGTAACTGTTCCCTGAGCGTCAGCTCCGGTCTCGGGGGTAAGCAAGAGATGTGGACAATCAAGAGCACAGACTGGGGCTGTCGAGCCGTCACCGTGTGTTGTTTAACCCATCACACTGTCTGATGACTAGCCTGCCTGCAGTCGCTTGCATGACACATGCCATCACACGCAGTGCCACTGGAACCAACTCTAGGATTCCACGGCAGTGAAGCGGTATGACACCAGCTGACCGGGTCACATGATCATGCTTCCATGGTAACCAGAACAGACCAGCAGGGACAGATCCACACCGCAATAACTCGGTTACGGCTTGATCAAATCCACTGGCTCCTTTGGTGCAGTCAAACACTATTTACCTCCCTTGTGAAGGATGCGACATCACACAGAAGGCCATCAGGGTTGTTTACACACGTTTCTTTTTATTTCCCTCTCTCTTTCATTGTTTAACATGCGCTGGCTATCTAGACTCATCCATGGAGCCAACTGCTTAAATTTACGCTTTAATTCACCTGCATCACAACACAGCAGAGGTGGTCAAGGCAAGTTAACACCTGGTATCATTGATAGACGGCGCAGAATACCACATGCAACAAATAAGGTTTCTTTCTTTCAATGAACAAACATCATTTTATTTCAGTAACTAAAAGGTACAGAGTAGTCCTGATGAACAACACACACACACACACACAAGTAAAGTGATCCTGAAGTCAAGGCCTGCCTCACCATCAACAAAAGCCCTTGCACCCATTTTTTCATAGAATTTTTGTCCACAGCAGTTGGCAGTGGAGTTGTGTTTGCTGCCAAACTGTTGGTGCAGGTACACATTTTCATGTGCTGAGACCGATTTACCACTGCAGAAAACTCAACCTTCCCTTTCCACATTCCAGCAACTCTTCATGTCATGCTGAAGTAATGTGTATATGACACCTGGGGAAACGTATGTGATGTTTTGTTAGTCAGTATCATTCAAACCATTCTGAAAAAGGTTTTCATTTTTATGAGCTTTTATTGCCATCCACACGTGTCAAATGGCATTTTTGTGTGTGTGTGTGTGTGTGTGTGTGTGTAAATAATGCTTTTCACAGATTTTACACATCATTTGCAAGATATCTGGGTTCTACAGTGTTAACCTTCAGACAGTGTGATTTGTCTATAATGTGAAATTACCATGGAATGTTGGATCTATGTTAACGGTGTGATTTCTCTACAGTGTAAAATTACCTGGAATGTTGGATTTATATCAAAGTAATTGACAAATAATCTTAATTGAGACTGAGATTGAAACACTAAATGCAAAATAACAACAGGTAACTTTCACAACAATGGTGGAGCATGTAACACCAAACTGATACTGCTTGTGGTTCTCATTCACCTAAAACACATGCAGAAAAGGGGAAAACAAAACAAAACACACAAAAAAAAAACTTCAGGTTAGTCCGTACACCTTCTAAAGCCGACACATGCACATAGCAACACTAGAAATGGCCTGTGTGAGTTAGGGGAGGCAATTAGAAGGAACAGCTCTAGAATACAAGATTGATGCCCCTTCCTCAAGCTAGTTTAATTTCATTCTCGCAGTACCATACAATGTTTTTGCATTAAAGTCACATGGCACAGAGGTTTAACCCTATTTTCTAGGCAGGAAAAGGAGAACATCAAACTATGAAGAGACTTGTGTGTCTTTTTTCCTGTGAATGTCGAGCAATGGCAGTGACCACAGCAACTCTGTGTAAGGGCTATAACTCTTCATGTGTCGGGATGGTGAACTGGTCGATGAACTGCTGGAGATCTGTCTGGGTCTTTCCTCCTGTGTAATCCACCAGGTGAAGTCCCTCTTTGTACAGTATCAACGTGGGGAACACGTTGATCTGAAAAGGAAGAAAGAACAGAAAAAGGACTGACAATCTTTGAAGAGACTTTGGACTAGATATACATGCTAGTGACGATTATCACTTGATGGCTGCAATATCAAAATTTGAATCGGCTCAAAGCACTTTAATGTGTAATGTGCAACAGAAAGATTTGCACTTGCTCAACACCTATCTCTGTACTAATATACAGACATGCATACATACATATACACAGGTACACGTATTCACATCTAAACCTATGTATGTACTCACATAAATACCAACAAACAGATTCAGACATTTGCATCATTTTTGTATCATTTAATGGAGACTTATGGTTTAAATGACTACGGGAGCTTCAAAATGAACGGGTGCAATTTAAATACAAGAACATTGTAAACGCGCTCACAACCTGTCAAGTAAAAAAAAAAAAATCTTTTGTAAATGCACTGACACCCCGCCAACTGAAAGGTCACTCATATCATGCCATGTCCATCATATTACACTGTTCATAGCAATTCATAACAAATTAAATTAGAGTTCTTCAACGTCGAAAAAAAAAAAACTACATTAAGCCGCATGGACCAACCATTCTATTTCCTCTAGAATTTTAGAAACAAAACGGTGAAAAAAGAAATAAATGAATGTTTCACCATTAGAATTACATTTTTGAAAAGCTATACAAGTAAATAGTACTGAACACTGCTGGAGTCCATTCCAGTGATTAGCTATATCTAGTAGCCAGATTAACAATGTAAACACTGGCATGTCACAGATGGACAAAAGACAAAGAAAGTGCTGAAAATGCATAACTGGACAACCAAACAGAAAAAGAGGTGACAAAGAGGGGAAGCTAAAGCGCAGATGTCGGTCAAGGTCCAAACTTACCCAAAGGGGCATGACAGCAAGCATTTCCAGTCAGTTATAAAGAGCAGGTAGGATGTATGAGCTTATGTAAGTAAAGAGTGTTGAGATTAACATGACCGACATAAACACCTTGCAGTAGACCTCGTCCACAGCTGTTTCACCAGATGTGATCTTTGTGGAGACCTGGGGAGCTAGCTCTTCCTTCAACCATCAGGCAAACAGGAGTAGTCTCCCTTGGTGAGTTCATTCTCAATTCACCCTGCATTACAGCCTGAATTTAGTTGTCACCCATTTTTCTACATGGCGGGACCTCAAACTAACGTGGTGAAAGGGATCATCTATGAGCGTGTAATGACGCAGCTACAGCCTCTCGGTGGCAAATTGGGAGTCTCAGTGTTTCTCGGCAGGTTTCTCCCTTTTTCTTTAAAATGAGACACACAAAAAACAGATGGGGTTGAAAGAGCTTTACTCTGGACAAGTAGCCTTGCAAGCCATCACAGTCCAGAGGACAGACTGCTCACAAAGCTGTTGAAGACCAAAAACAGAACATGACACAAAAACTAGACGTCTACAGTGATTAAAACACAGGATGAACAGACCGTTGCTCATCTCTTCAAGCACAAAGTGAAATGGAAATTGAATAGAAACAGTATATAGGATTGCGATCAACCAAATTCTGTATGATGTGTCTTGAAAACAAGAGGCTCAGAAATTTAAGTGGAGACGGAGGCGCAAGGGCAAACAGTGCACGTCTGGATGACCATGTTCAGCCCAAACATGCAAAAGTGTATTAGTAAAGTTGGTATGTTTTCCAGATACACAGCACTCACTTGCGGATGACCAGCAAGAGTGACGTGGGTGTTGAGAAAGGCTTCAAAAAAGCGTCGCGATACTGCAGTATCCTCACAGATGCTTGCGGAAGAGAAAGGGAATCACAGTACCAGACATTCTCTTTTAAATAAAAGGGTTATACTCGAACCAACGTGATGAGGGGGCAGACAAATCAAAATAAGAAATTGTAAGAGTACTACTCACAGCAGACCATGCATTGCTTACTGCTCTCAAGCCACAGAAAATTCTGAGTTACAGACGACAATAACTACTTTGTCACAGAGCCAGCATAAGTGAGCTCTTCCTCTGGAGGGCGCCACCATATCCATCCAACGACAGTCCCCATAAATTTGCCGAACTCTACACTTGCTTTCAAAACATATTCCAGTGTCAATCAGGCCAAGAGATACAGACACCTGCAGTGTTGGTCAGGAAACTTGAGCAACACTCTCAAGAGGTGCATTCATTTAGTGATGGAACTCAACTGTGTGGTCCTAGTCTTCCCGACCGATGAGTCCATAGCAACCTCATTTCCTTTTACTGTGTTGTGTGGTCCCAGTCTTCCCGACCGACGAGTCCATAGCAACCTCAACTGTGTGGTCCCATCTTCCTGACCGATGAGTCCATAGCAACCTCAACTGTGTGGTCCCAGTCTTCCCGACTGAGTCCCATAGCAAACTCAAACTGCTGGATCAGAGTGTTCAGCGAACCAATGAGTACATGTAACCTCCACGGAGGTACCAGTCTTCCTGACCGATGAGTCCATACAACCAACTTTCTCACTAAGTCTTCCCACTGATGCCCATGAGCAAACTCACTCTGATCAGACTGGTTCAGAGAAAACCACAATGAGAACACCTGTTACTGCTCCAGGGAACAAACCACTTTCAATAAGAACATCTGTTGACTGCTCCATGAACAAACCACTTTCTAATAAGAACACCTGTTACTGCTCCATGAACAAACCACTTTCTAATAAAAACACCGTTACTGTTCCATGAACAAACCACTTTCTAATAAGAACACCTGTTACTGCTCCATGAACAAACACTTTCTAATAAGAACATATGTTGACTGCTCCATGAACAAACCACTTTCTAATAAAAACACTGTTACTGTCCATGAACAAACCACTTTCTAATAAAACATCTGTTACTGTCCATGAACAAACCACTTTCTAATAAAAACATCTGTTACTGCTCCATGAACAAACCACTTTCTAATAAGAACATCTGTTACTGCTCCATGAACAAACCACTTTCTAATAAGAAACACTGTTACTGCTCCATGAACAAACCACTTTCAATAAGAACAACTGTTACTGCTCCATTAACAAACCACTTTCTAATAAAAACTCTGTTACTGCTCCATGAACAAACCACTTTCTAATAAGAACACTGTTACTGCTCCATGAACAAACCACTTTCTAATAAGAACATCCGACTGCTCCATGAACAAACCGCTTTCTAATAAGAACATTGTTGACTGCGCCATGAACAAACCACTTTCTAATAAGAACATCTGTTACTGTCCATGAACAAACCCACTTTCTAATAAGAACATCTGTTGACTGCTCCATGAACAAACCACTTTCTAATAAGAACACCTGTTACTGCTCCATGAACAAACCACTTTCTAATAAAAACATCTGTTACTGTCCATGAACAAACCACTTTCTAATAAGAACACCTGTTACTGCTCCATGAACAAACTACTTTCTAATAAGAACATATGTTGACTGCTCCATGAACAAACCACTTTCTAATAAAACACCTGTTACTGCTCCATGAACAAACCACTTTCTAATAAGAACACCTGTTACTGCTCCATGAACAAACCGCTTTCTAATAAGAACACCTGTTACTGCTCCATGAACAAACTACTTTCTAATAAGAACATCTGTTGACTGCTCCATGAACAAACTACTTTCCAATAAGAACATCTGTTGACTTTTCCATAAACAAAATAAACCTTTCTGGACAAAGTCTGCAAAATAAAGGAATGAATAAAGTATTGAAAAATAAACAACAAAATCATTTCATCATTGATGTATCTAACTACAACGGACTATCTAGAGACAGGGAGAGAAGCGTGTGAAGAAAGTGGCTGGGGACTCACTGAGCGCGTCTCACAGGTATAGCTGTGTTCCTCACAGTCGACGGCGGCGATGGTGACGTCTCGGTCCTGGTTGGTGCTGGCCAGCTGTTCCCACACGGGCTGCAGGTCCTTGCACTCCAGACACCTGCCGGAACACCACACCTTGGGACATCACCTGGTGCCCCACCTCATCTTCCCCTGTCTCCCCCTGGCATTACTCTCACACCTGTCATCCCCCCCACCCATCCCCCACACCTACACAGGCAGATTCCTGTCACTGCCCCATCACCGGCAGTCCTGAGGCAGCTTGCCACAGAAGACACTGCACTGCTGCCTAGTCACTCCGATGGCGTTCAGTGGTGGCTGACCCGATCCAACACACTAAGCCTCCTGCTTAGTGGCGGTTCCAGCTTGATAAGCTTCCCCTCCTAGAGGGCGCCACCACATCCACCTAGTGATAGTCACCATGAACTAGCTGATACCGAGGATCTCAATACAAACTCTCTGAGGGCATGGGCAGCGTGAGCACATGGGAAGAGAGATTACCTATGAGAGCTTGATATGAAGAGCCACAGCATTGGAGACTCTTTTCCGATGATCAGTGATAATGATCAGCACGACGCTATGCAATTCCATTCTGGCCCGTGTGGTTATCAAAGGGCTGCACCCTACACCGTCTTTCCCAGCATCAACGACGCCTGAGAAAATGGCTCCTGTGGTGCTGGTCACGACATCTGAACACTTTTCTCAGAGAAAAGTAGACTGGTTCCAGTCTCCCCATCTAAGCTGTTCACACACTCGACTCCGGCGAAGGCTGGCCTGGGCTGAACGATCCATCATGCCCTTGATGGGACTCCCACCTCAGGATCCCGGTTTGTAACGCTAACCCACAACACCACCACGCTGAGTAAACCTCCTACGATCCAAAGGCACTGTGGTACAGCGCACCAGAGTCACTACACCTTTTTTTTCTTTTTTTTTTCTTTTTTTTCTTTGCTGTCCCCTTTTCTGTGCCACCTCAGTGGGATTGTACCCACACTGACCATTCATCTGAGACATTTTTTTTCTTTTTAATGCTGATTGTGAGGATGTGGATGAGGGAGGTGATGCAACAGATTACGGGTTTCTATTCTGGTCTGAGACTGCATGACAGAGACACACTCTATGCTTACTTTCATAATATATCTCGGCATCAACCAGGCCTAGAGATACAGACACCTGCAGTGCTGATCATGAAATTTGAGCAACATTCTCAGAGACCCACCCATTAAGTGGATAAAACTCAACTGTGTGGTCCCAGTCTTCTCAATTGAACCCATAGCAAACTGACCGAGAAGAAAACGGCTACTAGCTTCTTTCCTGCCAATGTTCAGGTTGACTTACTCATGAAAACAAACAAAAACCAAACATACACACCCACACCACCAATATGCTGCATGTATTTGGAGTGAAAAGGGTGGAGTGGAGTGGAATGGTACACAGTGACAGCAGCGTGGCCTGGTGGAGGACAGCTAACCAACCATTGATCAGGACAGAGTTGAGGTGCCATTTCTCACCCAGCCAATCACACAGGGTCTTTGAATACAGCATTGAAGTTTAATTCTTGGCTCAGGGCCCAAACACACAGCACCTTTCAAAAAGTGTGGAATGGAAAAGAAGTGGGAACATAGTAAGAAATACAGAGTGAAGTGATAGACTGAAAGAGAGTTGATGAAAATAAGACATGTTTTGATGTGTGTGTGTGTGTGTGTGTGTGTGTGTGTGTTGTGTGTGTGTGTGTGCATCTCTGATGTATGTGAATGTGTGCCTGGGAGTGTGCATACATGCATGTGTTTGTGTGTAAATATGTGTGGGTAGGGTTCGACATGTAATGTGAGTGTGAGCGTGTGTGTGTGTGTGTGTGTGTGTGTGTGTGTGTGTGTGTGTGTGTGTGTGTGTGTGTGTGTGTGTTGTGCTTGTGAATTTTGTGTGTGTTGTGCTTTGGTGTGTGTGTGTGTGTGTGCTGTGTGCGTCTGTGTGTGTGTGTGTGTGTGTTGTGTTGTGTGTGTGTGTGTGTGTGCATGGTGTGTGGTGTGTGTGTGTGCGTGTGCGTGTGTGGGTGTGGGTGTGCGTGTGCATGCATGCATGTGTTTGTATGCGTATTTATGTGTGGGTATGTTCGACATCTAATGTGTGTGTGTGTGTGTGTGTGTGTGTGTGTGTGTGTGTGTGTGTGTGTGTGTGTGTGTGTGTGTGTGTGTGTGCTTGCTTGGTGTGTGTGTGTGTGTGTGGGGTGTGTGTGTGTGTGTGTGTGTGTGTTGTGCTTTTGGTGTGTGTGTGTGTGTGTGTGTGTATGCAAGATGTTTATTGTGCATGTCAGTTGTTGCCATCCAAACTGTACCAGGAAGTGTAGAAGTTCACGAACACCAGATGGTTGTCGACTACATGGGAAAACGATGCATCGGTCAACATTGCAATGCCATTCTGAAACACAACACAACTTCATAAAATGTCATTTAACAATTCACTTTTTAAAAGGTGGACTGAAAATGGTGGACATAAGATCTTTCATATCCTCCATGAAGATAAGCTGGTTAAGGAGACTAAAAATTGGATTCTGACTGGACCAGTGGACCTGTAACATGTACCCAGGGCTAGCAACTTTAGAAAACTACGTAAGTGAGCTTTCAAATGTTTCAATGGAAAAATTAATAATGCATTCTGGAAAGATGCGCTTCGATGTTATAAAAAAGCTATGTCTGTTTTGTTGTCCTTTAAACACAGATGAATTTTCTGGCAGAATGCATTCATTATAATGTCAATGTTCTTAGAGACAGGAAGACAGTGTTTTTTAAAGAATGGTGCGAAGCTGCTGTTTTCAAGGTCAAACAATTGGTTGATGTTACTGGTCAGTTTATTAACTTTAGAGACTTCAAAAATCTATTTCCATCAATACTGAGAACTGATTTTCTTACATATACTGGTATACATGATGCAATCAAACAGTCCAGACCAAAAGACCAAGACAAGGGGCAGAAGTCAAAAGTTTGGTCCTGCATTGGAAAAGGAAATAAACATATTCAATCAGTGATGACAAATCTGACATAGTTCCCACTGCAGTTGAAAGATGGTCTGAAACACACAATGGCAATACGAACTGGGATGAATATTGGTTCTTGTTTTTCTACTACTACAGATGTACTATTAAGATGGTTCCAGATGAAACTACTTCATTAGACTTCTGCCGACGGAGGAATCCGTTTGACTCTCCAGTTTGTAACCTGTGCGGTCGAGAAACTCGGACAGTTAGACATCTTTTCTGGGACTGTGAGATGGTCCATTCTTTCTGGCAGGATCTTTGAGACAGTTGCGTAACAAATGCCCACACTGTGAACAGTTTTCTTTGAGAACTTTGATTCTGTTGCGGCATATCAGAGCAACAAACTACAGATAAAACAATGGATTTGTTGATTTTTGCTGGCTAAGTTCTATATTTATAAATGCAAGTTTATAAAAAATACGCTGCCAAGAACTCTGGTATTCTTAAAACTTATAAAATAGGTATGACCTGGAGTTATATTTTACCGATTCTAAAAGGTGATATTGAAAAAATGTGGAAACTGACCTTAATAAATATTGGTTGACTTCTCTTCCACGATAACCAGCTTAAGATTACTTTTCTTTTGATTTGACATGTGATTGTGCTTACCCTGTGAGTAAGTGTGGGTGTGTATATGTGAAGGGTGGGGTGGGGGTGGGGATTTTGGTGTTGTTGAGATGAGGGGTGGGGCTTACCTTTTCCTTCATTTATTAATCTATGTGTTTATGCAGTTTTCTTCATGGGAAGTGTGTCTCTTCCTGAGCTCAAGATAAAACTGCAAGTGCAGCAAAAATGGAATAGAGAGGGTTGTTATGGTCATTACAGAGTTGCTTATAGAGAGAGTTTCTTATCGGTCATTACAGAGTTGCTTATCGGTCATTATAGAGTTGCTTATCAGTCATTATTGAGTTGCTTATCAGTCATTACAGAGTTGCTTATCAGTCACTATATTTATGACAGTGGTGCGATAAACACAATTATTATGTTTCTTCATTTTCATTCTGAGTTCACAGCAACTGCAGCATTCGTATTTGTGATACTCTGAGATTTACATGGACTATGCGGATAAAATCTTTGCGCACTGTCCTCTTTCTGCGCACTTGTACTTCTCCAATTATTTGAATACAAAAAATAAAATAAAAAAAGAACAGTTTACTTTACTCTCAGACATATTTGCAGATCCTGAAACATCATTTAGCAATTTACTTACACTCTCAACATATCTGCAGATCATGAATGACATTCAGCAATTCACTATGCCCCCAGGGGCACAACAGCATGGGGGAATGGAAGAAACACGCTAAACACCAACCTACCCTCACGCTGCAGCCACATAGGCTTTTGGGCATAAAACAGGGCAAGAAAAAATTCAGTTGAAAAACAAAACACAAAAAAAACTTCACCTGGTACGTCACTTCAGGAACTTCTTCTTGAATGTGCTCGTCCATCTTGGAGTGCACATACTCTTTGAGGTCCTCCAATGTCCGATCTCCTTCATACTTTTCCACCTGTTACATAACCATGCCGTCAAAACACTCTGTCAATGTCAGCTATGCTCAACCATCCACACCATGTCAAATATCTTCGTTGTCCTTCAGGCTAAAGTCAAAACCTGACAATGACGAAAATGCAAAAGTGACTAGGCAGACTTAAATATGGACAGACAGAGAAGATCAACAAGCCTGATAAATGGACAGAGAGGGCAGACGAGAGACATGACCCGAGTGATAAAGGACAGCAACAGACTGACACACACAATAAAAGTTCATGAGGCATTTAAAAACTTGTCCCTGAAATGGACACAAATGCTGTTTGCTGATGCACTCTTCATCATAGCATGAAGTGCAATGCTCTTTCTGTTGCTTTTCTCAGCTCTGCGTAAGAGTGGACCCTGCCTTCCGCCATTCCCTGACTGAGCAATGTGACGAGACGTGTCAATTCACTTATTACTTCTCACATTGATTACTGTCATTCAGTACCTACGGCTTGCCGGCGGAGCACATTCCCCAGCTCCAGCAAACCCAGAACACCGCAATGTGACCTGTCCTTAATGAAAGAAAATGAGATCACTGGCTGCCGGTTGTTTTTTTTGCTACCAGTTCAAACTATCCACTCTTGCCTTTCATTTCTTTTGATGGGGTTCTCTTCCACCGTCCCTGTCCTCTAGCTCTGCACATACCAGCTGTCACATGCTATCTGCTCTTCCAGTCAGAAACTCCTGAACATTCCAATACAAAAATCACTTAGCTTTCCTTCAGCTTTGCTGCCCCAACTGTTTGGAACTCACTGCCTCCCACTTTCCAAAACCGTCCATCTTATGGGTTTACATAGCACAGCTAAACACTCACTTTTTCAGACAAGCATTTTCAATGGGGCTTTTTCACACTGTGTGTAAGCAGTAAGTTCTGCATTAAGATAGTTGTTATATGTGAATGAATGAAGGTCTGAATGGTGTATGAAAGAGCAGTTGGTAGTTTTCAACCCAAAATTGCGATACACAAACACTATTTTTTATTATCATTTATCATTACTTTAATTCGCCACAGCAGAGGCTACAGGAGATCAGCACAGCTTGGTCCCAAGCACAGCGATTGTGTGGTCCATGCCTTGTTGTCAGCTTATCTCTAACTACGACTTGTTTACTTCAATGATTGTTCTGTTGTCACTTCTCACTTGGGCAAAGGTTTTCTATCACCTCTGTTGATCGGTCTGTCCGTTCGTCTGTATGCAGGACTATGTTAAAACTACCGACTCATTTTTGTTTTGAAACTTTGTCAAAAGATGGAAAGTTCCGAGGCACCAGCCCATCAAATTTTACTGTGGATCCATTGTGCAGATCAGAAGCAAGTGATGGATGCAGAGCAGTTAAAGATCAAAAGTTTACAGGAGTGACCCTTACAGTCCATATCACCCATTACTTCTGTGCAGGTTGATCCAAGGTCTGTTCACATGATGACAAACGTCTCACTGAACCTGAACAGTGTGAAGTTACCATTACCAACAGATAACTCAATAACGTTTATGTTTTCCATGGAATGTAAGCACTTTCCCATGACATAAATATGAATACTTTTTGTTTCGAAAGTTTTGTCAAATATGAGAAAGAAAAAAAAAACATTGCACACAGCAATCATAATTACTTCCCCTGGTGGCAAACAAATGTGATTTTGAGTCAGGAACTGACTGGAGATGGATCCAACATTCGTTTGACCGCGGTGGAGGTCTGCAGTCTCCTGGGCTGTGAGTGATTTTTTTTTTTTTGACAATTCTGCACCTAAAATTGTGAACACTTGCAGACCCTAATTCTACACACCACCCTGGGCAACTTGAACAAGACTGGACTATTATTATTCAGTTATGTTGGTGTCACAGACACATACACACACAAAGCACCCTGGGTAACTTGAACAAGACTGGACTATTATTATTCAGTTATTTTGGTGTCACAGACACATACACACACAGAGAGGACAAATACTGATATACTGTTTTGCTGGCTACACCTGTACACAGGTGAGTTTTTTTTTCTTCATTTTTTTTCTTTTACGCAGTGACATCCCTTATTCCATGCAGTGGTTGAAAATCACTTACGGATTACACGTTTTAACCTGTTTTGCAATGTTTAATGCATATTTGTTTGCCGTACTATGTTCTGCAGGCAACATTGTAAGCCCATGTGTGTGGAAGTTCTATTTGCTCTGCAATACCTCACATTTACATTTGACAGTCTGAAATGTGGTCACCAAGCTGCCACTAACCAGTGGGGGGGGAAAAAAACAATCTTGAAACGGACTTCATCAATAATTTGCTTTTTGTTCGGTATATGCCGACTTGGGAGACCTACAGGGACTGATTCCTAGCACTTAGTCCCACTTAGTCGTTCGGATGAGACTATAAACCGAGGTCTAGTCTGTGTCACATGCACTAAAGATCATACACGGACTCTAAAGATCCCGATGCTCATGTCCTAAGACGGGTGAGTACCGGCTACACGAAAATACACAATGCATGCAACCTGTGTGCCAGAATAGTCTACTTGAAGACTGTGAGCACGGGGCAGGTTAAACATCCCCATCTGGAAGAAGAAGAAGAAGAATCTTGTACACGTAAAAACTCCACACAGTTGAGGTAAGTGGTGAAAAAGTTCAGGTTAACCTGCAAAACTTCCAAGGTAGTGCTTGAACCAGCAGTATCCCCTCCTGTTCCAACTTGCCCACATGACACCAGAGCCAAGGTATCATAGGCAAACCACGTGCTTGGTGCTTGTCCATCAATGACGCGCAACCCAGCTTAAACAGCCAACATGTACCAACCCAGCCTAAACAGCCAACATGTACCAACCAGCCTAAACAGCCAACATGTACCAACCAGCCTAAACAGCCAACATGTACCAACCCAGCCTAAACAGCCAACATGTACCAACCCAGCCTAAACAGCCAACATGTACCAACCCAGCCTAAACAGCCAACATGTACCAACCAGCCTAAACAGCCAACATGTACCAACCAGCCTAAACAGCCAACATGTATCAACCAGCCTAAACAGCCAACATGTACCAACCCAGCCTAAACAGCCAACATGTACCAACCAGCCTAAACAGCCAACATGTACCAACCAGCCTAAACAGCCAACATGTACCAACCCAGCCTAAACAGCCAACATGTACCAACCCAGCCTAAACAGCCAACATGTACCAACCCAGCCTAAACAGCCAACATGTACCAACCCAGCCTAAACAGCCAACAATTGAACATGTACCAACCCAGCCTAAACAGCCAACATGTACCAACCCAGCCTAAACAGCCAACATGTACCAACCCAGCTTAAACAGCCAACATGTACCAACCCAGCCTAAACAGCCAACATGTACCAATCCAGCCTAAACAGCCAACATGTACCAATCAGAAATCCTGCACAACTTGTATAGCTGGGAATCTAGGAGTATCCGACTAGCAAACGCTCCTTCATTTCAAATTGTGGTCATCCAACTTTTTCTAAGTGTGAGAAGGGATAGCGTGGTTGACTCTTGAGAGTCTGACTGGCAGACAGACCAGACGGACACAGACAGTTTGGCAGATGAGAATTTAGAGTGTGCGTAGCTGGTTACTGCGGCAGTCTCACTCACCTTCGTCCCATTGAGAAAGAGAACTAGGGAAGGATAAGCCTTGATGCCATACTCATCACACACGTCCTTGGCCTTGGAACAATCCACCTGAAGACAGATGACCTCAGACATAACCTTCACCTGTTCCATAAACTGACCTCATTTGGGAACATTACTGGACTACGTCATCTGTAACATCACCTGACCACACCATCTGTGACATGAACCTGACATCATCATCTGTAACACCCCCTAACTACATCTGTAATGTTACCTGACTATGCATTCTATAACGTTAACAAATTACATCATCTGTAACATCACCTCTGTGTGTGTGTGTGTGTGTGTGTGTGTGTGTGTGTGTGTGTGTGTGTGTGTGTGTGTGTGTGTGTGCATGTGTGTGCGTGGTGTGTGTGTGTGTGTGTGTGTGTGTGTGTGTGTGTGTGTGTGTGCATGCATGTGTGTGCGTGTGTGTGTGTGTGTGTGTGTGTGTGTATGTATATATGTGTGTGTGTGTGTGTATTTTTTTGTGTGTGCGTGTGTGAGTGTTGTGTGTGTGGTGTGTGTGTGTGTGTGTGTGTGGTGTGTGTGTGTGTGTGTGTGTGTGTGCACGCTTGAATAGATACCCAAGCACAGGCTCAAAGATTTCACTAAATATTCATTACTCTTTAAGTAAATATTTCATTTTTTCCGCAGCTTACTTCCCTACAGCACTTTGTTGTCATTTCACTTTTCTTCCCTTCACTGGCTGCTTCAGGGTGTTGGATTCTGTTTTTTTTAATTCTTGGTTATGAGAATATCACAGAATTATAGGCCGTGGCCTATCTCTATTTGATGCCAGGCAGTAACGCCATGTCTCACTGATAGTATGAATCAGCGGCCCCAATATGCTGTCAGAGAAGGATTTTATATTTATAATCTATCATCTTTATTAGTTTCAAATCCCATTTTGCACAGAATATGAGAAGGTAAGTGGTTGCTCATTCTTTGTTTTCATCGTCCTGAATGTTGTTTGTTTTTACCTGAAGAAGGCCCCTGAGGTCGAAATGCATTGGGGTTTTTTTTTCTTCTTTCTGTGCATGCAGGCTGACACTCCTGCGGACACTCCCAGTATAGACAGGCAAGGATTAATTTCATCTATTCAACAAACAGAGTGGTCGAGTTTTGTGTGTATGGCCGTTTTTTATCCCGCCATTAAGGCAGCCATACTCCAACTTCCGAGAAGGTGCATGCTATATGTTACATGTCATCCATACCAACGGCCAAACTGGCCTTCTCCTCCAGAAGTTGGTGATGGGATTTTACGTGTGTGCAACATGTTATGCATGCATTCACACACACAACCTCAGTTTACAGTCTCATTCGAAGGACTGTATGGGAAATGGAGTCAGAACCAATGTTAACTCCAAGCGAAAAATCCCCCTGTACTGAAACCGCCTGGCACAGATTCGAACCCGCAACCCCAGGATCACCAAGATATGAGTCTGGCACTCTACCACTGAGCTATTCCAGTTCCCCTGTTGTGTTTTGTCCTGTAATCGGTCTGTATTGTCTGGCAGAACTAACACCATTTCTTTTCAAAATTTGCTATCATCTTAATTATCATTCCGGTTTTCTTTCTCTAACAAACCCTCTCCCTCCCCTTTTTTCCCTTTCCTTTTTAACCTTTGCCACATTATTATTGTAATGATGGAGGAATTGTTAGCTTGCACTTGCTTTCTCCCACTACTTGGAGAAAAAAAATCAGTGAAGAAAAAGAAAGACATGGAGTGACAGAAAGAGACATAGACACAGCAAGACAAAGAGAGAGAGAGAGAGAGAGAGAGAGAGAGAGAGAGAGAGAGAGAGAGAGAGAGAGAGAGAGAAAGAGAGAGAAAAGAGAGAGAGAGAGAGAAAGAGAGAGAGAGAGAAAGAGAGAGAGAGAAAGACAGAGAGAGAGAGAGAGAGAGGAGAGAGAGAGGAGAGAGAGAGAGAGAGAGACAAACACATAAAGGCCTAATAAAAGAAAGACAGACAGTGAGTGAGTGAAGGGGTCTATGGGAGAGGCAGAGACACGGACAAAATGTCAGAAAGAAAAACTCAATCAATGGACTGCGACAGATCATATCAGACATCTGTCAGTCACACCTAACAGGCCAAGAAGAAAGACACATTGAGACACGCAGCAACTACGTGGCATTTCTTTCTCTCAGTGAGCCCAGTCTCTCCCTTTCCAGCGCACTGATTCTGTCTCCCGTGGTTCAAACTTTTACGTCTCTCCCGTGCAGGGTTTGCTGATTGAGGTTCACCAATGATCAATAATAGTACAACGAACATGTGTGGCCATAATCTCTAAATCCAGTGTCCTGATCACAAGGCAGGATTACTGTTCAATGAAAATGGTCACAGATGTGCAGTGCAAGGGGCCGTATGTGTTTCCTTTCCATTCACACTGGAGCATGCAAATCCAGCTGCGCACTCTTACTTTTTCCTTGTGGCGGTGGTTAATATTATGCCAACCTGATTCTTATCTTCTCTCTTCTCTTGAAGACTGTAGGTAAACAGTACAAAAGTCCAGCATCATTCTTGAACTACCAATTCTCCCTCCACTCTCCCTCCCCCCTCCCCCCCCCCCCCCCCCCCCCCCCACCCCCCACCCCACCCCGTCCACATTTCTGATCTCATCATTCTTTTGAAGGGAAAAATTCACAATCGTGCACCAGCATGTGCAGACCCACATGTGGAATTTGAATATTATTTCATCCCCCTCCTCCGCCTCCCACATATACATTCAATGAACTCGCCCACAAAAACATGCAAGCCCACACATTCGCACACACCACACACACACACACACACACACACACCACAAAAGACCAGTTTTGTTGGGTTTTGTTGTTGTTACTGTTGTAATAAACAAATTATGGAAAGGCACCTTGCAAGACAAGGATTTGGGCTACTCCTTTGTCATTGTGGACTGTGCAATTACATGCAGGCAAACATTAGCACTTGAACAGTTGCATATTACACCCAGGGAGAAAGACACCAAGTCCAACCAGTCTACACACACACACACACCACCACACACAC
>CM031622.1:23083861-23118861 GCA_018398815.1 Conus ventricosus | reverse complement strand
TGTGACTTCACACATGCAAACCCATAACACTTGATTCATTCACATGATAAATCAGATAAACTAATCAAAATGAAACAGGTCGAAAATAAACAGTATAGATCAGGGGTCATGGATGAGACCTTCCTGCTGGTCTACACATTTAGCTAACACTCTGGGTGTACCCTGAGTTCTCAAGCATTCTGTATTATCATATATTGTGAATTAATGTTCCTGTCAGAAAGAATGTAGAATTTTTTTCATGACCAATATGAAAAAGAAACCCACTTCAACTTGCGGCTTTCAAAATTAAGCTTAACTCTCTCTCTTCTTTTCTTTTGTACCTCTATTTCTCAATATTTCTCCAACCTATTATGAGAACTCACAGCATGTTGATATGCAAATTTACAAGGTTGGTCATTAGAAAATATATAATCTTCTTATCACCACTCAAGAATGCATTCCTTCGATCATTTTTTTTAAAATCAAATATGAACTTTTTCTTAATGAGCTGACAGATTGAACTGGAATGTGTTAATTTCTCCTTATTTCTACCTTTGAAGGTCCAGAATCCAACAGGGAAAAAGAGATGACAGCTGGTGGGCAGCCAAGAGACATGACCTGGATGCAGCTTGGATCCTTTAGAGTGTAAGGAGTCCAGGACTGAGATGCCTGCATGAAGTGAGAAGGTGTGGGAGTCTTCACTGAAGTGCTTCTGCTGACCAGCTCTCTCCCCAGAGTATCTTCCCTTTTTCTTAAAAATCAAGGCTTGCCCTCTATACAGGGCTCCCATCGAGACAAAGCAAAAATTGCTGAAGTTCTACAGGAGCAATGGGGGTGGGGGATGGGGCTGCAGCCGGCACACTTCCCTTTCCTGGAAAACATTTCAGAAACTTGTTTTTAAAAATGGTGCCAGCTTTCGCAAATCTGAGCATCGAGTGGTGCATCATCCACTTTTCAGTCCAGCCACAGCCAAGACCATTTGTTCATGCAGCCTTTGTTCATGTCTTTTACTTTTTCAGTACACTGCGAGAGAGCACTACATCTATTTTGCTTGTCAAATGCAAAGACAAAATGAGTGTTGCCTACTCTTGCCAAGGAGCCTACACGAGATTTTGACATCAGTGTCATATACAAGCATACCAAAATGAGACCAAAGCTCTGCTCAATCTCCCTGATTTGTTATTTTTCTTCTTTTTCTTTTTTTGTCCTAGATTCTTATTTTTACATTTTGCAAAAATCTGCAAAGAGGTAAACAGGGGAGGGATCTGCTTGCATCACAAAAATTTTTAAGAGCAAAAATGACAGTGCTGTTTGACAGAAACCATGCTGGTTTCTGTGAAGCCATACACACACATGCGTGCGCACACACACACTCACACACACACAAATACATACACACACACACACACACACACACTTACACAGGCACACACACACACACACACACACACACACACACACACACACACACACACCACACACACGTGCGCGCGCGTAAGCGCGCACACACACATACACACAGCATGCCCAAGGTCAGTGTCCATACTCACATTGTGCAGTTCGTCCTCCACAAACCGGTGCAGGCTGTCAAAGGTTCTCCTGGCCAGGAAGTCTGTGAACTGCCGTGGGTTTCTGTAGAAGAACCGGAACACTGGGACTTTCCTCACTTTCTGATCAGCACACAGCTCCGTCTCTGTTGCACAGTTCACCTGCACACAGTGATCGCTGTCATGGTGGCCTCTTTGTCAAAACAATTATGGAGACTTTGTGTGTGTGTGTGTGTGTGTGTGTGTGTGTGTGTGTGTGTGTGTGTGTGTGTGTGTGTGTGTGTGTGTATGCGTGCATGTGTGTGTGTGTGTGTATGCATGCATGCGTGTGTGTGTGTGTGTATGCATGCATATGTGTGTGTGTGTGTGTGTGTGTGTGTGTGTGTGCGTGCATGCGTGAGTGCGTGCATGTGTGGTGTGTGTGTGTGTTGTGTCTGTGTATAATCATGTCATTTGTTGCCTGTTATACACTTTTATTTGCCTGTTGTGTAAATTCACTGCTTGTGACATCTAGCATTTAATACCTGTTTTGTGCCATATTATCAACAAAGTTTGCTTGACTGTTTATGTTAGTTTATTGTCTGGTAATTCTGGTTTATTACCTGCTTTGTAGGTTTACTGCCCAACACATTGGTCTATTGAGTGTGATGTAGGTCACTGACTGCTGTTTAGGTTTCTTGCTCTTTGTGCAGGTTTTTTTTGCCTGTCGTGTACATGCATTGCTGCTGTGCATTGCCCAGCTTCATCGCCAACACCTGACTCTCCCTAACTATGTGCATGTACCATTGTTGTTTGTGGTCTCGATGTATACCAATCTCCGCTCAACACTCTCTCTTGTTTCCTGTGCACTGGGTGATCCTGCTTTATGACAAAGTACAAACGTCCATCAAATTTCATAGCATTACATGTTACAATGCGGTCCACTTGGTACTAGTCCTAATAATAATAATAATAATAATAATAATAATAATGAATACTTACATAGTGCCTATTCTCGGCTAGAGACCAAGCTCTAAGCGCTTTACAATCAACACTTGTTTACACAACGGGCTGCCTACCTGGGTAGTGCCGACTGAAGAGCTGCCAGCCGGCGCTTCATTCAGTCGTTTCCCGTGTCATCCAGTCAGTATCGTTCAATATCGATCACTTATTTTCCTTACTTCCTTCCTTCTTTCCATTTCTCACGCTGGGTGCATGTTATGTGTAACGTGTCATCCATACCAACGGCCAAACTGGCCTACTCTTCCGAAAGTTGGTGATGGGATTTTACGTGTGTGCAAGATGTTATGCGTGCGTTCACACACATAACCTCGGTTTATAGTCTCATTCGAAGGACTGTATGGGAAATGGAGTCAGAACAAAATGTTAACTCCGAGGGAAAAATCCCCCTGTACCGAAACGCCCCGGCGGAGGTTCGAACCCGCAACCCCAGGATCACCAAGATTACGAGTCCGGTGCTCTACCAACTGAGCTATTCCGGCCCTAACCCTAACCAAAACAAAACAAAACAAAACTGTGCGACAGTAACACTTGAGTCATTGCTGCCAAACCTAACAGCTGCCCCAGTAATCAAATAAGAAGAAGAAAAAAATGCGGCACTCACCTGTGCAACAGTGACAGCCGAGTCACCGCTGCTGTACAGTTGCCTCAGTTCTTCCCACGCTGGCACCACACGCTCGCATGCATTAACCCTGGATGTTCAGATTTTTTTTAAAGAGAAAAAAAAAAAAGCATTCACTGATTATGATTCAGGGAATTTTTCATGCTGGTCATACAACACAGAAGAGGGAAGGGAAAGAGGGGATGTAGGTGAAAGAAGGGGTGAGAATGGGACAGGGGTGGGGTGGGGGGGGGGGTCATTTACTTAGCAGCAGGTCTAGCAATCAGCAAAGAACTGACACAGCATAACTGTAACTGTGATGTGTTTTCTTCATGGAAGTGGAATTGTTAAGGAGTGGTAAAAGTACTACTTTCTGGAAGCAGTCATAGCACTAGAGATGTTGATGCTGCTGCAGCAACACACACACACACACACACACACACACACACACACACACACACACACACACACAGGGATTCAAAGAGACATGGCAGATGTCATTCGAAAAAAAACGTTAGAAAAATCATGCAAATACACAGTATTTGTAGCAATGAATGAAATACAGTTTGTTGCAACTACAATGCCCTAAAAATTAAAAAATGGTAGGATGACGGGAGACTGAATGGGGAAACTGACTTGGCTGAACTACTTTACATAAATATACAAATTCATTTGAATTCAGTCATGTTTCCTTACCATCAGAAAACAATCTGAAAAAAAAAAAAAAAAAAAAAAACTCCTTTGACTCACACATTTTTTCCAGAAATTAGTTTTTACTCTTAAATCTGTACATTCTGGGCATTGCATAACAGGATAAAACACATCTCTTATCTCTTGTTGATCACATTCTCTTCTACAAAGGTATTCCTCGAAGGCAAGTCCAAACTTTTCCTGTCTTCAGTTATAAGTTTACAGCTGATATATTCAAATTTCATGAATAGATGAATTAAGAGATGAAGCAATTAATTATTTTACTTTTCTTGTTTGATATCAGCTTTATCAGGTCTGTAAAAACAGATGATCCTCTCATGGACTCCTCCGAGATGCCAAGGAGCCGCAGTTTGTTCAGGAATTTTCTATGAGCTGCACTAGATGCCTTGCTGGTAAAGTTTCACAATCTCAGTCTGGAATCCCGCATCTTTGGACTTGAACATTCTGCTGCCGTATGGCAGGGGCCCCTCCAGAAATCCATGGAGCTTGTCCCTCCTCAATGTGTTGACAGGCTAACAAATCTTTGCATTTTATGTGTGGGTCAGTCTTGCAAGAAATGTTCCACAGTCATCGGCACTGTACCGCATGGGCACCTACGCTCAAGTGGAATTTTGTGAACATGTGATGTTTGTGTCTTGAGTGCCGTCTTCAGTCTGACAGTGCTCACTTGGCCTGGTCTGGGCAGCAGGCAGCGTGCATCCTTTCTTGTTGAGGTCTGGGTGCTGCTCAACCCATCTTCTTTTCTGCTTTTCCTTGACAACGCTTTCGGCTTCTCCAAAGGAGACTTCCTGCATCAGTGCCTCTGGGGTTCCTGTCTGAGTGGAAGAAGAAGAAGAAGAAGAAAAAGAAGAAGAAGAAGATCCTGCATGTTAAAAACCAGCAGAGCCTAACAGGAATATCTATCTAGATCTGAAGCCATGATTCTCATCGGAAAGAACGTTGTGCATCTCAAGGTCAGGAATAATTCAAGATCCTTCCACGTCAACAGAGCTCAGACTGAGCAGTTCAGAAACTCCTTCTTTATAAACACTGTTCGTGACTGGAACCACCTGGACGAGGTGACGGTGACAACAACAACAGTCGAGACCTTCAAGGCACGGCTCTCAGCACGCCACCAGTGCTAGGCTACGCACTCCCCCCACCGTTGTGTCTGTGCCAAAAGTGGCAAAGCAATGTATCCTACAGATACAGAGGTGTCCATTGAGGTGGTGGCAGATGATGTTTTTATAGTAGCTTGCTGGCAACAGAATGTTAAACAGGTCTATCTTTCTCTGTTTTACTCTTGTCACCCTTCTCACCATTACACCACCCTCCCCCTTTCTGTTAAGTGAGCAGCCACTTGAACTTTGATGGTCTGGGAGTGGGACGGCGATGCCTCAGCTGATCGGATCTACTGACAAGCGCTCTCCTCCAACACATTATTCGATTAACTTTAAAGTGGTGGTAGACCCTAGTTCAATGGTGTAAACATCCTAAGTAGTTTTCTTCCCATATTTTACATTGTTTCTGACTTCCGTTTCAATGCAGTCCACTTTCTGTTTGCCCTGCCCTAGAAGCAAAACAAGTTGTGAACTTGGAAGAAACACAGTTTCAAATTGAGAGCCCGAGACTGAACAGTGCCATAAACCAGAAATCAGAAGCCTTCGCACTACTACCTTATACCGAGTGAGATTTCTCTCTCAGTCACCGAGTCACTGACTGTGATTTTTGCTCAAATTGTCAAAATGATTTGGAGTTATCACAGAATCACAGAAATGTATGGCTATAGGCTAATAGCCTTTTGCCCTCATAATCAGTATCCGTTTATGTGCTTTTGGATCACTTTCTCGTGAAAGTCCAATGGCTTAAGTCAGGCATAGTGTATACTACATTTATCATCATCTTAATAAAGATCCAACTCAGTGGAAAATACCAGGTCTTTAAACTTTTTGTCAATTTGATTTTTAAATGCGTACGCGCCGTTGACAGTGTCATCGGAAAGGTTATTCCACAGATTAATGATACGGTTAGTAAAAAATTTGCGAAACTGGTTAGTTGCATAATTAGTTTTGGTTATTTTGAAGTTATGTCCTCGAGTCTTTTCATAGTTAGCCATAGTGAACAAGGAAGAGGTGGTGCAAGGATCATAAATATTGTGTATAAATTTTGTATACTTCAATGAGATCACCTCTTAGTCTTCTGAATTCTAGGCTAGGCAACCTAAACAGAGTTAGGCGCTCCTCATAACTAAGATCACGAGTACTCGTTCTAGTTATACACTTGGTAAATCTTCGTTGAACACCTTCAATCATATTTATATGTTTTTTAAGATAGGGGCACCATACTGAGTTTCCATATATATTCAATAATTGGTCTAACTAGAGCTTTGAACAATGGAATCATATTTCAGGAGATTTATTTGTAATAGTCCTCACAAGAAGACCAGCCATTTGATTACCTTTTTTCACAATGTTGTTTATATGAGTCTCAAAGTTCAAATCTGGGTCCATGGTGACACCTAAATCCTTCTCAGCAATAGTACTTTCCAGTGTTCTATTAACCCATTTTCCAGTATTGTGTACTGATAGTGTGGATTATTCTTTCCAAGGTGCAGAACTTTGCATTTCTCGCTATTAAACTGCAATAGCCAAGTATTTGTCCATTTCACTAGATTGTGTATACACAATTGTAAATGATCTCTGTCTTCAATATTTCGGATGGCAGAGTAAGCCTTGGTGTCGTCTGCAAAGATTTTTACTTTACAATCTACCTCCTCAGGCATATCATTTATAAAGTATATGAACAAGGTCGGTCGAGAACACTACCTTGTGGTACTCACTAGTCACGTTGACCTTCGATGATTTTACTAGTTTACACTTACAAACTGTGATCTTCCATCTCTGATCCACAATAGTTAAAGTCTACTCGATCAGTCTGAACGCAGCGAGTAAAGTGTCAGTCATGTCTTTATTTTGTAATGCTAAAACAGTATACATATACTCAGTGGAGTTGCAAAATAGTACAAACAGGTTGCGTTAACAACAGCCAAATCAAACTCGTTTTTCTCATATAACTTAACATTGTCGTGGGAAATGACACAACCAGAGTCACTGCAGCAAAGCAGACGACATATTTCATGCTTCGAGCCATTGCAGACGAAAGCAGTCACGTGTCATCCTAAGCCACTTGATGGAAGTTGCAATTTTCATACATTATTTATAATGGTTTTATGGTCTTACCAATCAACAAAACATATCAAGAAAACCTTTGGATTGCATATATTTTGATAAAAGCTTGATTTTTATTGAAACAAGGATGTGTTGCAATCCGGATATACTAAAACGATTTTCAATCACTTCCTTCCTTTTCGTGAACAGATCGAAACACGTTGGCTGTTTGCATTACTTGTTCTGTTTTAGCTAAGGCCATTTGGCGACTTGTGAAGACTGCAAAACAAAATAATGGCATCCAAAGATGAACTTGCATGTGTTTATGCAGCTCTATCCTGGCTGATGATCAAGTGACTGTCACGGTAAGATGCTTTGTGATTTGAATGGGTAGACTGCAACGATGTTGGAGCATTTATATATCTTCTTCCTAAAATACTGGTTCACTCAAAAACGGTAGGTCACCAGCGCGCATGTTAAAAAGCAAAATAAAACAACATATAAACAGTGCGACTCAGACTGTTGGCCCCTGGAGCAAATTTGGCAACAATATTTTAGGAAGATAAAATTAACATTATATAACAATATTTTAGGAAATATAACAATATTTTAGGAAAGAAGAAGAACAAGGGGTCGCACCGATCTTCTTCCAGATGGGGATGTTTAAACTGCCCGTGCCCAGTCTTCACGTAGACTATTCTGGACACAGGTTGCATGCATTGTGTATTTTCGTGTAGCCGGTATCACCCGTCTAGGACATGAGCATCGGATCTGTAGAGTCCGTGTATGATCTTAGTGCATGTGACACAGACTAGACCTCGGTTTATAGTCCCATCCGAACGACTCTCGATATTCAAGAAGTTAAAAGCAATGGACAAATTCAGGCCCAGGTAGGCCTAACAGTAAAATATCTGTGGAGTAAAAATAGAAAATCGTTCAATATGCAGATCTCAAAACTGTCCGTATCAATTTGTTTTTTAAATGAGATTGCATTTGTGTGGCAATCTTGATGGCACCCGGCAGTGAGTTCCACAGCCGTACAGAAACTGGGATAAGAAGAATGTAAGTGGCTGTCAATATTTGATGCAGGTATGGTATAACATGACCAGCCACTCCTGGTGCTACTTTTATTCATAGGCTACTAGTTGTTCCATTGGAATATCAATACTTTAGCTCTGCTTTGAGAAGATGTTAAGTTTGATAAAAGCTTTCTCTCTTCTAAGGGTTTCCATTCTAATTTCCTCATGTTCTTCCAGTATTCCCCTTTTCTCTGATGTGGTTCCCTGTTACGAACCGTGCTGCTCTCTTCTGAATCTTTTCGAGGTTATCAATGTCTTTAGACGGTAAGGATCCCAAACTGAGCAACCATATTCCAGTACTGGTCTAACCAGTGTTTTGTAGCAGTCGTCTTTAACCTTTTGGGGGCAGTCATTGATATTCCTGTATAAGAAAGCTAAGATGTTATTTGCTTTCTTACATACTAAATTGTAATGTTCTTTCCATTTGAGACGACTATCTATAATCACGCCTAAATATTTTGCAGCATTAGTTTCTTTAAGAATAGTATTATGGATAAAATAATCTGATCTAATTGGTGAGCATTTGTTACATATACGCAATACTTGGCACTTTTGGGATGAAATTCCATTTTCCAAGTTCTTTTCCCATTCTTGTAAAGCGTTTATAATATCTTCTTGTAGAATGCGTGTATCATTCTTGCTTCTGATTGTTCTATATACTAAGCTGTCATCTGCAAAAAGCCTTATAGTAAAGTAGTTCCAGGAAAGAGATTTCTACTTATGTCATTTATATTAAATTAAGAAAAACAAGGGCCCCAGAACAGTTCCCTGTGGTCACCTGACAAGACTGGTTTACAATGGGATGACGACCCTTCACAACAACTTTCTGCGTTCTCCCGAGGAATGATCTAGCCCATTTTAGCAAAGAAACGAGAGTTGTTTTCATGAAGATTCGCCGTTTCATTGTGGTAGTCTGATTGAAGATGTACTGGTCAGCAGAAAAACGCACAATATAAAACATACAGGCAAATCTTAAAAGAGGCAATTTTGTCGGAAATTTGAACGGATATGGCAAAGTAAATATCTGTGGACAGTTTACGGTTTACTGCATTTAAAGCGCAGAAAAAGGGCTTTTCCAGTGTTACCAAAAGCGTTGTTGAGCGTTGTTTTGTTCTTGTTATCCCATGCAAGATTTGTAGCAAGTCAATGCTCACATGAACTACCAAGCGAGAAATAAACGTACTTTCAGTCCAGAATACAAGTGTGAAAGGAGGGAGAGAAAGCTCAGACGATCGCGAAAGACCATGTCAGCGCTGTCCCTACTTTGAAGTCAACGCTTTAAAAATATTTTTTTCATATGAAGAAGAAAATTTACACATTAAAAGACATAGATCTTAACATGTCAGAAATTTCATCGCTCCACCTGACACACTTCTTCTTCCGTTGAGTCTCCACAATCAACAGGCTGATTATTATAATTATGAGACTATAAACGGGGGATCTGCTGGGGAAAAAAACAAACAAACTATTCTAATTCCTTTTTCATAAACATGAGATTACACCATTCATCCACAAAGTGACACCCCACCCTAACTAACCGACTCACAAGCCTACACAAAAAAAGCAAAACAAAAAAAAAAAGTAAAAATAAGTGCGGAGCTGCCGCAGGTACCACGGTCGCTTTTCATCCATTATTATGGACTAGCTGGCCCCTGGCTGCAGTAGGCAGCTCAGGCCGCAACTTCTTCCACTCATCCATGCACGCAACAAGACAGCTTTATTTAGAAATCTACTGAAGGTGCTATTGACCAGCGACACAAATGTGTCAGTGGTTTTGGCATCACAGTATTCTGGGTTAGGGAGTTCCAGTCCACAATTGTTCGTGGGAGGAACGACATTAGCCGGTAGTCGGTTGTCTGCAGCTAGTTGGCTGAACTGCTGATCGTGACCTCGTCGCTCTCTCTTCTTTGGAGGATGGAGTTGCTGTTTTAACCTCTGGCAGCTGACTAGGTTGTCCTTGCTTTTATACAACATGGAGAGCCTTGCTTTCTTCCTTCTGTCCTCAAGGGACGTCCAACCTAGAGTCTGCAGCATGTTGGTAACGCTGGCAGTACGCTGGTAGCGTTAAGCACAAAGCGGGCTGCCCTACTCTGAATTTTTTCTAACTTCACCTTGTGCTGTTTCTCATAGGGGTCCAGACGGATGCCGATATTCCAGCAGAGGCCTAACAAACGTTTTATAGGCTTTAGCCTTTATGCTAGGGGAGCTGATTTTCAAATTACGTCTGAGGAACCCCAGGGCCTGGTTGGCTTTGGTCCAGATGGAGTTGATATGGTTGTCCAATATATCTTGTTCTGTAGAGTGACTCCAAGATATCTCGCAGAGTCTACAACTTCCAGGGTGTGGCCGTGGAGGTGGTATTCACACTGTAATGGCCGTCTCTTTCGCGATGACAGGGAGGGTGCTGCACTTTGCAGGGTGAAACTGCATGTCCCAACTCTTCTCCAAACAGCAAGCTGTTGGAGGTCGTACTGTAGTTGGACTGAGCAGATCTGACTTGTTGTATATCGCTGTGTCGTCTGCAAAGAGCCTGCTGTTTGTATAATTGTAGTCAGATTGTCGGGCAGGTCATTGATGTAGGCCACACTGTTACTTGTATTAAATTCACAACCTGCACTGTTACATTCAGAATTTCTGCAGTTTACTCAGATTGTCAAATTCAGCAGGCTATCTGGTTAAATCCCAGCAACCTACTCTGACTATTAACTTAAATTCAGCACCAGCTCTTGACTCTGTGACAGTAAATTCAGCAACCAGCATTGATTGTTAATTCAGCAGCCTACTTTTATGTGATATTTAATTCAGCAACCTGCATTGATTGTTAAATTCAGCAGCCTACTCTGATGTGATATGTAGGGCCGAAGAGCAGCCAGCTTGCAGAGTATTTCTGCAAACAAATTTCATTCTTTAAGGTAACAAAATTTTGGTCAGACTTTGCTAATATATATGGGATCAATACACTTTGACAGTGGAGACAAGAGATCACTTTAGTGGGCATTTGGTAAATGCAGTGACCTGCCATAAGGCCTAGAATATCTTTGTAAACTTTATCTGAAGCATGGAAAACGGACACCATACAATTTTTACTTTATTTTTACACATTTGGCTAAAACACGAGGAGTACAGCAAATGAGGGAACTTGCATGTTTTAAACATGTTGGTGTACTTTGATCTAAGATTGTCAGTTGTATATTTTTGTATGCGAATCACATCTGGGCTGTGTCTGTTTCTTCAACAGCATGCTGATCAAACAATGGCAGTGACTACAGACCCTGAAATATCATTTGACAGGTCGTGAATTTGGGCCTAAGTATGCTGATAATAAGGTCTTAATCAGTTAATGTAATCTGTGTTGAAGAAGCAGTGTTACTGTAGTTGATACAAAGTCTATGAGGCAGTGATAATTCTTACGCACAAATGTGTGTCTCTGATACATAAACTTCCATCTGCATTCAGGGCCAGTGCGTCACAAAAATGACCAAAATTTACTGTGATGCACTGATTTTTCCTGTACGCATTACAACTCTGAGCAGCGCATCATGCAAAAGTGCTTTTGTCCTGTCCGCCACAATCGAAGTTCAAAACGTAAATTTCCTGGATGCTGTAGAATGTTCTGAACAGGGGTGGGATTTTCCGCGGAATTTCCGCGGTAGATCCTTGTTCGTTCCGCGTAACAGCGTGTCAGTTCCGCGGAAGCGATCTGTGATTCTCATTCATGTCTTCAAAAAACATCGGGTGTCATTTATCCACAACTGTTCGACATTCTTAAACGGCTTCGATTCGCAGTTAACTTGGAAACTTTCTCCTTCCGGTTTTGCGATCTTCAAAATGGCGACATGTCGAAGAGACGTCGTTTCACGCGGAGAAAATGTTTCCTGCGACAGTTCTTTGAAGAACAAGTGGAAGTGGGACTGGTTGGAGAGTAAGGTGGATGATGATGAAGTGATAGGCCAGTTATTAGCCAAATTTAATGCCTGTGGCCTTGCTCACTGCAATCTTTGCCGAGTGCAATAAATTACAGTTCACACGGAAAAGTTGCTTTGGTGGATCACATTAAAAGCAACAAGCACAAGACAGCTCTGGATCAGCGGACAAAATTAATGCAAGATGTCTAGCTCCACACTTGGGAGCTGGACATCTTGCCATTAATTTTGTGTGCCATTAGGTTGAAAAGGAACTCCTCTCGTCTACACTTGGCCCAAGTTGTGAAAGATAGTAAGTATTAGTATAGTGATTTTTATAGCTTTTTGTGTTTAAAAAAAAAAGGTAAACAGTGGCACAGCTTTATTTTTCCATCCCATTCGAGACACTTAGTTAAAGGGCCGAACAAAACAAGGCTTACACATCTAATCCAACATTTTTGTTGTTGTAGTCCAAGCAGAGGCATATATCAAACTTTTGTACTAGTTAACTAGGGAAAATAAGTTCCAGAAGTGATGACGTCATTTTTGCACAATTGTCTGTGTTGTCATTGTTTGAACATCGCCTGACCACTTGTGTACAAGCTTTCATGCCATATCTACACTATATACAGGAAAATAAACCTAGTCGAGTTTGGTATTAAAAGAATTGTCGGGAATTTGCCTATTCAGTCATCTCAAAACCACAGATATATTACATTTTTCATGACAACCACTAATTATCAACCTAACAGCCCCACTTGTAATGGCCGCTCATCAATGCCGAACACATTGTTGCCAGACAGGTTTTACACAGATGACATTCAGTTCGCTGAGTACAGCACGGTTAGCTGGCTGGTGGGGAGCAGCCTGCAGAAAACACCCTTTCCCTGACCTGCATTCATGGCTTGGCCTCTGCAGCTGTGGGCGAGCGGTAAACTCCCCTTCTCTCAAAACTAGTGGCTTGCTCTGAACAGCCGTGGTGGGGTAACGTTTGCTCCTATAGAAAACTGACACAGAGTAACTTTTATTTAAGACTGGCACAGCCTTTTAAACTTGAATAAAGTCAGACAAATACATAGACAAACAATCTAATAGTGGGGGAAAAAAAAACAAGCGCAGGCCAACAACTGAACTGTCCTCATAATAATGACTTGTCAAAGATCTGGACTTAAGAGGGGGCAGTTTGAAGATGGAAAAACTGGTAACATGAAATTAAGAAAATATATTACAGATATGAAAACTCTTCACTAGCTGTACAAGGGAACCATCGCAATCCCTTTTGAAGGCAGATATATTTGCCTTTTTTATACAAATATATCTGCCTTCACAAAGGGATTGCAATGGTTCCCTTGTGCAGCTAGTGAAGAGTTTTCATATCTGTAATATATTTTCTTAATTTCATGTTCCCAGTTTATCCATCTTCGAACTGCCCCACCCCCCCTCCTCTAAGTCCAAATCTTTGCCAAGTCATTATTGTGAGGACAGTTCAGTTGTTGGCCTGCACTTGTTATTTTCCCCACTATTAGATTGTTCGTCTATGTATTTGTCCTAACTTTATTCAAGTTTTAAAGGCTGTGCCAGTCTTGAATAAAAGTTACTCTGTGTCAGGTTTTCTTATGGGAGCAAGAGTTACCTACTTGTTTACTGTTTATTTTTACTGTTCCCTGCCTCATTTCATTTCCAATTTAGAAAAAAAAAAATTGGCTTTTTTCTTTAAAATGTGTTAATTTTCAGTCTCAAAATGCACAGATTGCACAGAATTGAATGTAGCAACCCAAAATTTTCCGGGGGGGGGGGGGGGGGGGCATGCCCCGGACCCCGGACCCCCTAGACTGTTTCCTCTTTTTCTTTATGGAGAGTCCCACCCCTGTCTGAATCAATGAGCAGCTTCCGCTTCAGAACTCTTTTCCCTGTTGAAAATCAGCAGAGTCATCAAAATAGACTGTGCAGTATCTGATTGGACCACATGATCACGTGATTTGGCTAAGTGTGAAAAGCATGGAAAAACATCGTAATTTTGGCTTTTCAGAATCAAAATCCAACAGTTCAGCTGTGGCTTGTGGGTGATAATCCAGCGAATAAAACAAAAGTCGGACAATCTATGCAACATGACCAGTTCATCATTAAAATGGCTCCATTATAGACATGAATGTGTTGCTCACAGAGCAAGAGTGGCCAGACTATAGTTTTGTCGTAGGTTCCATGAATAGGCAACACTTTGTCACCAGGCTTCCGATGATACTTGCATGGCAATTGGAATATGGTCATGGAATAAAATCTTTCAGCATTGAAGGAAATGGCTGGTGAAGTGGAAATTCTGTGATGATACTCAGAGAGGACATCCCACAAATCAAGTTTCACTGTTTAAATTCTGATAGTGTAGGTGCACACATTTATTCATTTTAGTTAACACTTTAAAAACATAGGAACACGAATGAAAATAAATAATATTTAGCATGATCTGGAATGTTTTTAACAACATTATTATAAGTACTTATGTATTTCAGTCTCTTTCTCTATGCATTTATGTGTGTGAGCCAGTCAGAGCATGTGTGTGTATTTGTGTGTGTGTGTGTGTGTGTTCACTACATTTTTTAGCAGTCATAAATGATGGACCCCTACATATTTTCGAACCCCCCCCCCCCCCCCCCCCCCTGAAAATTTGGAAATGAGTTTTTCATACTGAGTCGGACCCCCTAAGTTTTAGGAAATAATGATCACTGCAGGGTATGCTTCTGCTCTTTGCTGCGTGATGGCAGATGAAAACAAAGCCGTTAAAAAAAAAAAGTTTTGAAGACTTGCACACACTCTTTGCCTTGAACTCATCCAAAACACTAATACTGTATCAGTTTCATTGTAAACAGATCTGAACGAAATCATAATTAATTCACAGTGTTATAATTTAATAAATTATTTTTGCCAGCCTTGAATCATCAAAATATCCATAGATTTATATTTTTTCCAGCCTTGAATCATTTAGATAGTGGTAGATTTCACTTTACAACGCTATGATTTTAAATTATTGTTTGTGACAATGTTCAGTATTATGATGTGAATTGTGATGTGCAAAGTGACTAGATGAATAAGAAGGCATTGGCCAATCAGAATGGAGCACATAGATCGTTCAGTTTTGACCACTTGCTGACGAAAATATACAGGCTATGATAAACTGCATTTTTGTATGTCTTCATCTATCATTAATTTATAAAATTTGAAATTATTGCTGAGTTATGGGCAGGTGGTTGTGCTTGGGGGGGGGGGGGGGGGGGGGGCTGAACCCAGGGCAGATAAGATCATTTAGACTGCCCTAGTCCAGCTCTGAGAGGGGTGACTGCATCTTTCACTAAGTACTACTAGCATTAACCAAGGAGGGGAAGAACTCTTCCAGTTCTCCCCTCTGCTGTCCTTCCCCACCCCCCAGAAAAAAGGGGGTTATCTATTTAACTCCATCATTTTTCAGTCCAGTGATACACTTGGTGGCAATAGGGCTTGAAGTAGAACAGAAGTGTACCTGGTTATTTAGTAAATGGGGGAAATATTTACATCACAAGAGTCATAATGCCAGGGAAGCTTGCAGAACTCTAAAGCATGTGTTCATCTGTTATAACTGTATATCCGTCACTCGCTGAGCAGAATGCTGTTTACGAATTACATGTAGTACAGCCTCATATAAAAATGACTACTATGATCAAGTCTAATGCAGATGACTGTTTCCCCCCACAGGCAGACAAGCTGAATACCATCTTGAAGGCTGCAGGCGTCAGTGTCGAACCCTACTGGCCAAGTAAGTTTGCTTCAACTTGAACTAGCACTTCTGGCACTGTGGTATGTAGCTGTAAGACCCAAAGTGATAAAGTGATTGTAATGCCAGGCATAGTACATAGTGAATTAGCAGAAAATGTTTAGGGCCCAGTATGAAGTACTTAGTAGGTAAGGTAAGCCCATTGTGCAGAAAATGTTTAGGGCCCAGTATGAAGTAGGTAAGCCCATTATCCTGAGTTCAGCCAATTTCCTCGCTTCAGCTGATATGGGTTCCCCCCCAGCTGATCTCCCTCTTTCTGCAGCTTGAAAATTTGGAATGCCACCCCTACTGATTTATTTCAAGAGATGCTGTGAAGATTTGTTGAAAAGCCGAGCAGATAAGTTATTTTTCAGTGTGAAATGTGTACTCCAGAGCATTGTGTTTGTTCGTTTGTTAGTTTCCCCCATTGTCTATTGCACCTTCCCCTTCTCCCCACCACAGTCATACTTTTTTCCTCGTTTTTTTTCTCTCTTCAAGATGGCATGCCTGACGAATTAATGTTAAGCTTTTAAAAATGTTCTGCATTAATGATAGCCAGATCTACCTTCCATGCTGACCTGAAACTTTTTCTGCAGCTAATAGTAAAAACTTCATTTCTCACAGATAAATTGTGCACAAACGTCGTTTTTATGAAGTGTGTGTGTTAGGAACATAAACAGATTCAGTTGGTTGTTCATGAATTGATAACTGTCAAGGTCAGGTTTTTTTTTTTCCAGATAAAGCATCCCTGCATCCTGTACCTATTACAAGGGAAAAACATGTTCAGAATTTTCAGAGGAGGTTCCAGGACACGTTTAGATGGTAACAAGCAGGTCGTGTGTGTTTATTAGGAACATGAACAGATTCAGTTGGTTGTTCGTGAATTGAGAACTGTCAAGTCAGGTTTTTCCTGTTAAAGCATCCCTGCATCCTGTACACTTTAAAATGTAAAAACATATATTTAAATTTTCAGAGGAGATTCCAGGACATGTTTAGATGGCAACAAGCTGGTCCAAGAACACATCACATTACTGCTTACAAGCATCCCATATCATGTCTGCTCGATCATCGTGTACTTTTCAGAATTGTGTGTCTCGGTTTCGCAAGTAAAGGAGATAGCAAGTGTGATTACTGTAAACACAAAGTTGTGCCTGGCAAGATTGTGGCATAAGTTATGTATCAAGAACCCAATGGTCTACAAGGCCATAACTGCAGAGGGCAGTTTTTCTGTGGAACACAATCTCTTCTTTTCTTTTGTGTGCACAACATGGATGCAAAAGGCATAAAGAAAAAAATTGGTCTTAGCAAAGTTTTCATCTCATCAGCACAGCTGTTCAGAGCAAGCCACTTAGTTTTGAGAGTAAGGGAGTTTACAGCTCGCCCACAGCTGCAGAGGCCAAGCCGTGAATGCAGGTCATGGAAAGGGGTGTTTTCTGCAGGCTGCTCCCCACCAGCCAGCTAACCGCGCTGTACTCTGCGAACTAAATGTCATCTGTGTAAAGCCGGTCTGGCAACGATGTGTTCGGCATTGCTGAGCGGCCATTACAAGTGGGGCTGTTAGTTTGATAATTAGTAATTGTCATGAAAAATGTAATATATCTGTGCTTTTGAGATGACTGAATAGGCAAATTCCCAACAATTCTTTTAATACCAAACTTGACTAGGTTTATTTTCCTGTAGATACGGCATGAAAGCTTGTACACAAGTGGTCAGGCGATATTCAAACAATGACAACACACACACACACACACACAAATTGTGCAGAAATGATGTCATCACTTTCTGGGAACTTAATTTTCCCTAGTTAACTAGTACACAAGTTTGATATATGCCTCTGCTTGGACTACAACAACAAAAATGTTGGATCAGAAATGTGTAAGCCTTGTTTGTTCGGCCCTTTAACTGTCTCGAATGGGACGGAAAAATAAAGCTGTGTCAGCTCTGTTAAAGAAAGCGTGTAGGTTGAACACAGACTGGCTAAAATTTCTCCCCTGGCTTGAATGTCGGAAGGCTGGATGTTTTGTACCAAGTGCTGTGATGCCAACTTGAAGATCAAGTCAAAGCTTCAGGAAATGCCTTCTTCGCCGATTTTAAGTCAGTTTTCCCACTTTGACCAAGAAAAGCTTTTTTTGTCTGTGACAGTGCCTACCAATGATGATGACAGCTAATGCCAGGTACTCAAAACCAGGACTTTGCAAAGATCTGCTCGCTTATTATAGATCTTAGTTCTTACACATCATGGTTTTCAAAAGTACAGATTTATGGTTTCACTTCATTGGATATTCATATCCAGCTGTTTAGTTTGCTTCTTGTTTGTTTGTTGCTTCTTGTTTGTTCTTGTTTTTAAGGTGAGAAAGAAACTTATTTTTGGTTTCAGTGCCTTCTTGTCCGGATTGAAACTAGTTTCTTGTTAATTCATATTTTTACTTTCATTCCTTTTAATTGCCTTCAGTGAATAATTCTCAGTGCATATTGTGTTGTGCATTGTGAAATGTGTTGAATGAATAATTCTTAACCTTTTCACGACGCGCCGTGCGATAGTGACGGCAACTCTGTCGACCCGTTCACGACGAGCTGTGCCCTGGTAATGGCAGCACTGCTGTACTGCTCGGACATGCCGTGCCTCCATGACGGCACAACTATAAAAAAAATTCCCATGTTCTCTCGCTACCGTCTAGGGGATGCAGCTGCCATAAATATTTAGAACAGGGTCCTAGCCACTGGAAGGCTAAGTTTACATGCACTAGTGATGACCTTAGAGACCCCAGAGTAGTCCGAACAAAGAGACCGTCTGGTACTGGCACTGGAAGGCACGTGTGGAATTTCCTGCTTCACCAATATATCGGGCGAAGGAGAATGACATGTGGTTTTAGAACTGGTTCAGCAAAGTAGTTCAGAAAATGAGGGGGGTAAAGGTGTACAAGTTTATCGAAAAGAATCAGCTTGATTTTTATTTGCTCTGTGTATTTAATAGTTTTATTAGTCTTATCATCTGAAACCAAAACAGTGAAAAGTGTGTACTGTGTGCAATGATTTAATTGCCTAAAAAAATAAAATAAAAAAAAATTCACTTGGATTACACATATTGAATACCTCAGGCTTTCTCTGCATCTGTTCAATGTAAGAGCGAAGTTTTATGCCCCTTTTCTTCCTCATTTGCTGTTGTCATACTAACCAAACGAACGTAAACAAGATTGTGTTCTCCTACATTTTACTTATGTTGTTTCTGTAACAGTAGCGTTGCTATTTTACCCAAAATATATTTTAATTCTATGCTCATTACAAAGTTCGCGCTTTACCGTTTCCGTTGATATATAACAATTGCTTGTTAGGTTTATATTAGGAGACGTAAAAAAAATAAAGTGCGAAAATCGCGCGTCTGCAACGGTTGTAAGCACGTGCGGTGCACGCGCATGCAGGGAAGCGACGTTGCTTTGCGGTGCTCGTCTGGAAAGTATTAATACATACTGTGTTGTACATTGTGAAATGCCTTGAATGAATAATTCTCAATACATGCTGTGTTGCACATTGTGTGTGAAAGAGATGAAGATTGCACAGACATATGCCCTAGTTGTGGGTGGACCATTTACTAATCAGCTTGTGATGTTACAGGCTGGATGAAGCTGGGAAGGCTTTCTGTTGCATTTGTGGCTGTCTTGTTGAAGCAGAGTACAATACAGGTGGTGCATGGGCGTTGCCAGACCATGCAAAGGCAAAGAAACATATGGGGAGAAATTGGGCAGCTGAAATTTGAGGGACACGCTTTTTTTTAAGGATGGAGGAGGAATGTTCTTTTCCTTTGTGGGATCCCTGTGTCATGGATACTTTTTGGTGAAGCTGAAAACAAACTGAAAATAAACAGTAGTACTAGTGGAAAGTTGACACAACTGTGGTAAACATTCAAATTAACAGTGAGACTGTGAGGGCCCTTTGACATTTTGACCAAGAAGTCCCAGGACACTTTAGAATTGCAATGTTTGGGGTCCTGGGATTCCGTATTTGCAAGAATCATGGGAAGCCTAGAAAACTACCTGTTTTCATTGAAACAAAGATGTTCTGCTTCCTAGTGATAGGAATATTGCCACTGTCAGATTTTGTATGTCCACATCCTTTTCTTTTGTTTCACACCATGCATCTAAAATAGGAAATAACCCTTTTATTCCAGGCTTCCAATTTTTCTGGCAGGGAAATGATTTGTGTGTGTGTGTGTTCATAACTGACGTGTTTATTATTGGATTTTCAAAGAAGACAAAGAAAAACATATCCACATACTTAGCTATGTTATTAGCTATGTTATTTTCTCCAATGGCTAAAACTACAATTCATAATTCACACTATAGTGCCTTTAATGCGGGTCTTTTTCAGTATACTGCACATTCCCATAGACTGTGCTGTAATAACATCCATACTATAACTAATTACTTACTGTCTTGTTTACACAGTGTGTTTTTCAATATAATGGAGTCTCCAATACAGAATTTACTCTCTGTAGTAGTGATATCCATTCAATACGTAGTATACATTACAGGGGGTTGTTTAAACCCACTTTCATTTATACAGTGTAGAGTACATGCTGTGCTAGTATGTGATATAGCAGGCTTCTTTTGAACATGTGAATTGGAGTGAAAGCATTCGTTCACATGCTGTGTGCTGATACAGGTCTGTCTACAGTATGATTGAGGCTGTGTGGAATGAATTGCGGTGTTCACAACATGTTCTGTGTGTTGTTGCAGGCCTGTTTTCCAAAGCCCTGGAGGGCATCTCCATCAAGGAGCTAGTGAGCAACGTGGGGAGCTCGCTGGGGCCGCACGGCTGCCGCTCCTGCTGGAGGTGACGCCGCTGCTGGTGCTCCTGCAGGTGGGTAGGGGTAGAAGATATACCTGACCGACGGTTCATTAATCCTTCGTTAGGGGAACGTCCTAATTCTTACGCTATTGTAGGCCTAAGGAGGGGAATACGCCAGAATGAAAACCCTGCTGCATTTGTGGAACAGGTGTACCCATGCGTGCCATTATAATATTGAAGTACATTTATTCTTGTCACATAATTTTAACTGTGAATGTCACGGCAACCAAGAATGCATCGGAAACATTTTGATGTGTGATTGCCCAGCTTCAGAGTGAAATTTGGTTTGATTGGCAGATGCCAAAGTTTTGCCAAACGGTGATAGCAACATGACAAGAACTACTCAAAAAATAATACTAGGAACAAAATTTTGAAAAGGGTTTCATGATGACTAGAAATAATTTTTTTTTCCCAACAAAATGTTTGAGGTTGGCATTTTTTTCCAACAAAATGTTTGAGGTTGGCATCAGCAAATTTCTGTAAACTGTCAACTCGAAGTTTGTGATGAAGTTATTTTGATTTGAATGTCAAACTGCAGACCAGTAAAGATTTTTTATTGAAACTGCGGGCGGAAATCTAAACAAATCTTAAATAAATGTTGGCGAACCGCCCAGAGAACGTGGACAAACGAGTCACAAGACAAAACACAACGCGTTTCAACCTTAGGTCTTCATCAGGTGATATATAAACGAACAAAACAACGAAAATTCACTTAGCTTTGAAATTTTGATAAATGTCTCAACACAGGGCTCTCATTTCATAGGGAATTTGCTGATTTCAGGGAAAACTAAAAGTGGAAATCAGGGGGGAAATCAGGGATGGAAAAGAAGTGCCAATTGAAAATATTGATCAAGGATGTTCAAATGAAAGATTCTAGTGGTGGCTTGACCGTAAAGTAGACGATGAACTTGTGTTGTTTCAGGAAGCTGGGAAGGCTTTTATTTCACTTTAGTTTGCCGCATTGAAGTAGAGATAAAGTGTGCACCAGGCTGTACCATTTTTGAATTAAAGTTTTACAACAGTCTAGTGTATGATGGGCATGCCCAGACCTTTGCAAGAATTTCAGGGGGGGGGGGGGGGGGGGGGGTGCTGTTCCCAGCTGGAGTCTGCTACAGGTCATTTGGATGAACAGATTTGGTCAAGTTGTGAACTCTGGTCAGGGCTGCTGAATCTAGTTTATGGAATGATTTGTCAACCTGTTGTGATTCTGTTGAATGCCATAACAAATGAAAAAGAATACAGGAATGTGACTTTGAAAGGCTGTGTGAAATTTGAGTTTCATTTTATTGCGGAGCATGAGAGACTGTAATTAATTTTTAATCAGTTTGGTTTTCAGTTAGATTTTTTTTTTAATGGTGATTCTTTTTAAGTGGCAGCTTCAGTGAGGGAAGATTACAGTTCAGTGGTGCTGTCAGTCAAATTTGTTTCAGTCTTGTTTGATGTGTATTATCATTTTCATTCCAAAACTTTTCGAACCTTTGTGTTGTGTTTAATTTCACAGCAAGTAGTCTGTGAAGCTGAAGTATCTGCAGACAATAGTGAACATCAGAACAGACATGGCTTTTTCATTTTTTGTGTTAAGCTTGCTTCATAAAATCTAGCAACAGGTTTCATGTTTCTTTTTCTAATGCCTGGAATATGATTTATTTGCATTTTATAAGCATAAATGTCATAGTATAACAACAACAACAAAAATGTCACATGTAACACTGGTACCTTCTTACGGGACAGTGTTATTTACAAGCCAGTTTTGACTTTCAAGCGTTTTTGTTGCTAGAATAGTTCAAATATGTTCGTACTTTCACAGAAAAATGATTTCTGATTCAAGTAGTACAGTATACATGGCTGTTCACAAAAGAGCAAATCATTGGGGGGGGGGGGGGGGGGGGGGGGGGGGGGGGGGGATGTATTGACCGGAACCTAAAAGTGATACTGGCCAGTACAGTGGTACAAGGCATGGGGTCAGGGGCCAGACCTGTGATATGGTTGGCGAAAGCTCATGCCATGAAATTGTCGGCAAACAATATCCAGACCAGACCTGTGATATGGTTGGCGAACGCTCATGCCATGAAATTGTCGGCAAACAATATCCAGACCAGACCTGTGATGTGGTTGGCGAAAGCTCATGCCATGAAATTGTCGGCAAACAATATCCAGACCAGACCTGTGATGTGGGTGGGGAAAGTTCACTCCATGAAATTGTCAGCAAACAATATACAACCCATCAAGGAAAGAATGACCAAGTGGAGTGTCTACCAGCAAAGTTGGTTGATTCTTTTCTGTTTATGTTTGCACAAGAGAGTAAAGTTTGTCGATGAAACAAATGAATATGCACAACGGGTGGGAGGGGACTAATGACAGAATGTATGCATACTTCCATTTTTCACCCAAGCATACACATGCTCCCGCACGCACACAATCTGTTTTAGTGATTTGTTTAGAAAATGTCAGTTTTTACTCTTTTCTTTTTTTTTCTCAAAGGAAGTTCAAGGATTCTCTACACCTTCCGAATTTTGTATTTCAAAAGTTCCTTCAGAACTGGTTGAATCTTTTCTTTGGAAACCAGTATGAACCCTGCTAGTGGGCCGTAACTGTCTTTGCTATGACTAATTAAGTGTTCGGGAATACAGTTGTATGAATATTTATGATGCAGACAGGAACACAGCTGTAGGACTAGGAGTATTTATGA
This sequence comes from Conus ventricosus, assembly GCA_018398815.1. Classification (NCBI taxonomy): domain Eukaryota; kingdom Metazoa; phylum Mollusca; class Gastropoda; order Neogastropoda; family Conidae; genus Conus; species Conus ventricosus. The sequence continues at coordinate 23,095,582 of CM031622.1, read as the reverse complement.
TGAAGATATCATGTAAAGATTAATAAGATTATGGGAAGCGAGACCACCTTTGATGTAAAGTTTTGTGTATGCGTCATAAGAAGTGTGCTGTGTGGACGTGTCAGCCTTTGTTGTGTTCTGTCTTCAGCTGAGGCCAAGAAAGAAGAGAAGAAGGAGGAGTCGGAAGAATCTGACGATGACATGGGCTTTGGTAAGAGACATGGTCCTCTCTTCACTGTCAAGTAGGGGGGGTTGGGATGGTCCATAGTTGACAAACATGTCAGTTGGAGTGTAATTTAGTGTTTACTGCATTGTGGCAGATACAAAGAAAATTACCGTGTGTGGATGCCTCTTGGCTTTGAACTCTTGACGTACGAAGCACAGCTTCTGACATTGCAGCTGCCCAACTGTGGCATTTTTTTTTTTTTTTTTTTTTTTTTTCCTTTAATGTCAACAAGATTGATAGGGGAACTCTGTCACAGATATGTTTACACATTGGCCGAAGCATGGTCATTTAGATGGCCCCAAGTCTGCCGGTCCTGATCCACCAAACACCAGATGCCCCCCCCCCCCCCCAGGCCCTCCACCAGCACTTCCACTTCTCTGCTAAGTCATGGATTTCACAGCGATGTGAACATGAGAACCCCCCCCCCCCCCCCCCCCCCCCCCCCCCTTAAAAAAAATTGTGATGATAAGTTAAACTTGTTTCTTTTAACCGTCTTTAGTATGCACTTACCTGAGCTTAGTTACGCCGAAAACCCATCGGCAAGGTAAGTAACTCTGTAATTTTAACATGGTTACCCAATTTAAAAATTAATTTAAAAGAGAGGAAAGGAAATAGTGAAATGAAAATAATTTTAAAAATTCCTACGAATATATATGTTGCTATATCATAAGTTTGAAGAATATCATATGAGCCATTTACTCGGGAAAAGAAAAAAAAATCTTCTTCAGAACGTTCTTCCGAATCATACCTGGAACATCATCCCAGTCGAAATCTAGGTCACTCTAAGCTTCATTACCCAGCACTTTCACTAAGTCTTATGCCGTAAATCCTACAAATCACATTATCTTCATCACTAAATCTCGTTATAGAACGGCAGAAATCAAGGTTAGCGATGGCGAAAAACAGCATTTCGACCACAAAACTTAAAAAATTCGTAACTCGAGAACTACGGCACGTATCGACTCGCGGTTTTTTGCAAACGGAAGTAAATGGCCACAGGAAGAAGGAAGTCACGTTCTCGCGAGACTTCCTTTTCTACAAGAAATATGGCGGCGCCCATTGTTGCACGTGTTTTACCGGGCACTGGCAGTTGCTCAGCGTTTTGGCCGTGTGATTTCCGGTTCGGCGCTAGCGGGTTCTCGCCTGTCAAGAGGGTTAATTGGAAAACAAAATCGGCTGTCAAATTTACAAAGCATCGATCTGGTTGGGGTATGCTAGAAGACAACACTGGCATCACAAAAAAATATGTAAAATTATTTGCCAATGCAAGTTATGGTCAACCATGTTCAAGGCAAAATAATGTCTTGCTCTGACAGCTTGTGTTGTCAAGTTTTTGCACAAAGGTGATTGCGGGAGATTGTACAAATAAGTAGTCCTTGTCGTGAAAACCCCCTGATCCCAGAAATGAATGATATATCACTTGATGCTCAGGTTTTTGTCGGATTGCACTACTTTGACTGCTAGTTTCCAAATTGTGCAAAAAATAAGGGGGGGGGGGGGGGGGGGGGGCCGACATAGGGATCACCTGCAGGAGGTGTCTTCCTAGAATTTACTTAGTGGGAGGTTCTCGTTCTAAAACCAGACACAAACCACAATGTCAGAAAGTTGTATCATTCTATCAGTCAGTCAGTCTGGGGACCTCTATCAGACATCCATTACCTGCTTTCGCCAACCATCTCTGTTTCCTATTGCTGTGGGTAAGAATTCATTTGATGTGTTGCTGTCCATCCCCAGATGGTCAATAAATATGCGTTTGCCTCTCCATCTGTCTCCATGACTGGGTTCCCCTCTGGACGAGTCTGTGCATTACCAATTTTTTACTTCTAAAGCAGTGTCCACTGAATCTGTCTTTTTTCTGTCATTGTGGTTATTTTTGGAACGTCTCCATATGGCGTCTTGGTGAATGTTGCTGCCAACTTAAGACATATTGGTGTGTGCCCCATCTCGATTTTTCTTCAGGACTTCTGTCAAGTTCCAAATGCTGGATCCATATAAAAGGACTGATTTCCACCATGGCTCTAGGAACTCCACCTTGATGTTGCTCTGTAGGCTTAATTTCTGAATTTTATCTAGGTTTTGTAGAGCTGTCCAGGCCTTTGCTCTCCTGACATCTATATCTTTACAAGACTTGCCCCAGGAGCTAAGATATAGAAAGTCATTAACTTGCTTTAGAAGGTCCTTCTTCTTGATTGAACAGCATGTATTGTTTGGTGTCACTGTTGTGCAGTTCAATTAGTTTGGCAGCGTTCTCAGTTTGGTACAGCAGAAGCTGAGGTAGCTCAAGGGTGTTTCATGGTAAATCAGTGTCGTCCACAAAATTGGTGTTGGTGATTTCAGTAGCTGGATGTGTCTACTCCTGACTCTTTGAAGTGTGAAGCCAGTGTTCCACTCATTTGTTGTTGCCTGTCGCATAGCATAGTCATGTGCTGTTCTGAACAGTTATGGTGCAAGGGTGTCTTCTTGTGAGATGACAGCTAGTATCTCAACAACAGCAAAATCAGTGTCACCACATGGAGATAGGACATGAGCTGTTGTGTGGTATAGAGGATGTTGATGGCTGTGACGATCTAGCAGTGAGTACTTCCGCTAGCTTTCCTCTGTGTATGGAGCCGAAGGCTTTTCTGAAGTCCACAAATGTTAGTGCTGCAGGTAGATATTTGGCATCGATTCCCTCAGTCAGTTTGTGCAGTGACAATATGCTGCAGTTGATCTGTTTTTCCTAAATTCATTTTGATTGATTCTCAGTGTGGGAGTTTTGCAGCAAATGAGGATGATGTGATGGCTCTGTAATTTGCACTGGAGCCTAAATCTCTTTTTGGGGGGGGGGGGGGGGGGGGGGGGGGGGGGGGGGGGCTCCATCTGTGACCCACATCTCTGGTACATGGCCATGAAAAGGGTTTTGCATATAGTCAAGAGTTCTTCATTAGTTTCAAATTAGTTCATTTTCCAAATTTCCCTGGGATTTGACCTTGTCCAGTGGCTTTATTGTTCCGAGATGCTTTGATTGATTCCCGTGACTGTTTCATTGTGAAATCTGGCTCTGTTGGAAGGGTATCAGAAATTGTTACTATTGGTTGATCATTAGTCACTGATGGTTGATCCGGGAAAAATTCTGTAAACAGATCAGTTAAGATTTAATTCCAGCTGTTACAGCTGTCATTTGAGCCAAGTGAATTTCGTGTAAACTTGACAAGTTCATTTGTGGCTTGAATGTGTTTTAAGCCTTGACAGTTTAAATTTATGTTGAGTGTAAATGGCATCAGCGTTTTTGTTGTACTTGTGGTTTATAAGTGGCTTGAATATATTTTGAGATTAGGTAGTTTGTTTAGTGTGAAAATTCCATGAGTGTGTTTTGAGAGTTGATAGTTTAGGCAACATATATATATAAGTGGCATGAATACATCTTGAGAATATAAAATTGTTTGTGGTGCAAGAACAATTTGAAGGCTGACAGTTTATCTGTTATGGTATGAAATGGTTTGAGGCTAGACAGTTCAAGATTATGTGGACCGTAAATGAGATCAAAGTTCAAGATTGTGTAAATCTAAGAGGTATAAGTGTGGTTCAAGGGTTAACAACATTCTTTGGTGTGTTTCAGGTTTGTTCGACTAGAGCCAGCTGAGCTGTGGAGTCATCTTGTCATGTTCAGGGATTGCTAAATAAAACTGCAAGTTCCTAAAAATGTGTCCATTGTCTTTGTGCACTCTCTCTCCCTCTGTTGTCATGTACACACACACATACACAGGGTTTCCATATGCCTTGCCAGTGCCTACAAGTGTTGACATTGAAGTCAGTTGTGCAAAAGGCCAAGCAGGCCATTGAATTGGATCAAAAGTCAGAGAGCTTTGACATCTGGTAATTGCACAGCTTAAAAGTTATCAAGGGGGAAGGGGGGGTGGTACAACAAACGAGGTTGTAATACCTGTCAGTGCAGGTATTGGTTGGCAGTCCTGGCAGATACTATGGATAGCTGTGTAAGGGCACAGTGCTGTATCTGTGATTTAAAAGACCAGTCCTGGTTAGTCTAGCAGATACGTGATTACTGTGTGATGGATACAGTGTGCTACCTAGTTGTAAGACCAGTCCTAGCTCATTCAGTAGAGATGGTGATTGCTGTGTGAAGAATACAGTAGCTGTGAGACCAGTCCTTCATTCAGCAGATGCATCAATTGCTGTGTGAAGAATACAGTATAATATCTAGCTGTGAGACCAGTCCTGCTTCATTCAGCAGATACAGTGATTGCTGTGTGAAGAATACAGTATAAATTAATACCTAGCTATGAGATCAATCCCAGCTCATTCAGCAGATACCAGTGATAGCCATGTGAAAGATAAGTGTAGTGGCTGTGAAACGATCAGTCCTTGTTCAGCAGATACAATGATTGCAGTGTATAAGACTATGATTGCAGTGTATAAGACTAATTCAGCTGACTAAATGGTTGCTGTATAAAGGACACAATTATCACCAGGCTATGAAAGCACACATCCTGGCTAATTAGACAAACGATCGCTGTGTAAGAGATACAAGAAAACTTGTTTTTCCAGTGGAAAAAAATAACTTGCAAATTAAAACAAATTTGTGAAAAGCACGTACTTCCGACATGCACGTGTTCATGGGTTCTATATCATTTGCTTTACAGAGGTTGCAGTCTGTCCTTGTCTAGTCTGGTAAAGTTCATATCTGCTGCTTAGATAGTTTGGTTTTCATCAGCGGAAGTGGAAGTTTATCTCTCACTGTCCTCATCTCTCTCTCTTAATATTAACCTTCGCCGGACAGAGTGGGTCCATGTGGACCCAGAAGGGTCTTTAAATACCAATATCTCGTATATTTATAGATATTTTTCAATGAAATTTTAGATATGCTTCAAACACACAAATTCTCTCCTTGTCCTAAAATTTCGAAAATATAGGTCAAAATTTCAAAAGGTGACATTTTATATAGTCATTGATGACGGTGTGGGTCCGTGTGGACCCATGGCTCACAAAGAGGGAAAACTATGTTTACCCATGGGTCCACATGGACCCACACCGTCTTCCGTGTATAGTCAAACACCGTCCGGCGAAGGTGACGGTGTGGGTCCGTGTGGACCCATGGCTCGCAAAGAGGGAACCTCTCCGCGGACATGGGTCCACATGGACCCACACTGTCTTCCGTGTATAGTCAAAAGCACCGTCCGGCGAAGGTTAATTAAATATCAGGGTGTAATATCAGACACACTGCAATTTTATTTTTCATGGGAAAAGAATCCACGTGTTGTCGCTATTGATAAACAAAATGTGCCTTTTGGTGTAATGTTGGACACCACCATGCCACTGGTTTGTCATGTTGTATTGCCGGCTCTTACTCTCGGCATCAACGAAATATATATAGACATAATGTAAAGAAACAAAGCAAGCTGCGAAAAACCAATGGACACTTGACAGATGTATTGATAGCAAAGTTTTTAGGGAATATGATTAATGAAAAACCATACATCATGTACAGAATAAAGGCTGTAAAGACCTTGCTGCTGGCTGGTATAGGTTGTCGCAATTGTGTCCTGGTCAAGAGTCGTAGCCAAGCCCACATTGGACATTCCTCCGTTATCCACCATGGTGTACACACAGTAACTCTTCAGTGGGCCCCATCCTTCCTTACCTTCACTTTCCCTTCATCAGATTCAAGATGTGCAGATGTATCGTTTGCATCATGGCAATGCAATGAAAAACTCTGTATAGGACATCTGTAGAGGTCGAAAATGTCGACTGCAATCATGTCAAATGCTTGGAAGGTTTGCTGTGGGAAGGACGGTGACCAGACTGAGTAATGTACCATCATGGTCACAGGCAATGAACTAAAGGTAATTGTCTATGAAATGAGGTGGTTGCTACAAAAGACTTAACAATGAATGTCTACATCTCGGTGGGCTATAAGCAAAGTATTTATCTTATCTACATGGTATAAACTCCAATTGTCCCTGTGAGTGTCTACATCTAACAGACTAACCCCATTCTCCCTGCGAGAATGTCTACATCTTGGCAGACATAAACCTCCATTCTCTCCCCTGTTGAATGTCTACTCTACACAGACATAACCTCCAATTCTCTCCCCTGTGAGAATGTCACGTCTTAGCAGACAAAACCTCCAATTCTCTCCCTCTCTGCTTCGTTCACTCGCCTCTCCTCGCATTCCCTTTTCCCCTAGGGTTAATGAGCCAGTTACAGTGATGAGACTTTTGAAATTCTGACTTGGTTAAGTTCTTTTCATTTTTTTTCCTTACTCTCCTTCCCTTTTTGGCATGGGCTGGCTGCGAATAAATATCTGCTCAGAGCCTGACCAGGAATTCAAAATGATCTATCGTGATAAAGCCGTGGATCAACCCAGTATAATTCATACGCGTAACTACAACACCATTATTTTCCCCAAAACAGTTCGTTATGACCATTCTTTATGGAAACCAATGAAAAACGCTACTTGCATCCCCAGTCAACCGTGTGGAGCGTTCAGGCTGCACCATCAACGCTGCACATTTTCCTGGCCAGTTCTGAAACAGCAGTTCAAAGTAATGACAAATCATCGTTACCATTGAATGACGATGAACCATCATTATGGCTGAAGACAATGCCCAAACAGTTCAAAAGCAAAAATGAACCATCATTATCATTGAATGACCATGCCAAAACAGTTCAAAGTAAAGATGAACCATCATTATCATTGAATGACCATGCCAAAACAGTTCAAAGTAAAGATGAACCATCATTATCATTGAATGACCATGCCAAAACAATTCAAAGTAAAGATGAACCGTCTATCATTGAATGACCATGCCAAAACAGTTCAAAGTAAAGATGAACCATCATTATCATTGAATGACCATGCCAAAACAGTTCAAAGTAAAGATGAACCATCATTATCATTGAATGACCATGCCAAAACAGTTCAAAGTAAAGATGAACCACCATCATGATTGAAGACAATGTACAAAACAGTTCAAAGTAAAGATGAACCATCATTATCTTTGAATGACCTTGCCAAAACGGTTCAAAGTAAACATGAACCATCATTATCATTGAATGACCATGCCAAAACAGTTCAAAGTAAAATGAACCATCATTATCATTGAATGACCATGCCAAAACAGTTCAAAGTAAAGATGAACCACCATCATGATTGAAGACAATGTACAAAACAGTTCAAAGTAAAGATGAACCATCATTATCTTTGAATGACCTTGCCAAAACGGTTCAAAGTAAAGATGAACCATCATTATCATTGAATGACCATGCCAAAACGGTTCAAAGTAAAGATGAATGATCATTATTGAATGACCATGCCAAAACGGTTCAAAGTAAAGATGAACCATCATTATCACTGAATGACCATGTCAAAACATTCAAAGTAAAGATGAACCTCATTATTGAATGACCATGCCAAAACAGTTCAAAGTAAAGAATTATCATTGAATGACCATGCCAAAACAGTTCAAAGTAAACATGAACCATCATTATCATTGAATGACCATGCCAAAACAATTCAAAGTAAAGATGAACCGTCATATCATTGAATGACATGCAAAACAGTTCAAAGTAAAGATGAACCATCATTATCTTTGAATGACCATGCCTAAACAGTTCAAAGTAAACATGAACCATCATTATCATTGAATGACCCTGCCAAAACAACAAGTAAAGATGAACCATCATTATCATTGAATGACCATGCCAAAACAGTTCAAAGTAAAGATGAACCACTCATTATTTGAAATGACCATGCCAAAACAGTTCAAAGTAAAGATGAACCATCATTATCATTGAATGACCATGCCAAAACGGTTCAAAGTAAAGATGAACCATCATTATCATTGAATGACCATGCCAAAATCAAAGTAAGATGAATTATCATTTGAATGACCATGCCAAAACGGTTCAAAGTAAAGATGAACCATCATTATCATTGAATGACCATGCCAAAACAATTCAAAGTAAAGATGAACATCATTATCTTGAATGACCATGCCAAAACAGTTCAAAGTAAAGTGAACCATCATTATCATTGAATGACCATGCCAAAACAGTTCAAAGTAAAGATGAACCATCATTATCATTGAATGACCATGCCAAAACAATTCAAAGTAAAGATGAACCATCATTATCATTGAATGACCATGCCAAAACAGTTCAAAGTAAAGATGAACCATCATTATCATTGAATGACCATGCCAAAACAATTCAAAGTAAAGATGAACCATCATTATCATTGAATGACCATGCCAAAACAGTTCAAAGTAAAGATGAACCATCATTATCATTGAATGACCATGCCAAAACAGTTCAAAGTAAAGATGAACCATCATTATCATTGAATTTACCATGCCAAAACAGTTCAAAGTAAAGATGACTCATTATCATTGAATGGCCATGCCAAAACAGTTCAAAGTAAAGATGAACCTCATTATCATTGAATGACCATGCCAAAACAGTTCAAAGTAAAGATGAACCATCATTATCATTGAATGCCATGCCAAAACAGTTCAAAGGTAAAGATGAACCATCATCATTGAATGGCCATGCCAAAACAGTTCAAGGTAAAGAGAAATCATTATCATTGAATGGCCATGCCAAAACAGATTCAAGTAAAGATGAACCATCATTCATTGAATGGCCATGCCAAAACAGTTCAAGTAAAGATGAACCATCTTATCATTGAATGACCATGCCAAAACAGTTCAAGGTAAAGATGAACCATCATTATCATTGAATGGCCATGCCAAAACAGTTCAAGGTAAAGATGAACCATCATTATCATTGAATGACCATGCCAAAACAATTCAAGGTAAAGATGAACCATCATTATCATTGAATGACCATGCCAAAACAATTCAAAGTAAAGATGAACCATCATTATCATTGAATGGCCATGCCAAAACAAGTTCAAGTAAAGATGAACATCATTATCATTGAATGACCATGCCAAAACAGTTCAAAGTAAAGATGACCAATCATTGAATGGCCATGCCAAAACAGTTCAAGTAAAGATGAACCATCATTATCATGAATGACATGCCATTGCCAAAACGTTCAAAGTAAAGAGAACCATCATTTCGTTGAATGCAATGCCAAACAGTTAGTAAGAGAACCATCATCATTGAATGGCCATGCCAAAACAGTTCAGTATGAAATAATGGCTGCCAAACAGTTAAGTAAAGTGAACCATCATTTGTTGAATGGCATGCCAAAACTAGTTCAAGGTAAAGAGAAACCTTTTTCATTTACTGGACCAATGGCCAAACATTCAAGTAAAGAGTTCATGATGTTAAAAACAGTTTCAAGGTTAAGCAAACCAACTTGCATTGAATGATCAATCTAGTTCATTGGTTGACAACCTCATTTCATTTTGAGCATGTCAATAACAGATTAAGGTAAAGATCGACATCAATTCATTGATGGCCATTGCCAAACTTTCAGGTAAATGAAATATTTATTTGCCATCAAGTACAACAAGTACAGATGCATTTAAATGAGTTGGCCAGAAAACAGTTGAGGTAAAGTGAACACATATCATTGAATGGCATGCCAAAAGCAGTTCAAGGAAGAGAACCATATTCTTGAATGCACACAGTTAGGTGATAACCATATGTCATCATGTTGAAACATGCAAGAATGTTCAGTGAAACGGCCGAAAGCAAGTGGACGATCATGTGAATAAATGCATAATAGGTTCAAGAAAGATGAACCTCGTTGCATTTATGTGCATGACACAAAGCAAAGTTCCAGTTTAAAAAACGTTTTGGGTTGCAACAAATGCATTTAATATCTTTTCTGTTTTGTTTTCTTTTTCCTTTTTTTTTTTTTCATGTAATATGATGTAATGTCGCACAAGACCTTTCATTTAAGCTTTAGGATATATGCTTTTTTTTTCCTCAGAGTTTCACCAAAGTGCCAGCTGATTTAAAGAGTTGGGCTGTTGATTAAAGGACTACCAGATTCTTTTGAACAGCAGGCGAAGAGAGGCCCACAAAAAAAATCTTGAAATGCCCTTTGATCAATCTTGTCCATTTGGTCTGAAACATAAGACATGGTCTCTGTTCTGCAGCCGAATAGGTGATCGATCTGTGAAAAGATCTGTAGGGTGATCAGAGATGGACTGCGAATTTCTCACTTTTTATGTGGCTACATTTTGCTGTGAGCATTTCAATGTGACATTGTTGACTGAAATGATTTTACTGTGTTCAAATTGGTTTCAGGTCAGGCTATCTTTAAAGCTGGTTTTACAGAAAAACATGGATATAATGTGAACAAACACCATATAACAGTCATGTGAGTTTGACCAAATATAAGCTCCCGCATCCAAGTGAGTCGGGCCTAATAAATACATTAAAACACACAAGTAGGGTTAAACATAGGCACTACCACTCATGTGTCTTGCACTTTACAAATACAAGGAAAATGCTCATGAGTGACTTCGGCCAAACACTTGTGAGACTGGATTTAAATGAAAACGGTCACGTAAATTAGGCTTTACAGAACACAGTATGACACCTAAGTGATTTTGGCATAACAAACAAAATGACTCGCAAAAGGAATGCAAATTCTGTCGCTCTTTGCGGAGATCAAAAGTGGCCCCCCTCCCCCTTCCTTCTCTCATTCTAGGACAATTTTTCCCCCAGATGAAATGCATGGTGCATGCAGTGCATCTGAGCCGTGTGTGCTGTACTGTTTGTGGTATTTGTTAAATTTGTGTGACACTGGTTTTCTTCATCTGCAAATGACTTCTTTCAGTGTTTTGTTGGTAAACATCTCAAAATAGATCTCTATACCTTTGGATGAAGATCCCCCTTGGTGTTTTCACTGGGACCCATGGGACTGACAGTCATAGCCTGCAATTCTAGGCCTGTATGCAAGAGAAAGATCTCTGCACACATTAGTTGTGAAGGAATATTGAGATTGGGGGCTATAGATTTCCGTTCATCTTGGTTCAAAGCATTGTACATTGGATACAAGGAGGTGTGTAAAAGGCATTCTGTATTCCTCGTTGAAATGCATGCATGCATGCAAGTGCGTGTGGGTGCACACACACACACACACACACACACACACACACACACACACCACACACGCACAACAAGGAAACATGAGTGTGTTGCATGGACGGGCACAGTGGCAGTGACAGAAATGGGGAGATAAAGTGTGAGCAGTGATGATAATATTGAAAACTGCTGCTGCATCACTAATGAAATTTCCATAGGTGGAAAGGAATATCATAAAGGTTATAAAGAAAGGAATGTCAACCATTACTTTGATCAAATGAGCTACTGAGAACTGTAAACCTGATCTGTGTGACTGCGGTAGAATGATTTAAGTTGTTTGATTCATTTTTAACTCGTATCAAAGTCAACCCAAGGCAATGTAATATGTTTCCAATTACACGAGATAAACAGGTATTCCTTTCTGTGGCACTGAGACTTGTGAACCCTGGGTGCCATCAGTGTCTGTCTCTGTAATTAGTCACAATCATCATTCATGTGATTGGTCAACTG
>CM031622.1:23028861-23078861 GCA_018398815.1 Conus ventricosus | reverse complement strand
CAGCTTCATATTGTTTGGTCAATCAGTGGGAGATTGCATCTCTTAGGAGATCAAGTAAAGGTTGTCCTGCACAATTCTTAGCCACTGACATTGCTGGAGTTATAGAACAGCAGAGCTGACCACTCAAACTGTTCCATATCTTTTGATCTCCCTTGTATCCTTGAATGGATCCTCAGGCATAGGCTCAAAGATTGTCCCTACATTTTATACTGTTTGTATAATGCTTTTAGTTTTTTAGCAACTTTTTTCCTCTCCACACTTTAGTTTTATTCCATTCACTACCCTTCACTGGCTGCTTTGGGGGTGCTGTTGGATTTTTTTTTAACTCTTGGTGGGGAGAACACCACAGAATTATGAACTGTGGTGTATCTCTATTTGACACCAGGAGTGCAGACACAATCAGCCGTGTCTCCCTGATGAGTCCGATCCAGCGGACGAAAGGCCTACGAGCAGGCAATACAAATAGATCTGCCTTCAGAAGGGATCACGATGGTTCTCTCAGGCAGCTAGTGAAGGGTTTTTCATATTTATAATATATTTCCCCCATTTTCTTCATCTTCAATTTTTTTTTCTCTAAAAGTTCAAATCTTTGCAAAGTCATTATTATAATGACAGAAGAATTGTTAGCCTGCACTTGTTTTCCCCCACTACTTAATTGTTCAGCAATACATAGTATTCTCTCTCTCTCTCTCTCTCTCTCTCTCTCTCCAAGTCAAGAGAAAAGTAAAAAGTCACTCACGCGTCATTGGTCTGCTGATAACCCGGCCTTGTTCTGTACCGAACAGCAAAGAAACGCGAATTTGTTTGGTTTCGTTTCATGGGTATTTCTTCCAGTTTAATTTATGTTTAGTTATTTTTTGCACTGAGTATAAGACGACTAATGGCTGAGGGAAGACCATGGGAATTTTCTGGTTGTTAGCGCTCTTGCTTCCAGCGTGAGGCTTGTGTTTCTGACCGCGCTTTTCGTGCGGCCTGTGGCTGTACGTGCAAGCGCTGCAGCAAATCTGAATAGTCAGTAGTGTTCACTAGTGACAGGGGATAAAAATGACACGATTGATCAGGTTTTAGCAATCGCGTTTTGGACGCCAACACAATGCCAAGACTGACACCTGCACAACGCGAGAGGGCTGTTGGACGTTTGGAGGCCAGAGACACTCCCGAGGCTGTGGCTATGACCTTCAACTGTCACATCGCCACTGTTTACCGCCTGCAGCACCGATTCCTGGCCACGGGCACCCCTGCTGATAGACACAGGAGCGGCAGACCCCTCGTGACCACTCCAAGGCAAGATCGCTACATCTGCCGCCACCACGTCCAGGACCGCTTCAGGACAGCCGCGGAAACAGCCCGGAATGTCATTGGGGGCCACCAGGCACCCATCAGTGCCGACACAGTCCGGCGCCGACTGGCCAACAGAGGGCTACGGAACCATCGGCCAGCCAGGGGCCCCATGCTTACTGTGCGCCACAAACAGGCGCGCCTTCAGTGGGCACAGAACCACGTCAACTGGACTAATGCACAGTGGCTGCGTGTGTTGTTCAGTGATGAGAGCCGCTTCTGTGTTGACCACCTGGATGGGCGTGCGCGAGTGTGGAGGAGACATGGGGAACGGTATGCAGACTGCTGCGTCCAAGAGCACAACACCTGGGGCGGACCTAGCACGATCCTGTGGGGCGCCATAGGACGTAACCAGGTGCTAGGCCCTGTCTTCTTTCAAGGCTTGGCCCCGGGCGTGGTGGGGACATCACAGCGCAGCGATACATCGATCAGGTGCTGCGTCCCCATGTGGTGCCCTTTTTCCACGGGCATGCAAACTTCGAATTCCAGCAGGACAATGCCCGTCCACACTCTGCCAGGGCTACACAGGACTTCCTGCAGCAGTCAGGGATCCCTGTCATGGCCTGGCCCGCGTTGAGCCCGGATATGAACCCCATTGAACACTTTTGGGACATGTTGCAAAGGGAGCTGAACACGATCCGCCCAACACCCCCCACCGCCGCAGAACTGCAGCAGGCCATCCAGCAGGTCTGGGCCAACGTTCCTATGGCTTCCATCAACCGATTGGTGCGCTCCATGCACCACAGATGCCAGGCTGTTATTGCTGCCAATGGGGGACATACGCCATATTGATTGTCAAATTCGTCACAAAACGCGCACTGTCAAAATGAACTTTCTGTTTTCACGACTTGTCACCACAGAACTTTTGTGCCACTTTTCATTTCTTTTTGTTGAAAACTGTTGATTTAATTACATTCTACATTATGAATAAAATACAGTCAAAGTCAAATTTTCGCGTTTCTTTTGCTGTTCGGTATATATATGAGGGTAGTTCCCAGCAAAATTGGGCAGCTGTCCGATCCATATGAAAATTGAATAAGTTTTGAGTTGTGTCTGAATTTCTGGAAGGGAGACAACTATCAGTGCAGTGGCTTCAGTGTAGTCCATTTACCATGCACAAACTGCTTGTACTATGTAATTGGTATACATACAGATGTAAAGACTCTTTTGTAACATCTTTGGTTCTTTCACTTGGGCCGTTGGGGGCGATTCCAAGAATTTTCAGTGTCTCAAACGGACTTATCTCATAAAAAAGTGATTTTTTTAGGGGGGGTACTTCGAATTAGAATTCAAGAAATGATGAAAAAGTTAGTTACAACACACTAACGCGCTCTTTCCAGCCAGTACCTATCATGACCTACTGTGTTTTGAAAAATATCAGTAAAAAGTTGGGGGCAAGTGCTTCAACAGCCAGTGTCATTTGAATGCAGGCAAAAATTGCAAATGGGCAGTTACATGCTATCATAGAGCTAAGAGCAGATGCTTTCAAATGAGTGCACAATTGTAAAATCAATAGAAAAATGTATTCATGTACAAGCGGGTAAGCTGGCGATAACGTACTCGCATCCCACCACACACAACACACCACACACACACACACACACACACATATACACACACACACACCACACACACACACACACACACACACACGCACGCACGCACGCACGCACGCACGCACGCACGCACACACGCACGCACGCACGCACGCACAACACACACGCACGCGCGCGCGCGCGGCGCTCGCCTGCATGCATTCGTATGCAACAAAGAAAAAAAAGAGAGAAAGGGTTGAAACGAATTTCAAACAAAGCGGCTGAAGGATGAACAGAGAGGCAAACGGAGAAGAACGAAAGTGTGGAGAGAACATCGACAACATAGGTTAATGTCATGTTGTCAAAAGAGGGCAATACCAACAAATACCTTGTCCATGCTGTCAAACGTCAGGTAGTTACCGTGCAGGAACGCAGAAGACCCCTCACCGTCTTCTGAAAGACTGCTTCATCGGTAGAAGTTCCACGTCTGCGAGTTTCCAGTGACGGAAAATGTGACGTCACAGCTGCCAGCCAGAGTGTCCGTCTGTCTTCTCCAAGGCTTCAGCCTTCTTTTCTGCTCCTTTCTGTCTTTTTTTTTTTTTTTTTTTTCCTTTTCAACGATTTTTTGTGCTACTCAAGGTCTGTTTCTCCTTTTCCAGACACGATAACTGTCCACTGACCAAACCATTGAGGAACGTCTCAGGTCAGCTCTCGAGTTTAACGGGCCGCAAGTAGAGTGCGGCGAGGTTTGTCCAGGGGCAGTTGAGTGGGTGAGGTAAGGTGATCAATCGTGTCAAACTGGGGATTTTCGACCGCACAGGCGGTGGTGTACTATCACCCCCAACTTCAACGGCAATCAATGTTTGGATTTGTCAAGAGGTTCACCATATCAAGGACATGGCGAGATCGAAGGTGGATGCCATCTCTCTCCCTCCGCCGCCTTTAACCCTCCCTGAACTGAATCAGGTACCCATTAACTGCTGGGTGGACAGCTAGAGTTTTCAAGGCGAACAAATCTGACCCTATGTCTGGGTCTAACTCACGACCATTTGACTACGGGACTCAAACCTGCAATAACCAGAGCTTAAAAAGATTTCAACATAGACATCCACTTCCATTCTGAAAAAAAAAAAAATCTCGAACTAATACAACAGTAGAAAACCATTTTATGCCTGCTCTGAACAAGACTTAAAATAATGCAACAATAGAAAAAAAGTACTGTATCCTGCGATGACACAGCTTAAAATGATGCGAATGTAGAAATGCGCTGTACACCTTCTATGAATTCAGAGCTTAAAATGATGCGAATATAGAAACGCACTGCTATGACCAGGGCTTAAAATGATGCAACGATGCAAAATACTTTTCCTGCTAAAATGACCAGAAATCAGACTGATGTGACCATGGAAACCAGTTTATTTCTGTGATGACGGAGCTTACAATGATGCAACCATATAACTCTGCTCTATTTCTGCGATGACCAGAACTTCAAAGTGGTGTAACAAGAGGAATCATTATATGGATTCCTGCACCGACAGAGCTTAAAGTAAGGTGACAGTACAAAAAGAAAAACTTTGACAACTTCACCGATAGTATAAAAAGGAAAACTGAAAACTTCACTGACAGTATAAAAAGGAGAACTTTGAAAACTTCACTGACAGTATAAAAAGGAAAACTGAAAACTTCACTGACAGTATAAAAAGGAGAACTTTGAAAACTTCACTGACAGTATAAAAAGGAAAACTTTGAAAAACTTCACTGACAGTATAAAAAGGAAAACTTTGAAAACTTCACTGACAGTATAAAAAGGAAAACTGAAAACTTCACTGACAGTATAAAAAGGAAAACTTTGAAAACTTCACTGACAGTATAAAAAGGAAACTTTGAAAACTTCATTGGCAGGAAAACTTTGAAAACTTCATTGGCAGTATAAAAAGGAAAACTTTGAAAACTTCATTGGCAGTATAAAAAAGGAAAACTTTGAAAACTCAGTGACAGTATAAAAAGGAAAACTTTGAAAACTTCACTGACAGTATAAAAAGGAAAACTTTGAAAACTTCATTGGCAGTATAAAAAGGAAAACTTTGAAAACTTCAGTGACAGTATAAAAAGGAAAACTTTGAAAACTTCACTGACAGTATAAAAAGGAAAACTTTGAAAACTTCAGTGACAGTATAAAAAGGAAAACTTTGAAAACTTCATTGGCAGTATAAAAAGGAAAACTGAAAACTTCAGTGACAGTACAAAAAGGAAAACTTTTTAATCTTCATTCTTGCACTAGCCGCAGCTCAAAGAAAAGGGACAATACAGAAAAGTCGCTTCATTGCTGTTTTGATACACTCACAGGCGCTTACAGTGTCGATGTAACAGCGGCCCAGCAGGCTACTTTGCTCCTGCAGTGACATTTGTTTCTGCAGTGCGCATGCGCATGACTAGTCGTAATATTGTATATTTCCTCCAGACCCGGTGTTCTTTGGGTACCAGTAGCAGGCCATACGTCTCAATAGCAATAAATAAATTAAAAAAAATAAAAAGGAAAAAAAGAAAGAAAGAAAGAAAGAAAAGAGAAACAGCGAAAGAAAGAAAGAAAGAAAAAAACCGTTAGAATGTGACCAATCACGTGCTTGTCATTCATATCAATATCTAATGACTTAATAAGGACAGAAATCAAAAACAAAGTCGAAGTTCCAGCTGTCTAGTTTCTAGAGCTCAGCTTCCCTCCGTTTGAACTCCAAACTTAATCTTCCATACAGACACTATCATTTTTTTCTCTCTGAAAAGACGGAAGGTCAAGGAAGCCTTAGAATTATTTTCAGCTATTACTTTTGTGTTGATGCTCCAAAAATAAGATTGTTATCAGCTTGGCCTACAGAGCTGCTGCCATGGCCACTCCTGATCAGCCTGCAGATCGGATGGAATCGATTCTCGCAGTTCGACTTCTCGCCAATATCTGGTCTTTTCCACATTTTTGTGGCGAGTGGCCTGCCATATTGTGTGATCAAGAAAACGCACAGTCACCACATTGTATTGACTAAAGCGTGTGTGGTGATAGTGTTCGCAAATGTATCGGCATTTGAAACAAGAGGTAAACAAACCATTCCGACTGGTTCTCGTTCAGGTTTAAAAGTCAGTCAGGACAATTTTAGCGTTACATTCTTTTAATTGTCGTCCGTTACTTTATTCCACGACAGTTTTATGAGCTCTTAGTCATCGTTGGTTTATATTACCAGCTTTAGATTAGGAAAATTACATTGTGCTAGCTGCGCACGCACACACGCACACTCACACGCGCGCGCACGCACACATATACAGAGAGAGAGAGAGAGAGAGAGAGAGAGAGAGAGAGAGAGAGAGAGAGAGAGAGAAAAGAGAGAGAGACATCGTGAACCACGCACACACATAGCTTGTATCCATGAAATTTTTAATGGCGTTTACAAGGACATCAAAGAAGCTTACACATTCAAACTATCTCTCTCTCATACACACAGAGAAACTCACACACACACACACACACCACACACACACACCACACACACACACACACACACACACACACACACACACACACACACACGCACGAGCACTGCGCGTGCGCTTGGTCACTTATTTGTGACTTGCATACATAAAATACTAAATGACATTTACACACACAACACACACACACGCACACACGCAAATGCGTTTACACCACGCACGCACACAAACACACAGAGTACGCATGTACACAAATATATATTGCATGCGCGCTCTACACACACACACACACACACAATCGCACACACACGCCCACAAATACACAGTGCGCGCGCGCAGCGCCACACACACACACACACACACACACACACACACACGCACACGCACGCTCACACATACACACACGCACACACATCATCATCATACTGCTCATGTTCTGTTCTCCTCCATTCGCCCAGAAACCCATACATTCCGCGCTGCTCGATGTTTCGGTATCAAATGAATGGTGGAAGCGCGTCGCATTTCTCTGGCTCCTTCGTTTTTCATCACTCTTTCTCTGGCGTGGGAAAGCTGCACATTTTCCTGGATAATTCTGAAATAGACAGCAATCACGGAAACATGTGAATAAACTTAAAAACAACAACAACAACAAACAAAGGAAGAAGTTGATTTGTTTGTGTGTTTCGGTCATGTAGTGGCACTCCCATCTTTCCCCTCCCCTCTCCTCCTCTTCTTTCTCTCACCCTGTCTTTGTCCATCTTTCTCCATCCTCTCTCTCTCTCTCTCTTTTCTCCCCATCGCATTTCCCCCTGTACATCCTCCCGTCATACTCACTCTTCTCTCTCTCTCTCTCTCTCTCTCTCTCTCTCTCTCTCTCTCTCTCTCTCTCTCTCTCTCCTCTCTCCTCCTCCTTCTCTTCTCTTTCTTCTTCTTCTTGTTCTTCTTCCTTCTGCTCCCTCCTTGTGGTCGATGTTAACTGGCTGTGTCAGATCTTCATCCTGTAGCCACAATGAATCCCACAGTCTTCTCAAGGGGTTGACGGCTGCCCCAAAGCCGCATTTGCAGCTCTGCGCCCTCTGGCTGGTTGACGCCGCAAAACATCATGGGCTGGACAGTGTTGGAGGATGTGTTCTGGGGTCTGAGATCCAGTGCCACACGGACATTCGTTTGTGTGGGCAATCTTAATTTGACCGCGGTGGCTCAGCGGTCGGCAGCGGCCAGTTCTCGGTCTGAAGAGGATTGTTTGCTAGCATCTCTGGAGCTGATGGACTGGATCAGCACCACAGTCTACACGCAGCCTTATTTTCCACTGGTTTTGGTATTGGTTGTGGACGATAGTGTTGGCCTCTCTGTAGGTCAGCGGGTGGCTGAACTGCTCCATGTTGCTGCCTGCCTTGGACAGAGCGTCAGCCTTCTCATTCCCAGTGATCCCACAGCGGGATGGAATCCACTGGAGTAAAATGGTGGATCGTCTTGAGCGCTCATGGAGGGCTTTTGTTTATGTTTTTCTGGTGTTTATCAATTGCTGTTCGCTTCTGTTGCTCTGAAGTCCCTGCAGCAGGGATCTGCAGTCAGTGAAGAAAGCAATCCTGGGTGGCGGGTTGTTTGACTTCTGAACCATTGTGCAGCATGAAGCAGGGCTGCTGACTCTGCTCTGTAGTTGGAGGAAATTTTTCCAGTCAGAAAGGCTCTGGGGGTCAGCCTCCCATCAGTGTGTTTGATGAAGATGCCTGCTCCCCCGTTCTTCACTGCTCCCTTTGATGATCCATCCGTGAACACGTGCGTCCGCTCACTGAGGCTGCACTGGTCATCAGACATCACGAGTGCCAAAGTTTAAGCAGGTGAGGGGCTTGACAATCTGTCTTGTCTTTGCCAGGAACTTCTGTGATGACTGAAACTTCATCATGGAGGTCATCTGGCTCCTCGAAGTCGGGAAGCATTCTATTTCAGTTAGAAACGTTGGCAGCAGGTCTTCATTTCGGCTGTGTAGGCTTATGGAAAGCAACATTTCCGCTTCAACCTGTTCTTGGTGGGATTCTTTAGTTCGGCATGCATTGGGTGTGAGGGCATGCGGAAGGAGCTTCTCTCTATGGACACAGACTTTCCCCTCACGTCCGTCTTCAAGGGGTGGAGACCTGTGTGAATTTTTCCATTGCCTGGACAGGCGTTGTTTTCATCCCGCCCGTGATCAGCCGTAGTGCTGCATTTTGAACTCTGCTTTGGCGACTTGTGTTGGTGCTGTCCCCCAAGCAGTGCTGCCGTTACTCTAGAGTCGGTCTGACGGTAGCTGTATAAACCTTCTGCAGGGTGTTGCTGTTAGCTTCCCAAGAGGTTCCGGCCAGCTTCTTCATAATTTCATAATGGTGAGCCTCCTGGTTGCTTTCTTTTCAATGTTCTCGAAATGGGGGGGGGGGGGGGGGGGGGGGGGGGGGGGGGGTTCCAGGAAGGCGTTTGTTTAGTTTCACACCCAGATATGTTGTGTGATCCAGCTCCCTTCCATTCAGTTTGCGTTCCTCTGCGTGTTTCGCCTCCCCCTTCCCCCAGCTCTCCTCTTCTCTCACCTTCATACTCAATCTAGCTGTCCTTGTTGACGTCCACCTCTACCCCCATCCCCTTCCCCCTCTTCTCTCACCCTCATACTCAATATTACCGTCCTTATTGACGTCCACCTCTACCCCTTCCCCACCCCCCTTCCCCTCACCTTTCTCTCTTTTCTTACGTTCATACTCCATCTTGCCGTCCTTCCCTCTCTCCCCTCTCCTCCCGTCTTCGATCCCCCTCTCCCTCCTCTTCTCTCACCCTCATACTCAATCTTACCGTCCTCACTGACGTCCATCTCTACCCTTCCCCCACCCCCTCACCTTCCCCTCTTTTCTCACCTTCATACTCAATCTTGCCGTCCTTCCCTCTCCCCCCCCCCCTCCCACGTCTTCGCTCCCCCCTCCGCTCTTCTCTCACCTTCATACTCAATCTTGCCGTCCCTGTTCACGTCCAGCTCCTCCACCACCCTGCGGAACTCCTCCTCGGACAGGGCGTCCCCGCGCTGCACCAGGACGTCACGCAGCTCCTGGTAGTCGATGTAGCCGTTGCCGTCCTTGTCCAGGTGGCGGAAGGCCTCCTGCACCGCCATCTGCTGGTACTCCAGGGCCCCGAACTGGTCGCGCATCATGGCGGCAAACTCCCGCAGGTCGATCTGACCGTTGCCTGCCCGTCAGTACCACAGGGGGGGGGGGGTGAATGGCGGGCTGATGATGATGATGATGAGGAGGAGGAGGTGGAGGAGGAAGAGGAGGAGGTGGAGGAAGAGGAGGAGGGGGGACGTCCATTTCAGTGTAGAATACCCGTTTCGTGGCAGCAAAGCGACAAAATACGGGAAAGTGAAAAGAAAAGACGAGGAGAGTCAATGAATGTCTGCACGTTTGTGTGTTGACGTGAGTCTGTTTCGTGCGTTCAACGATGTCGCGCATGGAAAGTTTGTTCAGATTTTTCTTTCTTTCTCTCTTTCTTTCTCTCTTTCTGCTTTTACTTTATTCGTTTTATTTCATTTCGTTTTTTGGAGGTGGGGGTGAAGAGTGGGGGGAAGTCTGTTTCTAAACTGTTGCTGCCTTAGATAAGAAAAAAAATCTGTGCACGATTGCAAAAGAAGAAGCAAAGAAATGAGAAGAAGGAGGAGGAGGACGACGAGAAGGAGCAGGAGGAGGAGGAGGAGGAGGAGGAGGAGGAGGAGGAGAAGAGAAGAAGAGAAGACGAAGAAGAAGAAGAAGAAGAAGAAGAAGAAGAAGAAGAAGAAGAAGAAGAAAAAACAACAACAACAACAACAACAACAACAACAACATTCAGAGAAATAGAAAGTCATCTTCATTTTTGTACTCCCAGTTCTTAAAGAACAGGGAGTACTTTAGAATGGGAACGAAGAAATGCTGTGTGTGTGTGTGTGTGTGTGTGTGTGTGTGTGTGTGTGTGTGTGTGTGTGTGTGTGTGTGTGTGTCCGTGGTCAAAATGTGTTCCACTCGCTCCAGACAAAACTACTGGGCCGATCTTTCTGAAAATTTGTAGGTATGTTCATTATGGGCCACGGATGATGCCCGATGTTTTAGTTTACCGTTATAGCCGTTACTAACGGCTGTAACGGCCTGCAACGGTTTTTCTTCTTTATGGAATATCTCAGAAAGTACTTGGCCGATCTTTGTAAAAATGAGCAGGTACATTCATAATGGGTCACGGATGATGCCCGATGTTTTAGTTTACCCCGTTATAGCCGTTACTAACGGCTGTAACGGTTTTTCTTCTTTATAGAATATCTCAGAAAGTACTTGGCCGACCTTTATGAAAATTAACAGGTATGTTCATTATGGTCACAGATGATGCCTGATGTTTTAGTTTACCCCGTTCCCCGTTATAGCCGTTACTAACGGCTGTAACGGCCTGTAACGGTTTTTCTTCTTTATGGAATATCTCAGAAAGTACTTGGCCGATCATTCTGAAAATTTGTAGGTATGTTCATTAATGGTCACAGATGATGCCCGATGTTTTAATTGCCCGTTATAACCGTTACTAACGGCTGTAACGGCCTGTAACGGTTTTTCTTCTTTATGGAATATCTCAGAAAAGTGCGTGGCCGATCTTTCTGAAAATTTGTTGGCACGTTCATTATGGGCCACGGTTTTAGTTTACCGTTATAACCGTTACTAACGGCTGTAACGGCCTGTAACGGTTTTTCTTTATGGCATATCTCAGAAAGTACCTGGCTGATCTTTGTGAAAATTTGTAGGTATGTTCATTATGGGCCACGGATGATGCCTGATGTTTTAGTTTACCCCGTTATAGCCGTTACTAAGGGCTGTAACGGCCTTAACGTTTTTCTTCTTTATGGAATATCTCAGAAAGTACTTGGCCCATCTTTCTGAAAATTTGTAGGTATGTTCACAATGGGTCATGGATGATGCCCGATGTTTTATTTGACCAGAATAGCCGTTACTATCGCTTATAACGGCCCCAAACAGTTTTTGTTCTTTATGGAATATCTAAGGAAGTACTTGGCCGATTTATAAGCGCTTTGGATGATCTTGTGACAAATCGGAGCCTCTTTCTATATGTAAGTGATATAACGCTAAAAATCGATTAAACAAGTTAAAAACCGTTATTTTGCCGTTATTTCTTATATACAGGTAGATTTTAATGAAATTTGGTATACTGAAAGGTTATATCACACAAATGGCACTTCTATATAGTGTTTCACAATTCGACCGTTAAAACCCGTTATTCTTGACATATTGTCCGATTTGGATGAAGTTCGGTATGTACATAGGCTTTAGCTTAGTGATGACTAAAATACCAGTTTCAAAAGTGTACATCGGTTATATAACCGTTAAAACCGTTTTTTTTTTTTTTTACATGTTGGTGGATTTTAATGAAATTTAGTATACAGAAAGGTTGTCACACACAAATGGCACTTCCATATAGTGTTTCAAAATTTGACCGTTTAAAACCGTTATTCTTCACATATTGTCCGATCTGTATGAAATTTGGTAGGTACATGGGCTTTAGCCCAGTGAGGACTAAAATACAAGTTTCAAAAGTGCACATCGGTTAAATAACCGTAAAAACCGATATTTTGCCGTTATTTATCTCAGAAAGTACTTGGCCGATTTATAAGCGATTTGGAAAACTGGGAGTACGTTTATATGCTTTGCATCTTGTTTAAATTGGGGTGGGGTGGGGAGGGATCCTCATTATCATCATGTTTCTTTTAAAACCTGTGTCACCAGCACGGGGCTTTAAGTACATCGCAGCCACCCTTTTCCGAGTAGGGCGAAATGAGGTCACTTCGGCCACTATGTCCAACCAGCAGGTGGGAAACGAGAGGAAGTTCACCGCCATAATGCGGTCACTCCATTACCCGACAGTATCAACGTCTTTGTAGATCTGAGTAAAAGGGAGGGGTAAGAGGGAGTGTGTGTGTGTGTGTGCGTGTGTGTGTGTGTGTGTGTGTGTGTGTGTGTGTGTGTGTGTGTGTGTGTGTGTGGTGTGTGTGCAAAGACGAAGTTCAAACAACTTACAGCCTCCGATTTGGCTTCTTTCCCTTCACGACCACAAAAAAACTTAAAGCCTCCGATTTGGCTTTTTTTCCCTTCACAACCCTTAAATTTACAGCCTCCGAATTGGCTTCTTTCCCTTCACAATCCATAAACAACTTATAGCCTCGATTTGGCTTTTTTCCCTTCACAACCCTTAAACTTACAGCCTCCGAATTGGCTTCTTTCCCTTCACAATCCATAAACAACTTATAGCCTCCGATTTGGTTTTTTTTCCCTTCACAACCCATAAACAACTTATAGCCTCCGATTTGGCTTTTTTTTCCTTCACAACCCATAAACAACTTATAGCCTCCGATTTGGCTTTTTTTCCCTTCACAACCCATAAACAACTTATAGCCTCCGATTTGGCTTTTTTTTCCCTTCACAACCCTTAAACTTACAGCCTCCGATTTGGCTTTTTTTTCCCTTCACAACCCATAAACAACTTATAGCCTCTGATTTGGCTTCTTTCCTTCACAATCCATAAACAACTTATAGCCTCCGATTTGGCTTTTTTCCTTCACAACCCATAAACAACTTATAGCCTCTGATTTGGCTTCTTTCCCTTCACAATCCATAAACAATTTATAGCCTCCGATTTGGCTTTTTTTCCCTTCACAACCCTTAAACAACTTATAGCCTCTGATTTGGCTTCTTTCCCTTCACAACCCATAAACAACTTATAGCCTCCGATTTGGCTTTTTTCCCTTCACAATCCATAAACAACTTATAGCCTCTGATTTGGCTTCTTTCCCTTCACAACCCATAAACAACTTATAGCCTCCGATTTGGCTTTTTTTTCTTCACAGCCCATAAACAACTTATAGCCTCCGATTTGGCTTTTTTCCCTTCACAATCCATAAACAACTTATAGCCTCCGATTTGGCTTTTTTTCCTTCACAATCCATAAACAACTTATAGCCTCCGATTTGGCTTTTTTTTTCCTTCACAACCCTTAAACTTACAGCCTCCGATTTGGCTTTTTTTCCCTTCACAACCCATAAACAACTTATAGCCTCTGATTTGGCTTTTTTCCCCTTCACAACCCATAAACAACTTATAGCCTCCGATTTGGCTTTTTTTCCCTTCACAACCCATAAACAACTTATAGCCTCTGATTTGGCTTCTTTCCCTTCACAATCCATAAACAACTTATAGCCTCCGATTTGGCTTTTTTTTCCTTCACAACCCATAAACAACTTATAGCCTCTGATTTGGCTTCTTTCCTTCACAATCCATAAACAACTTACAGCCTCCGATTTGGCGTTTTTTTCCTTCACAACCCATAAACAACTTATAGCCTCCGATTTGGCTTTTTTCCCTTCACAACCCATAAACAACTTATAGCCTCTGATTTGGCTTTTTTCACTTCACAACCCATAAACAACTTATAGCCTCCGATTTGGCTTTTTTTCCTTCACAATCCATAAACAAATTATAACCTCTGATTTGGCTTTCTTTCCTTCACAATCCATAAACAACTTATAGCCTCTGATTTGGCTTTCATCCCTTCACAATCCATAAACAACTTATAGCCTCCGATTTGGCTTTTTTTCCTTCACAACCCATAAACAACTTATAGCCTCCGATTTGGCTTTTTTCCCTTCACAATCCATAAACAACTTATAGCCTCCGATTTGGCTTTTTTTTCCTTCACAACCCATCTGCAATACAAGCAAAGCTGAATGTCGTCATCCAGGCAGGTCAAAACGAAAATAACTTTTCATGATGACATGCCATCATTTTGTCTCCTTGGTAACGCCCTCATTGGTGCGTGACACGATCGGAATTCTCGTTACTCTCTGACGCGACATGAGAGCAAGAAAGTGATTTGGTTGCACACAAAAAAAAAAAAAAAAAAAAAAAAAAATGCGCCAAGGTCTTGCTTAAGGAGTCGAGTATTTATAGCACGGCACAATCAGATTGTTTTGAGAATTTGTATTGTGACTGAAAGTTGGTTCTCCTCGTTTTCTTCGATCATGACCGTCAAGGGACAAGCCAGGTGGTTCCAAGCAGACCGATTAAAACCAAAGTAACAGGACTATTTGGGGGATACCAGTTGGCGCAAAGAAAAGGTCACGGGTGAGTGAGAAGGCCTGAAATGGGACGTCAGCCACGGGGGAAGATGAGGTATTTGAATATTGTGAATGATGTCATCGATGGAAACCCTCCCCCCCCCCCCCCCCCCCCTAAACGGGTGAAATGACTGATGGGTGGTGGTTCTTTCGATCAGTTATCAGTTTGATATGGAATGCTGGCTCAAATTCATGCTAGGCCTAGAGTACTCACGTGGACTGTGTAACGATCTGGTGCAAAATCCTTATTGTGGCACAACATTGTGGTCTCAGTGTCAGATGCCGATGCAAACCAACCGACCATACACACAGGTCCCTTAGGCAAAGAGGCAGGAACAGGAGACCGAGAAGCATGAGGAGGAGGGGAGGAAAGAAGAATGAGAAGAGGAAAGAGAAGGAGAAACGGGAGAAGGGGGCAAAAAGAGCGGGAGGAAAGACAGAAGGAAAAGAAGGAAGAGCACGAGAAAGACCTGAAAGGAAAGAGAAACAAAGGAAGAAAAAGAAGAAAAACCAAACGGAGGGTGGGATGAGAGTGGGATGGGAGTAAGAGCAGGGCCGGATCAGTCACAGGGGAAGGGGAGGAGGTCCTTAAGAAGGAGAGGGTGGATCTGCGGGTCCATCTGTCGTGAGGGAGAGGGGGTGGGCGCAAAGTGGAAAAAATGTATTTCCTGCCAGGCAGGGGTGAACGTGTGAAACAGGGGTACAAGCACCCAGTAAAATCCCCTCCCCTCCCCCTACCCTTCCGATCTTCTCTTGTCAGGGAAGGAGGGAGTGTGGATGGCGCTAGTACACAAGGAGAAGGGATGGAGGAAGTGTGGATGGCGCTAGTACACAAAGAGAAGGGAGGGAGGGAGTGTGTGGATGGAACTAGTACACAAAGAGAAGGGAGGGAGGGAGTGTGTGGATGGAACTAGTACACAAGAGAAGGGAGGGAGGGAGTGTGTGGATGGAACTAGTACACAAAGGGAGGGAGGGAGTGTGTGGATGGAACTAGTACACAAAAAGAAGGGAGGGAGGGAGTGTGGATGGCGTCAGTACACAAAGAAAAGGGAGGGAGGAAGGACAGCTCTAATGCACAAAGAGAAGGGATAGAGGGATGGAACTAGTACACAAAGAGAAGGGAGGGAGGGGGTGTGGATGGTGTCATAACAGCAGAATGAAATGAAGGAAGAGACAGGAGAAAGGAAAATACCGACCAAAAACAAACAAACAAACAAGAACAAAAAGTTAAAAGAAGAAGAAGAAGTGAACATGAAAAAGGCAGAAGAACGATGACGACAGTAAAGATACACTATATAAAGTATTCAACAATTACTGCGTACGTGCGCGTACACACACACACACACACACACACACACACACACACACACACACACACACACACACACACACACCAGCTCTCACCGTCCCGATCAACGGAAGCGATCATTCGCTCCACCTCCTTCTTGGAGAGGTTGTAGCCCAACACCCTGGACGCCTGCTCCAGCTCCTGTTTGGAGATCAACCCGTTCCCGTTGCTGTCGATCATGCGGAACGCCCGCGTCACATCTGCTGGCACAGGTGGAAGAGGGGTGTGCAGGGAGTGGGGGGGGGGGGGGAGAATGTGGGGGGCGGGCGGGCGCATAGGTGCCATAGGAATTGATCAATAACTATCGATCATTCCATCCATCCATCAGTCAGTCCATTAGTCAATAAATCGATCAGTCGGTCGGCCCATCAAAGAGTGGGTCAGTCAGTCAATTAGCTAACCAATCCGCGGATTATCTGACCCACCACCGAACTGAACGTAATGACAGAACGGTCGATCAAATCCACCTGATCAACCGGCTGAATTCCTGTCCTCTTTTAGCCCAGCTGGTCACAGCAGGACTGACCGACCGGCCCACAGCGTCCACACTGAAATGCAGAGACTACAATTCAGCATCCACAATTCAGTAACAAGTGCCGTGGCTTCCTTCCCAAAGCCGATCGAAAACAACGGCTGTGTCCAACCACGTTTGAATTAGATCAAACGAAAAATGTGGAATCTGTTCTGTGAAAGTACGTTTTAAAAATCACGACTGGCGGAACATCTGGAACCAGATCTTCGTGGAATCTGCACTAACGTCCATCTTGCACCGAATCTGCGAAGCTAAGGGATGGCTCGTTTTTCGTTTTCATTGTCCTGAACGTTGTTTCTCTAGCATGAAGAAGACCTGAGAGGTCGAAACGCGTCATGTTTTGTCCCGTGACTTGTTGGTCCTTGTTGTTGGCGGACACTCTAAGAATTGTTCACCTCACTTTGAACATGCATTAGCATGTTCATTTCCGTTGTTGTCTCCATCCCGACACTCCATAAAACTGTTTTTCACTGCAGAGTGGTTGATCTGACGGTATGCTCCAAGGAGGTTTCCCTACCCCTACTTTAAAAAGGAAAGAAGGAGCAAACCGATCGACCGTTGTTAGGTCTGGGTGGGTTTCAAGGAGTGTAGCGTCAGTTTGTTCGATCAGTTCCTCCGGCCGGAGGTCTTTGAGGTATCTGGAGGTTGGGTTGAAACACCAAGAGGGGAACGGGCAGTTTTGAAAGTTCCTGGGCTTGGCTGACAAACAAAGGGGTCATTCGTTTGTTAACCAATCAGTGAAATTCAATTTGCCATTCCGACAGTCTGGTCTCATCCACTTTCTGTGAATGTCAGGAAAGGGAAGGAGGGAGTGTGGATGGGGGCCATCAACAACAGAATGAAATGGTAAAAGAAGGAGGAGACAGGAGAGAACAAAGTACAGACCTGAAAAAAAGGGAGATAAAAAGAAAAGAGAAGAAGGGAACATGAAAAAGGAAGAACAACGACAATGGCAGTAACGATACACGTATATGAAATACTCAACAAATACTGCGCGCACGCACGCACGCATGCACGCGCGCGCGCGCACACACACACACACACATACACACACACACGGCACGCACGCACGCGCGCGCGCCGCCACACACACACACACACACACACACACACACACCCACACACACACCACGAAAGTCTTTCTCCCGTTCTTCTCTTGTTTCCCACACACCACTGCAGCATACCACCACCCACCCCCCTCCATCAATTCCACTCTCCTCTCGATCTGCTTTCCCTCCTCTTCTCTATCCATCTCCTCTTTTCATCACCTGCCTCTCTCCTTGCATCCTCTTCCCTTTTTCCTTTTCAACTCCCATCCGCACTTGCCTCTTTTCTCTCTCTCTCTCTCTCTCTCTCTTAATTCAGTAATTCTGATTCAATTCTATTTTAAGATAGGGATATACCTAACTATGAACTTTACAGTAGGAAGATCAGTTCAATCAGTGAAGTCATGCTTATTGTTTATGGTCCAGCCGACCACTAGAGCAATCAGGGTTGAAGCTAGTTAGGATGAGAACTAGTACACGCTGGATGGCAACAGTGACCATCCACCCAAGTCAGGTCCTTACTCTTAACAGACCGATCTCAAACACGCACTCACAACCACGCCAGAGGTCGGGTCTCGATCTGTTGGTACACTCAATAGAAAAGGATTCATGGGTTTATTAATTTGTAATCACAGAATCGATCTTTGAAGCACAAACAAAAAAACAAAAAAACAAAAACAAAAAACAAAAAAACCAGCACGTGCTTCATTTGAGAGAGAACGTTAGTATTGTTCACGTCGAGCAAGACAGAGCTTGCAAAGAATTGTTGATATTTCTCGGCAGAAGAAGAAGAAGAAGAAGGAAGAGCAAAGAAGATGAAGAAGAAGAAGAAAAAAAGAAGACGGAGAAGAAGAAGAAGAAGAAAAAAGAAGAGAAAGAAGAAGAAGAAAAAGAAGACGGAGAAGAAGAAACAGAAACAGGAGAAGAAAGGAAGTACAAGAAGAACATGATGATGATGATGATGATGATGATGATGATGATATGATGATGATGATGATGATGAATGATGGCACGGGTGACAATGACGACAATTATGAAAAAGAAGAACACAAAGAAAGAGAGAGAGAGAAAAAAAGAAAGATAGAGGAGCAGGAGGAGGGAAGAAGAAGAAAGACACGACGTACAGTCCATCTGCTCCTGTGTCAGTCCCAGGTCGTGCTGTATAGAACTGCTGCACCGCGACTGAAAGCATCGATAAATCAGTCATCGATGAGTGACTGACAGATGGCTGCATCGATAAGTAACTCAAACGACTAACAAATGAATAATCAAACAAGAATGAAAAATCTGAAGGCCAACAATCCGTCCTTTCCCCAACCCCACCCCACCCCGAGCCTAACACTCCTCTTTCCCTCTCTCTGCTCCCTCCATCTACTTTCCCTAAAGATGGCCGACTGGTCAGTCCAACGACAGTCAGTTATCAAGGCTTCAAGAATGATGAGCTGGATGCGGCCCGGCCCCTCTTGGATGTTGGGAGTTCAGAGCTGTGGCACTCGTATGGAAAGCTCTTCTGTCAAGACTTTCTGCTTTCCAACTCTTCTATAAGTGTGTAATCAAAACAATAATAACAATAAATTTATGGTTGTTATTATTATTGTCATTGTTATTATTACTACTATTATCATGATGATGATGATAATAATGGTCATCATCATCATCAGCAGCAGCAGCAGCAGCAGCAGCAGCAGCAGCATTGTGGATTGTTACTGTTATTATCATCATCATCATTATCATCCAGAATGCTAATATAGCGATTATCCTCTGCTCTAAGCGCTTTACATTATTATCATTATTGCTACTGCTGCTGCCGCAGCTGCTATTGCTACTAACTACTACTACTGCTACTACTACGATTACTACCACTACTACTACTTTATTATTACTATAATTATGTTGTTGTCGTCATCATCATCATGACATCATTGTCAACCTCGGATGATGTCGATGAGGAAGGACTAGCGCACAGCCCAAACACACTCACAGCTTGCTTACGATCTCATTCATATACCATGCATTCGTCACATCAAACCACTAGTAAAGTCTATAACTTTACTACACATGTGATAGAACGAAACATCAATGCATATGGAATCAAACAAAATAAAACATTCTCTCTTTCCTGAACTTCACAAAATCATTTATCTAAAACATCATTAACTAACCCGGGTATAAACAGATTTCTACTTTACCTGGCCAGGATCTTAACTATTCACGAATCACTGTCTTTTCTTTTCTTTTTTTTTCTTTCTTTTCACTGTCATTTCACAAGCACGACACAACTGCTGGCACTGGTCTGGTCTGCTGGCGCCTGGTCAGGTTAGACTGTTGGCACTGGCGTTGGTCTGTCGATGAAAGTGGCGCTGGCCAAGTATGAGGTCGAACCCCAGTGAAGATAAACAGTGACTATCAACATCGATCTGTTCTCCTTTCTTTCTTCCTGCATTAGCGCATTGCACTCTCTCTTTCTCTCTTCTAGTCTGCTCTTATCAAATGGACATGGTTGCTTTCTTTTCCTTTTCTTTTCTTTCTTTTTCTCTTCATTAGTTAGCAACTCTCTCTTTCCACATTTCTCTTTAGTCCCCCCTTTGCAGACTATATCCGTGCTAATGCTCAAACTTCACTCCTCTCATCTCTCTGCCTTTCTCCTGCAGAGACTAACACCCCAGAACCTCTCTCTCTCTCTCTGTCTCTCTGTTCGTTCTCCCCCTCGTTCTGCTCTTCATCTCCCTGCCTTTTCTCTCCTGCAGAGACTATACCCAGAACCTCCTCATCCTCTCTCCCTGTCGTTCTCATCTCCCTGCCTTCCTGTAGGCGAGAGCCTACTCCCCCGAACTTCTCCCTCTCTCTCTCCTGTCTGTTCCTTTTCTTCGTTCTCTCCTCTCTCTCACTCACGCATTACTTTATGCCCTCACTCCGTGTCCAAGGGCCAGTACCATTGGTCAGTATTTTTACCGCCTGATACCCGAAGTTTGCATCAGCGGTGGGATAGTGCAGTATTGTTGCAGGAGCATGAAGAGGTCGAGTTCCCTGTGAGGTATGCTAGCAGAGTTGACAAAGTGTGAAGAAGGGTACGCAACGTGGAGAAGGAGTGTTTAGCTGTCGTGTGGCCGTGCAGAAGTTCCACAAATACTTGTATGGAAAGAGTTCGTGATAGAGACGGATCATCAACCACTCAAATTCCTGCAGGAGGCGCAGTTGAAAAACAGCAGAGTTCTGCGTTGGGCAATGGCACTGCAGCCCTACAGGTATCGAGTGCAGTACATCCCAGGTCGACAGAATGTCGGAGCTGACTATTTAAGTCGCGTAGTCTAGCAAGCTGCAACTCAGAGGAAGTCAGTCATATCCGGGGTGCTTTGTTGATAATATGTGTTTGATTACAGTTATGTTGATTGGATATGGGTTCATTCCCAGTTGGCTATGGTTCATATTTTTGTGTGAGACTTGTTCATGTTTTCTTTGTGAGACTTGTTCATGTGAATGTAGTTATGCTTGGAGCATACAGTCGCTTGTGTAGTGATGCATTATTTGCAATAAGTGAGGATGGAGATTCCTCAGTGAAGTGTCATGGATCGTGATCATATTATATTGTGCTTTTCATAAGAATTGTGAAAAGGAGAGATGGCAAATCCGCAGGTAGGGGAATGGCATAAGTGCGCACAGAGGTCGTTATAAAATGAATTGAAATAACGCAAGAGCGCACGTCAATGATAACTCATTGGAGTGGTATTCACTAATGATATATTTTATAATTTATAAACCGTTGGTTGTAAAGTATTTTTTTCAAACTTTGCACGTGTAGCTGTGTGTCAGCAAATTCGTTGTTGTTTTTTTTGTACCGTGGTTTTGAGACGATGCGGTGCATAGTCTTTTGCAAGGGGAAATTGTCACGGTCAAAAATAGAACAACCAAGTCGTGGTCCAGGTTGTTTGGACATAAGCTCTAACTCAAATATTCTGGGCGCCACATAGACGGCCCATGGTTCGGATCCAGCCAATTAAGCATAGGGGAGAGGCTCCACAGAGACGGTCTGTCCGGCTAGACGGACTAAGCAGCTTTGGACCGACGCCTCGATGTCTAGCGAGACGAGTCGTAGCGCCTGGCTCAGGCTCATCTAGCCAATTGTGGAACCAGCGCCATTGTTAGTCGGACGTCGCAGTTAAAGCAGGAAAGGGAGAGGAGAAAGGTATGTGTGGTGGGGTGAAATCTAGCTAATCAATTAAATGCCCAAATTGACCACCACAGAGAGTAAGGCGTGTAGGCGTGACTGTCATGTTTTTGAATATCCAATGGAATTAGAGGGAGATAACTTCGGGTATCAGGCGGTAAAAATACTGACTAATGGTACTGGCCCTTGGACACGGAGTGAGGGCATAAAGTAATGCGTGAGTGAGAGAGAGGAGAGAACGAAGAAAAGGAACAGACAGAGAGAGAGAGGGAGAAGTTGGGGGGAGTAGGCTCTCGCCTACAGGGAAAGGCAGGGAGATGAGAACGAACAGGGAGAGAGAGAAAGAGGAGGTTCTGGTATAGTCTCTGCAGGAGAGAAAAGGCAGGGAGATGAAGAGCAGAACGAGGGGGAGAACGAACAGAGAGACAGAGAGAGAGAGAGAGGTTCTGGGGTGTAGTCTCTGCAGGAGAAAGGCAGAGAGATGAGAGGAGTGAAGTTTGAGCATTAGCACCGGATATAGTCTGCAAAGGGGGACTAAAGAGAAATGTGGGAAAAAGAGAGTTGCTAACTAATGAAGAGAAAAAGAAAGAAAAGAAAAGGAAAAGAAAGCAAAACCA
Organism: Conus ventricosus; assembly: GCA_018398815.1. Classification (NCBI taxonomy): domain Eukaryota; kingdom Metazoa; phylum Mollusca; class Gastropoda; order Neogastropoda; family Conidae; genus Conus; species Conus ventricosus. Next base: position 23,056,654 of record CM031622.1, on the reverse strand, counting down.
TGTCCATTTGATAAGAGCAGACTAGAAGAGAGAGAGAGAGAGTGCAATGCGTTAATGCAGGAAGAAAGAAAGGAGAACAGATCGATGTTGATAGTCACTGTTCTATCTTCACTGGGTTCGACCTCATACTTGGCCAGCGCCACTTTCATCGACAGACCAACGCCAGTGCCAACAGTCTAACCTGACCAGGCGCCAGCAGACCAAGACCAGTGCCAGCAGTTGTGTCGTGCTTGTGAAAGTGACAGTGAAAAGAAAGAAAAAAAAAAGAAAAGAAAAGACAGTGATTCGTGAATAGTTAAGATCACCTGGCCAGGTAAAGTAGAAATCTGTTTATACCCGGGTTAGTTAATGATGTTTTAGATAAATGATTTTGTGAAGTTCAGGAAAGAGAGAATGTTTTATTTTGTTTGATTCCATATGCATTGATGTTTCGTTCTATCAACATGTGTAGTAAAGTTATAGACTTTACTAGTGGTTTGATGTGACGAATGCATGATATATGAATGAGATTGTAAGCAAGCTGTGAGTGTGTTCGGGCTGTGCACTAGTCCTTCCTCCATCGACATCACCCGAGGTTGACACCCGGGTATAAACAGATTTCTACTTTACCTGGCCAGGTGATCTTAACTATTCACGAATCACTGTCTTTTCTTTTCTTTTCTTTTTCTTTTCACTGTCACTTTCACAAGCACGACACAACTGCTGGCACTGGTTTTGGTCTGCTGGCACCGGTCAGGCTGGACTGCTGGCACTGGTCAGGTTGGACTGCCGATGAAAGTGGCGCTGGCCAAGTATGAGGTCGAACCCCGGTTAAGATAGAACAGTGACTATCAACATCGATCTGTTCTCCTTTCTTTCTTCCTGCATTAACGCATTGCACTCTCTCTCTCTCTCTTCTAGTCTGCTCTTATCAAATGGACATGGTTGCTTTTCTTTCTTTTTTTTCTTTTCTTTCTTTTCCTCTTCATTAGTTAGCAACTCTCTCTCTCCACATCTCTCCTCAGTCCTTCCTCTGCAGACTATCTCATGCTAATCTCTCAACTTGGTTCTCTTCTCTCCTCCCCTCATCTCTCTGCTTTTCTCTCGTCAGAGCTTACACAGAACCTCTTCCTCTCTCTCTGTCTCTCTTCGTTCTCTCTCCTCTCTTCATCTCTCTGCCTTTTCTCTCGTGCAGAGACTATACCCAGAACCTCCTCATCTCTCTCTGTTCGTTCTTTCTCTCCCCGTTCTGCTTCTCCACTCCTGCATCCCTATCTTATCTTGAAACTCATCTGTCCAAGGGCGAGTACCATTGGTCAGTATTTTTACCGCCTCGTACCCGAAGTTATCTCCCTCTAATTCCATTGGATATTCAAATCATGACAGTCACGCCTACACGCCTTACTCTCTGTGGTGGTCAATTGGTCATTTAATTGATTAGCTTGATTTCACCCCCACCACACACTACCTTCCCCCCCTTTCCTACTTAACTGGCGCCGTGTGGCTTAACTCGTGGGCACTGGTCACTCTAAATTGGCTAGATGAGTCTGGGTAGGCGCCGCGACGTCTGACCAAACCTACCGAGACCTGTCGGTCCAGCCACTCAGACTGTCTGCTGTCTCCTTGCTGTGCTTAATTGGCCGGATGAGACGCATGGAGCCGTCTTCGTGGCGCCAAGATGTCTGCGTTTGGACTTATGTCCAGTTGAAGTGGCCGGCGACGGACCACACTTTGGTTGTGTTTATTTTTGACCGTGACAATCATCATTATCAATATCATCATGACATCATCATCACCATCATCTTCATCATTGACAGTGTTTGTGTACAGGTTTCCCTCAGCTAGAGATCAAGCTCTAAGCCCTATACTCTTCCCGGGTAGAGCCGAATGTAGTAATCATTTGCTAGCTCGACGAATTCGTTTCCTATGTCATTCAGTCGAATACGAGACACTCAGTTTTACATCTATTCCTTCGATTTTTCACGAAGGATGCATGCCAGATATATTCGTGTCATCCATGCCAGCTGCCAAACTGACCTCTTCCGAAAGTTGGAAATGGGATCTTACCTTTGCACATGATGTTCACGCGCGGAACTTCTGGGCTTACTCTCATCTGAAGGACTTCTCGGAAATGGAGCCAGAACCAGTATGAACTTTGTACAAAACGGTCCGGCAGAGATTCGAACCCGCGACCCCAGGATCACCAAGATCATGAAGCCAGTGCTCAATCAACTGAACTATTCCGTTCCTTCCTTATTCTCATGTTATGTGTCCACACTCACCACAGGTAGGTAAAATGGGAGATATGAATAATCATCATGGGAAAGTCGAGGTGGGTTAGGGGGACTGTTGTCCTCACCATGCTGATACTAGCCAGAACGACATCATGTTCAGATCGGCAATCATGCTATGACAAAATGTTTACGTTGGGCGCTGTTGCGGAACAAACTGTAACCCAATGCAAAATGTCACCCGGTGACAATTTGTAACAACGTCGCGATACAAAATGTTACTCCGGTACAAAATGTGTCCCAGGGTGATCTCTTGTACCGGCAGGTCACATGCTAAGTCTGCTGCGGAACCAACTGCCGCCATTCGTAAATATATGTTTGGGTTCGGGTATGATTCGTTATTAGTATTATGTAATCTGGGTGTACGAGGTGGACCAGAAATTATAGATGAGCATGCCTAAACGATGACGAACGATGGATTTGGATTCAGTTGTACACACACACACACACACACACACACACACACAAACGCCCGCGCACCCACCCACACCCACACACACACACATACACACTTATCGAAATCAAGTATAACATTGATAGTACTGCACAAAGTTAGCGTGAGCTCATATTAGGCATGTCTCAGTACGTGGTAGGCATCATGTGGATTGTGGGTTTAAAACTGCACCAAGTGGTAGGCATGATTATGGGTTTAAAGCTGCAAAAGAGGTAGGCATAGGCATCATGTGGACTGTGGGTTTAAAGCTGCACTAAGTGGTAGGCATCATGTGGATTGTGGGTTTAAAGCTGCACAAAGTGGTAGGAATCATGTGGACTGTGGTTTAAAGCTGCACAAAGAGGTAGGCATCATGTGGACTGTGGGTTTAAAGCTGCACCAAATGGTAGGCATCATGTGGATTGTGGGTTAAAGCTGCACCAAGTGGTAGGCATCATGTGGACTGTGGGTTTAAAGCTGCACTAAGTGGTAGGCATCATGTGGATTGTGGGTTAAAGCTGCACAAAGTGGTAGGCATCATGTGGATTGTGGGTTTAAAGCTGCACCAAATGGTAGGCATCATGTGGATTGTGGGTTTAAAGCTGCACCAAATGGTAGGCATCATGTGGATTGTGGGTTAAAGCTGCACCAAGTGGTAGGCATCATGTGGATTGTGGGTTTTAAGCTGCACAAAGTGGTAGGCATCATGTGGATTGTGGGTTTAAAGCTGCACCAAATGGTAGGCGTCATGTGGATTGTGGGTTTTAAGCTGCACCAAATGGTAGGCATCATGTGGATTGTGGGTTTTAAGCTGCACAAAAAAAAATCCTGCAGCGGGGATCGCAACATGGCCGAGGGCCCCGCTAACTGGACATCGACGTCAGAGCACAGACTGGCACTGTGGTAGTCCTGGTCACAACGCTGAACGATTGTGCCAGATACGAGTGTTTGGTGGGGGAACAGAGCAAGAGAAAACAGGTCCACCTAAATAGGCGTAAAGCAATGTGGTGTCGTTATCATCATCATCATCATCGTGGTCGTCCCCATCATCGTTGTTTGTTGTCGTCGTCATCATATTCATTGCCTGTTGAGGAAGTCTTCCTTCTTTCAATAACAACTATTACGGTCGACCACTATTACGAAGTTTGATATCGTTAACGTTACTACTATTGCTACTATCGTTGCTGCTGCTGCTGCTGCTACTACTGTTGTTGTTGCTGCTGCTGCTGCTGCTGCTGCTGCTGCTGCTACTACTACTACTGCTACTACTACTACTACTACTACTACTACTACTACTACTACTACTACTACCGCGACGACGACGACGGTAACGACGACAACGTCGACGACATAACTATCACTACCTCGTTCACCACTGTTGACACTTGTATAACGTACACTCAAAACACCTATTCAAAGCGCCGCACAAACTTAGAGATTATGATCTCATATACGATTCTTCACTGGGTCATTTTTTTTTTCACATCTACGGTGGCATACAGTACTAACACCACGCACAGGTACATTTAAGCCTTATATCTACTACCCTTTTTTTTAAAGCCTGTCTTGAACTTAGTGAATGAATCCGAGTGTCTGAGAGACAGGAACAGTTCCGTGTCGCTGGTGCGTGGATACAAGCACACTGCAGGCATGCCTACCCCAAAATTTACTTTCAGGGCAATACAGACATAGATCAGGGACAAATCCGTAAAATCAGGGACAGAATTCTCTATTGAAGACACAACCTCGCTTCACGGTCGTTTTCTCCTTCTTTTCACTCCTTTCTGACTCATCCGAAGAGTCAGAATCCGACTCTGTGTCGACATCAAGTCTCCTCTTCGACGCCATGTTGTGACTTGAAAGTGAAAGCGAGGTGTGGTTTTTTTTTTTTTCTCCGCACGAATGCGTATTACGTCTGCTATCTCCAGCAGACGATATTCTTGGCTCAGTTCTGTGCAGCATGATAAGAACGGCTTTTTAACTCCCGATCTTTTTTCCGGGACGCCCGATTTTTTTTTCTCCGGAACGCGTGTTGCAAATCCGGGATTTCCGGGACAGTGGCTTCTAAAATCAACTTTCCGAGACAAATCCTGGATGGTCAGGACGGTAGGCATGCCTGCAGGCACAGTGAGGTACGTCGGAGACTAGAATTTGTTCTCTTTCACCGCCACCGCCGACACTATCACAACCACCATCAGAGAAAATTACTACCATCGTCAAAACTAGCGGACGCAGGCGTACCTTAAATGCCTGTATTACAACACAGTGACCGGTCGAACCAAACGTCGGCACAACTAAATTTTACTACATAGCGACAACTTGTTCCACAGCGGTCATCAATGAATGACCTGCTGGTACAGAATATCACCTGATTACCAGGGGTGACATTTTGTGCCGGGGGGGGGGGGGGGGGGTGCATTTCGTAAGGCTACGTCAGTACAAGATGTCAAATACATTTGAGCTGAATATTTTTTTTATTTTGACTGTTTGTTTGTCTACCTGCTGGTAATACATTTTGACAAAATCGAACTATTCTACATTTGATCACAACAGGTATCGGATACAACTCAGTTTCTCCATAAATCTAATCACACACACACACACACACACACACACACACACACACACACAGGGCGACATCCACATTTACCTTCTGTAAGAAGAGTCAGTAGAAAGAAACTATAGGGAGAGCTTGTCAGTAGAAGGTCTTCAAAGAATGACAAACACACACACACACACACACACACACACACACACACACACACACACACACACACACACACACACCACCCCTCCCCTCAGACTAGTGTTTCGGCCCTCAACTCCTCACACCCTAAGGGAGCCAGACCGCATCTAGGTTATGACTCCCTGATGCCCTTTTACTGCCGACGTTTTCTTTCCTGGCGCTGCCAGGATTCGAACCCACAACTTTGGATGGGTGGTCGTCTCAAGGTGTGCCTTTTTTTCTTTTTCTTTTTTTAATTAGATGGATGTCTTACCCCACTGCTAATGAACACCTCTTCTAAAAAATATTGTGAAATTTAAGCCTTATGAAGTTCACTTTTGTTCCTCCTCGACCAGATCCAGCTGGAACTCTTCAGCTGCCTCTGCCGTTGCCTTCAGAGTTCTTAACTGAAATCCCGAGCTGTTTCATGGGATCATAGGCTGAGGAGCCTACAACATCCCTTTGCTCCAAGCTCCATGGCGAGAACCTGGGCCTGGAAGCCGGATTCTCTCAAGCTGCTGGCTAGACTGGCATACTTCTCGGACTTGTAGATGTGAGCTTGCTCCATTCTGCTTTCGTATACCACAATCAGTTCGATCAGAATCGTTGGTTTTGATGAACCTAAGTGGAGAACAATATCCGATTTCACGCCACTCTTCCTGATGATCTCTGGATGGACCTCCTTGAGCACTTGATTGTGCGTCCATATGTACCCCCCCCCCCCCCACTCCCCCCGGGTTAGCGCTGCTTTACATGATAAATTTACATTTACATCCTGTAAGAGAAGATAATCCACTGACGGAAAGAATCCCAACTAAATGTTCAACTACTTTCTTTCCGTCAATAAAATTAATTATCTTTCTTTAAAGGGATAAAATTTAATGTGAATATAACCACACACACACATGCGCACGTCCGCTGGCAAACGTACTCGCCTACATGCGCGCCCTCATGCACACGACTAAGCCCCTACACATACACAAGCACGCGCGCTCGAATATTTGCGTGCGCGCTGCACGCACGCACGCGCACACACACACGCACGCACGCACACACACATACACACATGCACTCACATATACACACAGACATATGGATGCACGCTATGCACACACGCACGCACGCACATACACAAACGCACATCGCGCACGCACACACACACACACCACACACCACACACCACACACACACACTAAACAATCTGTGTTCACATTCAACAGCAGCCAGTAGCCTTCATCCCCAAATCAAAGCTTGAATTCATTTGCACATAAAAAGAGACTCGACATGACCAGGCATGAGCTAGGCTCTCAAACCTTGTGTATGCGATACTCTTAATACACTAAGGCAGAAAGACTAGAATTAGCAGACGAGAATTCCAAATGGAAGAAAGAAAATATATTACCCTGTTCATTTCACTTTTCTCTCTGTTGAACCACACACTGTCCAGTACAAACCAGTCTTTTTCCACACAAGAGGCGCAAGGCTACCCTATAATGACTTTTTCCCCAGCAAAATTAACACGCGGGTCACTCAATTGTCAGCCCACAAGGAACGTCTATCTACCGCAAACACTCGAAGGAAAATAAACTAGCGCTTGATCAAACAGAACGCTTGCAGCGGCAAACACCGTATGAGGGAATGAAAAGCACTTCGCAAGAAGAACTGGCCGCAAACGGTGGGTACTTTGGTCCAGGCTAAACAAACGTCCGCGTCAACCCGCGACAGAGGCGTTATGACCACATTCTTAGTTGCTAAATTTGACACACATGCGTGAAGGAACTGAAGTCCTTTTACAGGCACTTGCCGATGTGTCATCTTTAACAGAGGTGTTTTACTTGCTTTTTTTTCTTCAGGTGTCGTCTCGATAAGAGCTTGCATATGACAAGATCCTATCATTCTGTCCAGATTAACTGTGTTTGTGAGTGTCGTGATCATTCCAATGTGCAGTGATAATGGTGTTTGATGAATTGTATGTTTATCACAGTTGAAGTCATTAATATTTGCTGTGCTGACGTGTCTCGACAAGTTTTGCGCTTGTCATAACCGTAGTCATGGCAATGTGCTGTCATGGCAATGTGCTGTCTTGGTGTGTCTGGATAAATTGTATGTTTGATATTTGTCATGGTCATTGTCGTGTGTGTGTTTGTGTGTGTGTTGTGTGTTTGTGTGGTGTGTGTGTGTGTGTGTGTGTGTGTGTGTGTGTGTGTGTGTGTGTGTGTGTGTTGCGTCTTGATTCTGAGCATCTTGGGAGAGACGAATTCGTAGTATCAGAGAGCCCATCATCTATCTATTTGTCTGTCTGTCTTCTGTCTGTGTATCTGTGTGTGTGTGTGTGTGTGTGTGTGTGTGTGTGTGTGTGTGTGTCTCTCTCTCTCTCTCTCTCTCTCTCTCTCTCTCTCTCTCTACCTCCTTAACCCCCGTCGTGTGTGTGTGTGTGTGTGTGTGTGTGAGAGAGAGGGGTTGGGAGTTGACTTGCTGGGTTGAGCGCTGAGCTACAGATGGGGAAGGGGAAGAAAGGAAAGGGGGGGGGGGGGGAGTGGTGGGGGGGGGAGGGAGTTAGAAGGTGTGAAACGAATCAATGAGTCTACAGAAATATTCCAGACATACTCCAGTGTCTGAAAGTATGGATTGCTGAAGAGACAATTGAATGTTTATCATTGTCCTTCGCCCTCTGTCTGTCGGTCCGTGTGAGTGGGTCCGTCTAACGATAAATGAATGGACATTACCAGACTATATGTCTGGCCTGAAGTCTTTTGTTTCTTTGCATTTGTAGATTGATCGTGTCGTTGCGCGTACGTGTGCGGGTATGCAGGTACCCATGCGTATTGAACCACAAGATTCCACCCTTGAGAGATGAAACGTTTTGACACCATGCTTTTGCCCCCCCCCCTCCCCCCTCCCTTTCTCTCTTTTTAAGGCCCTCTCCACATAGTCATTCAGCACAAAGCTTACGCATCCCCTTCCACTCTCTCTCTCTCTCTCTCTCTCTCTCTCTCTCTCTCTCTGTGTGTGTGTGTGTGTGTGTGTGTGTGTGTGTGTGTGTGTGTGTGTGCCCACTCGCTCCATATTTCTCATTCCCAGCCACACGGCCTGTTTACTATTGCCTTCGAAGACACACACGCGCTCGCGCGCACCACACACGCACTCACGCACGCACGCACGCACACATGCATGCACACACACGCACACACGCATGCACACACCGTCCACTCACACACACACACACACACACACACACACACACACACACACACACACACACACACACACACACACACACACATTCACACCGTGCAGAGAGAGAGAGAGAAGGAGAGAGAGAGAGAGGAGAGAAGAGAGAGAGAGAGAGAGAGAGGAGAAGAGCGAGGAGAGAGAAGGAGAGAAGAGAGAGAGAGAGAGAGAACTTTGCCAATGACCTATGCTGCACATACCAACAACGGCATGGCAACTGAAGCAGAAACATCAATACTTCAGTGGCATGTCAAGTACTTCTTATTTCGGGTGGAAGGCTGCCGAGTAGCTTCCTCAATGGCCTATGCTGCATATAACTCAACAATGACCTGAACAACACAACTAAAGCAAAACGACAATATTTGAAGTGGCATGTCAAGCGCGAGTTGGGAGAGGGGAGGGAGGGGGGGTGGAGAGAGAGAGAGAGAGAGAGGAGAGAGAGAGAGAGAGACAGACAGACAGACAGACAGAGAGGCAAGACAAGACAAGACAAGACAAAATTCTTTATTAACGAGGATAACAGATAATCAGTGATGTGCTTTTTTCACACCCAGTCCTCGCCCTGAGTAGGGTCAACAATGCAAAATAAAATACGGCAACAAAAGGAGAGAGAGAGAGAGAGAGAGAGAGAGAGAAAGTAAAGAAATAACAGTCCTCAATATCCCATACAGACAATCACATGCGATCACTGAAGCAGAAACTACAGTAGTTGAAGGGGCATGTCAAGTGCGTGTTATTACACCGGCAAACACGCTCTCCTCCACTTATCCCATGCACGCCAGGTTGGTTTGTTATTTCAGGCAAAGCAAAAACACTGCAGCAAGTAGGGGAACGGGGCGAGGGGAGGAGGTTGGGGGGGGGCAGATGGAGGCCGTTGGTAATGAGGGGTGGGGGTGGGGTGGGGGTGGGGTGGGGAGTGGGGTTTTCTCACAGGCATTTTGCTACTCAGCGTGGATGAGGGTAGGGGTGGGAGGGGGCAAGGGTAGGGAGGAGTAAAAGAGCATGGTTGGGGGGGGGGGGGGGGGAGGAATAAGGGGTAGGGGGGGTAGTAGTGGCTGTGTCCAGTATCGCATTGTATTGTATAGTAGTGCATTGTACTGCATAATATATATGGGGGATGGGTAGATAAGGGGTAAGGTGTGTGTGTGTGTGTGTGTGTGTGTGTGTGTGTATACACGCGTATTTATACGGTGTGTGTGTGTGTGTGTGTGTGTGTGTGTGTGTGTGTTTGCGCATACATGCGTAAGTGCACATCTGCCTAGGCCTATGTTTACGTATACGTATATTACGCCCATGTGCGCACGTGAACATCTGCATAAACTGCTGGACACCAGTTCAGTAGAAAGAAAGAGGAGGATCCGAACTCCAGCCCTAGATTATTTCCCAGTGACAGAGTCATCCTGCCACCAATACCACGGTTTGGGACATCATGCCCTTACGGGTCTATATGCCAATGGGACGCTAATCTCACCTCTTCGACACGTGCGTGTACAAGTATGAGGCAGGTTTTCGATCGTATGAGAAAGAATAAGTGATAAGGTCCCACATTGTGTGATCTCTGCTTTGTGTACTTGTATCTGGCTGATCATCTCTTTCTCATTCTATTCACCAGGCCTCTCCCTTTCCCATCTTTACGCTAAATGGCACCATTTGGTGAACTAGTGTTCAATGCCCCGTTCTCCCTCTCTCTCTCTCCTCTCACGGTTCTGGTAGATATTGAGATAAAGGCTAATTTACTATTCCAGGGCTTTCAGTGTCACTTTATCAATGCAGGGAGGGGTGCGGCGGCGGTGGTGGTGGGGGGGGGGGGGGGGGGAAGGGGGGGGGGGGGAGAGGGTCGGGGAGGCTGGGATGGTTGTGGTGGGGTTTTTCTGTTTGCTGATGGATTCGAGGAGAGAGAGAGAGAAGTAGAGGAGGAGGAGGAGAAGGAGAAGAAGAAGAAGAAGAAGAAGAAGAAGACAACAACAACAACAACAACGACAACACAACAACAGCAACAATAACTTGAACAAGAACACACACACACACAACACACATACACACACACACACACACACACACACACACACACACACACACCGCGCGCGCGCGATAGGAGGAGGGAAGCAAACAGATAGGAGAAACAGAGAGAGAAACAGAATTACATACACATTATAGATATCTTGATACACCTTTTTTTGACGTACATTAACTGATGCTTACGTTCACCAAAACGACTAAAAGGGACGAAGATCGAAAACATAAGTATTATCGGAGTTTTTGGAAAAAGTTTTTTGTTTGCTACAAATCGTACTCCAACAAAACATGCAGATCAGAAACATCCCTCAAACAACATGAACAATTAGAATTTTGTGGAAAAGTTTTCTGGCAAGAGATCCATTCAGCGAAACGCCCAGATGTAGGCCAGCTTCTGAGACAATGAGCAACAATATTCCGCTCATCGTGAATCACATGGAAGTCTGCTAGCTCGACCTGTCTGGTTGCGTAACCATGACCATAAAGATTGAGTGGACTCTGAATCAAATGATTTACAAAGTCTTTTACACCCGTGTTACATAGTTTCCCTATATTGTCATTATCATATGTGATCTCGTCATTTCGGGTAGAGTCGAGACAAACCTGCCTATGTCGTCATCATTATCTGTAATCTCGCCATCACGGGGAAAGGCGAGACAGCATCTGTCTCTGTCGTCATCATTATCTGTAATCTCGACATCACAGGCAGAGGCGAGACAACACCTGTCTAAGTCGTCATCATTATTTGTGATTCATCATCACGGGTAGAGGCGAGACAACACCTGTCTGCGTCGTCATCATTATCTGCGATCTCGTCATCACGGGTAAAGGCGAGACAACACCTGTCTTTCTCGTCATTATCATCTGTGATCTCGTCATCACGGTTAGAGGGAAGACGACACCCGTCTACATCGTCACCATTATCTGTGATCTCGTCATATTGGGTAGAGGTGAGACAACTCCGGTCAGACAATAGAGAAACTTTAAGCGGGGACTTTCGTTCAATCGGCGTCTTCGTCGCGTGACGTCAAACACGGCTCCGCCCTACAGCCCCGCTGTTCTATGTTGGCGTGTTAGCAGCGTCCGGAGTCGTCTGCTGTACTTTGGATGAGTGGCGTCCCTGTATTTCATCTAGATCAACAAATGTGCTCGTATGCACTGACACATTTCACGTAGACTACAAATAATTCCACATGGAGTATCATGTTGTTGCTGTTCTACTGGAGTAAACAACAATTTACAGATTTCAAAACAACCAAGGTTTAGGAGGCTTCATACGCCTCCTTGGGTTTTCTATGACAAATAAACGACTGACTCTGAGTCTAGGCCAAACGTTCCGCCAATTTTGTTGTCGAATCGATTCAGCTTACATTTTACTTTGTAGTGATTCTTTTGGGCTTTTAGCCCCGTGACATACCGTGTAACACAACAGGAAATGTGTAGACTAGTGTTTTTGTTAACAAATTGGAAGTACTTACCGATTATAAAGCAGACAACTGGGCTCGAAAAGATCGCTTCCACGAGCGGCGTTAAAAACCCGATTGAACGACGCGCTCAGCCGGCCGCGACCTTGCTTGGCAAGGTTGCGCATGCGCACATCGCCTCTATGAGAGAAAAAGGGGATTCCCTAAGGACGCCGGTGGCTAACGCGGGCTGCTAAAGTTCTCTAATATCTCTGTGCATTTGCTGTGGATGGCTGTGGCCCTTGGCAGCTGGTGAAGGACAGGCCTGTCCACTCCCTGAGGCTGTCCTACCTCTGTTTGCTGTCATCCTACCTCTCCTTCTCTCTGCATCTTCTTCGTCCCCTTTGAACTGTGCCCTGCATCATGGCTTTGGGCCAGGCTGGCTGTTCTTGAAAATGTCCCGTGCCATTTCGTTATCATATTCCTGGAAATATGCCCTCTATAGTGGTTTTGACAGCACCGGCTGCTCTTGAAAACGTGCCTGCACCATGTCATTATTGTCCTGGAAATATGCCCTGTAGGGTCGTTTTGACAGGACCTGCTGTCCTGGAAACGTACCCATGCTATATCATTATGTCCTGGAAATATGCCCTGCGGGGTTCTTTTGACCCGGTTGGCTCTCTTGAAAACGTGCCATGTCATTTCATTATCATCCTGGAAATAGGCCTGTAGGGTGGTTTTGACTGGAGCGGTTGTCCTGGAAACGTGCCCATGCCATTTCATTATCATCCGGAAAATATGCCCCCATGGGGTTCTTTTGATAGGACCAGCTGTCGTGGAAACATGCCCATGTTGTTTCATTATGTTTTGGAAATATGCCCTGTGGAGTTCTTTGCCCGGGCCGGCTGTTCTGGAAAAGTGCTTGCGCCATTTCATTATCAATCTGAAAATGCCCTGTAGGGTGATTTTGATGGGGCCAGCTGTCCGGGAAACATGCCCATGCCATTTCAGTATCATCCTGAAAATGCCCTGTAGGGTGGTTTTGACGGGGCCGGCTGTCCTGAAAAAGTGCTTGCACCATTTCATTATTGTTCTGGAAATATGCCCTGTAGGTGGTTTTGACTGCCCGGCTGTTCTTGAAAACATGCTCGTGCCATTCCATTATTGTCGTCCTGGAATATGCCCTGGCCTGTAGAGTGGTTTTGACGGGTCGGCTGTTCTTCAAGACGTGCCCGTGCCATTTCATTATCATCCCGGAAATATGCCCTGTAGGGTGGTTTTGACGGGTCAGCTGTTCTTAAAGACGTGCCAATGCCATTTCATTATCATCCTGGAAATATGGCATGTAGGGTGGTTTTGACGGGTCGTCTGGTCTTAAAAACGTGCCAATGCCATTTCATTATCATCCTGGAAATATGCCATGTAGGGTGGTTTTGGACGGGTCGTCTGGTCTTAAAAACGTGCCAATGCCATTTCATTATCATCCTGGAAATATGCCATGTAGGGTGGTTTTGATGGGTCGTCTGGTCTTAAAAACGTGCTCATATTGCATTGTTTCATTATCATCCTGGAAATATGCCCTGTAAGGTGGTTTTGACCGGAGCGGCTGTCCTGGAAAAACACCCTTGCCATTTCATCATCATCCTGGAATTGCATTCTGGGATTCTTTTGTCCAGACCGGCTGTTCTTGAATACACGCCCGTGCTTTTTCATCATCAAACTCGAAATATGCCCTGTAGGGTGAATTTGACGGGGCTGGCTGTTCTTGAAACGTACCCATGCCATTTCATCATTTTGACTCTGGATATATGCCTACAGGATGATGTAGGACCAGGTGTCCGTACCATTTCGTTTTTCAGCCTGACTTCACAAAGAAGAGAAGTCGTCATATGGTCCAATGGGTCGTCTCGTTTCTTTGATAATGGGCATAGTACCGTAAAGTTCTGCGCACTTCCTTGAGCGTCTGTAAAAATAAGCTATGGTTGATCTTTCGTTCACTTTAAAACACCACTCGCAATAGGCTAGTGTAACAAAAGTGTGGAACACACACACACACACACACACACACTCTCACTCTCTCTCTAATGGCCACTGTCTATACATGAATTTTCTCAGCCGATAAGAGTTGTCTTCTGACCAGCTGACATGGAATGACAGTGAGAGTTATCTCGTAAGTAGCGAGGTGATAAAGCTTTTTTTTTTTTTTTTCAAAGGAGTATCTTTAAACTTTAATGGGGAAAAACAACTTAGAAGTTACTACAACTCCAACAAGGAAACTTTGATAACTGCTCTGCAGCTTATTCCAAACACTTGTTACATTGTATCGAAAGGCCTGACCCTTATCATTACCCATGAAAATGATCAGAGGTGGCAATGAAATTGTAATTCCTTGAATATAACGTTTTTCTAAATGCGACAGCATTAGCGTCATGGCAGTTTATCAAGATAATTAAGCCCCCTCTCCCTCCTCTTATTTGCACCTTTGTGGAAACAAAGAGATAGTGTGTGTGTGTGTGTGTGTGTGTGTGTGTGTGTGTGTGTGTGTGTGTTGTGTGTTTTCCGGGTGGGGGTGGGTGTCTGATAGTTCTTTATTTATTGTAGTCACAATCTGAAGTGCATACAAAACATCAGAGATACTCTTTTGCTCGAAAAACAACAACAACGGATTTCTTGTCCGCACAGGAAGATCCGTGATAGAACACATTCCAGAGTTGACATTGATTCATTATCACTACAGTCATTCTCATTTTAAACAGGGTTAATTGTATCGCCAGGCTCTACTCCTGTATACACACACAGTGACGATTCCACGCCAAACCAGTCATGGGTTTAGAGTTTTCATGGGGGGAAAAAATTTCTCACGATCAACACCGTAGTTCTAACGCTATATATCAGCAGCTCCCCTACAATCGGCTGCTTAATTGCAGAGTTCCGACGCATATTTCAAAGCATCGACTGTGCTTTTGAAGTCAGTCCTAATCCAGGCGGTGCTAGCTCAAGAGGATTAGCGTGAACGGTCGGCTTCCTAAACCCCTGCTGTAACAGCGGTAAAAGCAATCAGCCCGAGGGTTACCCTTGATTAACGCGTCAAGAGCTGAGCGCCTCCCACCTCTCACCTTTGGACACGTGTCTCACAGCTGAACAGCAGGTTATGTTAAAGCTGGCTGTTCTTTCATTGTTTTTATCCACCAATTTTTCCTGTTTTTTTTTTTTCCCAACAATTTTTCCCTGTTTCCAGGCAGTGTTCCAAGTGATCATTTCATGTTTACTTTAAACATTTTTTTTTTTTTACCTCGGTGAACTTTCATGCATTTGCCTGACATGGACGGCAATTAACCAAAATGAATGAAATAATGACCAAAAGGTAAGAGCTAAACGCATTGTTTGATAACTGAGAGTGTGAGTTTTCGATAAAGGCACCAGTTCTCGTCATAATTTTACCGACAGTTTCTTACAATCACACAAAATGTGACACATTTTGGAAGGATAACATGTATCAACACTTCGCCAGTAGGTCCACGTAAAAAAAAAAGGTGTTTAGTCTTACTTGCACTTTGCAAGTGTTCTGCTCACCTTAGCACGACGGTCAACGTTCTCCAAACTTCAAACTTCATGACTGGAAGGAACCTTTCCAAACGCCTGACGAGACAGACCTAGTACACAAGTTACAAAAGACCCAGTGAAGCGTGTCTGCTCCAACTGACTGTCTCTTTTCTATCGTCCCTGATCATACTGAGGAAGAATGGACGTGATCCGAAAAAACGTTGAGTATGGAACAAACTGCTGTTTTGTATCTTTAATGCCAATGAATGTCGCTCCTGTACGTATGTGTGTGCGCGCGCGCGCGTGTGCATGTGTGCGTGTATGTGTGTGTGCGCGCGCGCGTGTGTGTATGTGTGTGCGCGCGCGCTCGGCTGCACAGGAAGTCCAGTATAGCATGAGCAGCGGTTACTTTGATTCTAACAATGCTTTATCCATGAAACAAAGTACTGTTTAACCCAAGGGAGATTGGTGGGTAACTGGGATGATGACACTTTCATGGCATGAGCAGTGGTCACTTTGATTCCAACAACGCTTTGTCCCAGACTCACAAACATTTCCGACAATAATCTGTTGGAGAGAACCTTTGAAGATGATTCATCACTTTGGCATAATGTTTTAAACACTTGGTGCTCAAAAAGTGTATGCAGATTTCCGTGTCTTTTATCTCAACGACTCGCAGAATTTAGTTTTACTCGTATCCAACTTACTCTTTTAAAATGATTGCATAAGTCTGAAAATGATTAACCGTATTCATTCTCGACTTCTTTTCCCCTGAATATACGATTTCGTTCAGCAGAGCGTGGTCCTGCTCTTTCTATTTTGTTATCACTTATTTTGGCTTCGGTCCCAACTCCAACTTTCTCTTTTCCAGGGCCACAGGTCTGACCAAAATCTTGTGTGAATCTTTTAAGAATCGATTTGTAGCCGTTTTGTCATGATAATGAAGGACTAAGAAATCACTCAGAACGCAAAGCAGAACAGTTTCTACGCCGTCCTCTGTGCGGTAGGCTGATTCATGAACCACGGGAAGACTACGCGGTCGGATGAGAGAAAGGCTGATGAAAGATCAGTTGTTGGTTGCAAGGATACCAGACAGAAACTGATCGGTCTTTCGAAACAACAAACATCGGGTAGACAACAGTCCTTAGCCCGTGGCTTCTCCGTGAGATTTCAGGCACCTGCTAGCGGGCTGACAGTATTTCAGGTCGACCTTGTTCTACCCCCCGGCCATACAATGCCTTTTTCAAGTACTGTCGTTCAGACGTCTGCCCTTGAGAGATCGCCTCATTTCTGTAAGATGTTCACTCCTGCCCTGTTACAAGTGAGATGCTTCTCTTTAAGGAGAAGAACATGCGCTAGAACAAGTGCTTTTACCTTTCCGCTGGTAGTGGTATGACCAGAAGGAGGGTCTGTGATTGATGATGTGTATTTCCAAATTGCTTCCCATACGCTGACGTTCACCACATCATGGTGTCCTCCTTTCCCTTTTCCCGTGGCGTACAACTTCCATTTCACCTCAGTTGTCTTGTGTGTGTGTTTTCTCTTTCTTTCTTTTCTTCTTTTTACCGTGTGTGTGTGTGTGTGTGTGTGTGTGTGTGTGTTTTATGCGGGGAGGGGTGGGGGAAGGGCGTCTTTTTTGGGGGGGGTACTTTTTCATTTCATGTTCATTTGCTATTTTGAGACGACTTCATGCGTCACTGTTCAGACATCCCTCGGATATTCTCCGAGCTTTAAATACGGTCACTTTCTTGTTATCCCATCTGATTCATATTTGTATTAACATTGTGACACGACTGAAATAAAGTACTATTGAAACCAAGCGAGACTAGTGGGTAGTTGGGAAGATGACACCTTTAAATCATATGCAAAAGTTTAAAAGAAATTTAAAAAAAAACAACAGGAAACACGTCACTGAAGGGTGAGTCACTCTCTCAAAGTACAAAATTTTGAACGGTATGACTTTCCCGAAGATGGAGTATGGCTGCCTTAATGGCGGGATAAAAAACGGTCATACACACAAAACTCCACTGCCTGTCTATACAGGCAGTGTCCGCAGGAGTATCAGCCTGCGTACGCAGAAAGAAAGAAAGAACGGTAGGACTTGTCAAATTGACCTTTTAACCTCTGTTTTGACGATGATCCAACCCATGACGAATCAACAGATTGAAGAAGCAGAAGACAATTTGACAGACACAAGTTGGGAGGTCGTGAGGGAAGAGTCCCACCGCAGGCCCTTCTCCCTGGGACTTTCCGGTCCTGGTCAACCTTTGTGTTCAGAACCGAGTGTACCATGGGTTCACAAGGAACAAGAGACGATATTCTGAGATCTCCAATGGAGGGTGGAGGGGGGAAGGGGGGGGGGGGGGGGGTTAATCTGCATTAGAGTTCACGTTCATCGAAAGTGACTCCGCCGGACAGATGGCGCTGGTGGGCACTCCCGAAGCAAGTTTGCCCCGTCAGTCAGCCTAACAGTTTACTCAGGGAGAGAACATCCAGAACATGCGTCTGACAAGGTACACCTGACAGTCAGTCAACATCCCATCGCTAATTTGGCATGCGCTTCAAATCACATGCTTGACCCACTAGACCCCTTTCCATGTCCCCTAAACTGAGAAAAGGTAACTGTGTTTGCAATGGAAAGACAGACGTACGTCATCTCCCCCCCTCCCCCCCCCCCCCCCCCCCCCCCCCCCAAAGGTCTATAGAGAAAACTGGAATCACTCCGTCGAGTTTCATATCATGTGAGAGCTGCTCTGACGAGTATTTTTTTTTAAGGCCTATTTGATGGCAGGATTTGTCGCGTACGGAGGCGTACACGGTACGGCTACTTCCTGTCATGTCACGTAGCTTCAGAACTTAATGGTATCATTTTCAACGACGACAAGAAAAAAAAAAGTCGAGTTCTGTAGTCCATCATGCATGGTGGCGATTTCCATTCCCTAGTCACGACCATGCCCTAGGGGAGCTTATGTCAACCACGTCATTCTCGGTAAATTCATGGAGACGGACGTGATGGTTTCCTCAAAAAAAAGGGGGTGCTGACTCACGCTGGCTCCGTTACCGAGTAATTATTGTCCTCAGTAAGGAGTGACTAGGTGGCGCCCTGTGTGTGTTGTTGTCCTCAGTAAGGAGTGACTAGGTGGCGCCTGTGTGTGTTGCTGGATCAGAACTGGCGTCACTGTACATCATCAAAGTGGCTCAGCGTCAGTACAGTCTCTCCTCCAGTAGGTTGCCTCGCGACGACCACCGATTGCTCTCTTTGGACTGCAGTCTGGGTGTGTGTGTGGTTGTGTAGGTGAATGAGTGCGTAGGAGCAATACTAGGAAGGGGAAGGGGGGGGGGGGGGGGGGGAGAGACCAAGGACGGAAAATGACACAAGCCAAACCTTTCCTGTTGTGTCGTCTTGTGACCGAGTTTCAAATACTCTCATTACGGCCATTCACTTCATTGGAAATCACTGTCTATAATCCGATCAAATCCACGCATGAATCGCGGAAAAAAATATACATATTGTCTGATTGCTTGTATGGTTTTCAGATTGCCCACGTTTTGGGATGGAAACCTTGGATTTCAACATATCCACAGTTTTGGGTCGGGGTCCAGTTGGGATGATAGCTGAATTGGCATCCGACGTGGAAAGAACGACAGAATACACGATCGGGCGTCATGCAATGCTCACGTGGAGTTATCCGGCTCCGAGGCCGCAATCGACTAATAAGGATCCTGACCTGTATTTCCAGCTACTCTCAATCCCCTGTGGGCTCCGTCGTCTACACTATAACAACGAATTCGATTCAGTTATCAGAACATTGGTGAGGTGTGGTCGAGAGGTCGCCGGATCATAAGATAGTTTATAGTTCTTATTATAAGGCTCTAGCCCAGCAGACCACGCGGAACCTTTCCAGGGATGTGACCTCATCACACACGCACACAAATGCACACATCTTCATATAAATGAAGTCAATGTGTCGGTGGGTGGTGGGGGGGGGGGGGGGGGGGGGGAGGGAAGGGGGAAGAGGGGGTAGGAGTGTTCATGCACGTAAGAAATCAGCAGAACATTTAAATTCTGGAATGTTTTACATACCAAAGTTCACTACCCTATTGAACGATTCCAAACGTTCTTGCATGTTTTTGCGGGGGAAAAAACAACAACCAACCAACAACAACAACAACAAGTTTGAAGCGGCCGTAGCTGGCGATCCAGCGTTAAAACAGAAAGTAGAACTTAAATCAGTAGGGGGTTTGTTCAGTAAGTGATCTGCGTCTGCTGGATCGGAACAGGCATCGCTGGACTGGTTCTGCAGCAGTGCAGTGTCGCCTCTGGTGGGTTGCCGCATGACGACTTGACATTGACTGCTCCCTGTAGTGGATGGCGGCATCGTGGCTGTGGCTACGGTCGGGGAGCCGGAATGAGTGGTTGCAAGTACAAGTTCCACTGAGGTGGCACGGAAGTCAAACTGGGGAGAAGGCGAGTTGGGGGGTGCACTTACAGTAGGGCTGCTGTTTCTTTCAGTTCATAAGACAAAAACGGATCCTCAATATGAAAACCGGAATTGGAACTGATGAAAGTACTGATGCAGCACAAGGGCTTCCTTGAAAACAGTCACTTTAGCTGGAAGGCATTGTGGTCAAGTATTAGAACACGCTGATGGCATAGATCTGTGGTTCGAATCGAATTTCGTTTTATCTATTTACTTCTTTCTTTCTTCTTTTTTTAATTTAATTTTTTTTTTTAGTCCCTTTCAAAAGAGGTGGGAAAAAACCGCGTGCTCCCTTTTGTCAACCAACAAATCATTAAAAAGAAAAAAGAAAGAAAAACCCTAATTCACACAACCTTTTAAAATACACCTTAAAACACACCAAAATTGTGTTTTAACTCTTTCTTCTGTAAAATCTTGGATCAGATGAAAAATGTTTCATCTTTTCAGAAATTCAAAGATCATATCAGGTGGGACATCTCTGAACAACGTTTTCGTGGAGTCTGCTACAAAATGTTTATATCTCATCATGCAAGTCCCAACACTCTAAAATAATATGTTTCATTGCGAGTCGTACATGACATGGAATGCACCACGGAGCTTCTTCACCTTTTAAAAGATGTAAAGGGCGTAAAAAGAGGGGCCTGTATGCAAACGGCACAAGACTATTTTTCTTTACGGCTGTTTCGGGAACATGGTTAAAAACTCTTTCAGGTTTTAACGAATTTGAAATAGGCTAGAGTTCGAAGGACTACAGTAATAACCCATGTTATATCGCGCTGGTCATGTAATAGAGGTGCAATAGGTAGAGCTTTTTCTTTCTTAACAAAAGATAAAGTGTATGACTCTTTTGAATGAAGAGACTGAAAGGAAACGGGAGAGGAATGACTGTACAGTGGCATCGCTAACCTGGTACCCACACGTTTCTCCGGACACTGCAACGGATACTGTATCCGTAAATGGATAAATGGATCGCGTTTCTGGCTGTTATTATCATTGACAACACAGAGGTTGCATGTCACCATTTTGACATCTGATTCTGATTTTTGTCCTTCATCTTTTTCCGTTCTTCGTTACTAAAGACATTTTTACCTTGATGAATCACGTGAGTTTATTTCAGTACTAATCGTTATAATGATTTATTTCTCCGTAAACAGTTCATCTTTCTTTTTCCCTTTCCAAGTTTAGACTTGCTCGACAAAGCAGTTTACTGGATGGTTAATACAATCACTTAACACGATGTCTAGGTAAAATCGATCCAACAGCTGGAACCAGGTACATGTTTAGGGTTTCAAAATGGCTGCCAACACCTTCATACCAGAACGTCACACCTGTGGACCGTGTACAACCTACGATATATTACTGTACACATGACGCAGACCTACGATAGGTCCTAAAGCGATAAAATCCAAACTGTGTTAATGCCGTGCCTCGTGTGTTCGTTATCGAAGCGACATTTTCTAGAACAGTGTTCACGACAGTTTTCAGAACCAGAGGTGAGTAGCACGCAGATTTGAAGGGGAGGGATGAAAAGAGCAAGGTGGAACCATAAATGGAAGTAAAAAAAAAAAAAAAATATTGCCCATTGCATGAAACACCCTACCCCCTTACCCTCCACCCTATCCCAACAGCTTTTTTGGAGAGTGATTTTCACTTGAAAAACGAGAATTCCGCCCATACACCTTTAAATGTACCCCGACCTGCCCTCATGTTGTTGTCGAGATGACCATTTGTTGTTTTCAATTCAATGGGAAAATTTCCGTGCTGATAACACTAACAGAATTACCCCCCCCCCTCTCTCTCTCTCTCTCCCCTCTCACTTTTTAAGACTTGTAAAGAAAAACGAACAATTCAGAAGATTGTACTATCACTTTATTTATCCTAAAAAAATTGCAAATGTACGTCTTCATTCTATGTTTCTACGGCATTTTTACCCAAAAGTATGCCTTACCAATATCACATCGAATAAAAAGTTACAAGGACTATCTTTCAACCAATGAAATGCCATGTTTATGTAAATATATATATAACATGACCAAAAATTGTTTTGAGGCTACTTGGCACAGTAAACAGAAAAAATACTCATGTACTAATCGTGGAAAACAGAAAAAAAAAGCAACGCTTCTTTCTAAAAAATAAAAGCAAAAAGAATACCTCTTTAAATCGCTCTTTCTTCTCCCATGCGTGTGTGTGTGTGTGCGCGTATGAGTGTGTGTGTGTACGAGAGAGAGAGAGAGAGAGGGGGGAGAATGTATGTATGTGCGAGTGTGAAATGACTTACATGATTATCCCTCAGAACCGACCTACCTGCTGTTTCTTTAATTTTTTTCACAAGGTTTCATAACGCCCCGATGATCAAAATGGGCGCTCCACCTATCTGACAGCCAGGACC
This sequence comes from Conus ventricosus, assembly GCA_018398815.1. NCBI lineage: Eukaryota > Metazoa > Mollusca > Gastropoda > Neogastropoda > Conidae > Conus > Conus ventricosus. The sequence continues at coordinate 23,034,163 of CM031622.1, read as the reverse complement.
TTGTGTATCAGCCATAATCTCTAACGCTTGAAAGAGAGGGAGGGGTGGACGGGTCCAAAACGAGAACTTCAACAATTGACAGATGGTGGGAAAAGGAAGAATGAAGCGTGTGAATCATGTATCTCGCCGTTTGTGATATCAATACACGCCGAGGAGGACTGGTGGTAAATGATGCTTTGGAAACAGACAAAAGACCAGATCTGTCCTGGAACGCTCTGGGAAAAGAAAGACAAAGACACCATCTGTCTTACCTCTGGAAATAGCTAGACATCATCTTAGACAAAGACACCATCTGTCTTACCTCTGGAAACAGCTACACATTATCTGTCATTTAACTTTTTGGACCAGACGGACAACAGTCATTATCTGTCCTGGAACCTCTGAGACCAGAGACACCATTTAACATATGGGAACAGGAAGACAAAGACATCATCTGTCCTGGAACATCTGGGAACAGGAAGACAGACATCATCTGTCCTGGAACATCGGGGAACAGGAAGACAGAGAAATCATCTGTCATGGAACCTCTGGGAACAGGAAAACAGAGACATCATCTGTCCTGGAACTCTGGGAACAGGAAGACAGAGACATCATCTGTCCTGGAACATCGGGGAACAGGAAGACAGAGACATCATCTGTCCTGGAACATCTGGGAACAGGAAGACAGAGACATCATCTGTCCTGGAACCTCTGGGAACAGGAAGACAGAGACATCATCTGTCCTGGAACATCGGGGAACAGGAAGACAGAGACATCATCTGTCCTGGAACATCGGGGAACAGGAAGACAGAGACATCATCTGTCCTGGAACATCTGGGAACAGGAAGACAGAGACATCATCTGTCCTGGAACATCGGGGAACAGGAAGACAGAGACATCATCTGTCTGGAAATCTGGGAACAGGAAGACAGAGACATCATCTGTCCTGGAACATCTGGGAACAGGAAGACAGAGACATCATCTGTCCTGGAACATCGGGGTACAGGAAGACAGAGACATCATCTGTCCTGGAACATCTGGGAACAGGAAGACAGAGGCATCATCTGTCATGGAACCTCTGGGAACAGGAAGACAGAGACATCATCTGTCAATGTCTCATGGAACCTCTGGGAACAGGAAGACAGAGACATCATTTGTCATGGAACCTCTGAGAACAGGAAGACAAAGATTTCATCTGTCCTGGGATTTCTGGGAACAGGAAGACAAAGACATCATCTGTCATGGAACTTCTGGGAACAAGAAAAAGACGTCATCTGTCTTGGAACTTCTGGGAACAGGAAGACAAAGATATCATTTGTCCTGCAACTTCTGGGAACAGGAAGACAAAGATATCATCTCTCCTGGGATTTCTGGGAACAGGAAGACAAAGACATTATCTGTCATGAAACATCTTGGAACAGGAAAACAAAGACAACATCTGTCCTGGATCTTCTGGGAACAGGAAGCCAGGACGTCATCTGTCATGGAATTTCTGGGAACAGGAAGACAAAGATATTATCCGTTTTGAACTTCTGGGAACAGGAAGATAAAAGACATCGTCTGTCCTGGAACTTTTGGGAACAGGAAAACAAAGACATCGTCTGTCCTGGAACTTCTGGGAACAGGAAGATAAAGACGTCATCTGTCTCGGATCTTCTGGGAACAGGAAGACAAAGATATCATCTGTACTGGGATTTCTGGGAACAGGAAGACAAAAACATTATCCGTCATAAAACATCTGGGAACAGGAAAACAAGGACATCATCTGTCCTGGATCTTCTGGGAACAGGAAGACAAAGGCGTCATCTGTCATGGAATTTCTGGGAACAGGAAGATAAAGACATCGTCTGGCCTGGAACTTCTGGAAACAGGAAGATAAAGACGTCATCTGTCTTGGATCTTCTGAGAACAGGAAGATAAAGACGTCATCTGTCTTGGATCTTCTGGGAATAATAATAATAATGAATATTTCTATAGCGCAAATCCTAGATTAGCTCTAAGCGCTTTACAATACAAGGACTAACGAAAACACGCACACACACACACACACACACACACACACCACACACACACACACACACACACACACCACACACACACACACACGCACAAACCGCATACTCAGGCACGGGGAAGCAGATACGTACAGCACACACGGGAAAGCAGACACGCACAACCATTCACGCACACCTTCGCACACACGCACTAACACAAACTGACATCTGTGTATGACCGGGTAAAAAGATGAGTTTTTAGTTTCGTTTTAAAAACTGAAAAAGAGTCACAGTGCCTGTCGTGGGAACAGGAAGACAAGGACATCATTTGTCCTGGAACTTATAGGAATGGGAAGACAAGGTCATCATCTGTCATGGTGCTTCTGGGAAAAGGAACAGAAAGATATCATCTGTCCTGGAACTTATAGGAATGGGAAGACAAGGTCATCATCTGTCATGGTGCTTCTGGGAAAAGGAACAGAAAGATATCATCTGTCCTGGAACTTCTGGAACAGGAAGACAAAAAGAGATCCTTACCTAGAACATCTGATACGGAAAGACAAAAACATTATCTGTCCTGGAACTTCTGCGAGCAGAAAGACAGACATCATCTGAACTAGGGGGAACAGGAAAAAACGACATCATATGTCCAAGACCTTCCGGAAACGGGGAGACAAAAAAACAAAACAAAAAAAAACCGACATCATCTGTCCTTGAACTTCTGGAAGCAGAAAGTCAAAGACATCATCTGACCTAGAATAACTAGAAACGGGAAGACAAAGACATCATCCGTTCTGCAACTTCTAGAAACAGTAGGACAAAGACATCATCTGTCTTTTAAATTCTGGGAATAGGAAGACAAAAGCATCTTCTGTCCTGGAACATTCATGAATAGGAAGACAATAACATAATCTGCCCTCTAAATTCTGGGAACTGGAAGACAATGACATAATCTGTCCTTTAAATTCTGGGAACTGGATGACAATGATATCATCTGTTCTTTAAATTCTGGGAACTGGAATACAAGATATTATCTGTTCCGGATTTTCTGTGAACAAGAAGAAGACATTATCTGTTCTGGAACTTCTAGGAGCAGGAAGACAAAGACATCATCCGTCTTGGAACTTCTGAAGTAAGACGAAAACATCATCTGTCCTTTAACTTCTGGGACCAGGATGACAAAAACATCATCTGTCCTTTAACTTCTAGGAACTGGACAACAGAGACATCATCTGTTCTGGAAACAGAAAGACAAAGACATCGTTCGACCTGGAACCTCAGGGAACAAGAAGACGAAGACATCATCTGTCCTTGAAATTATGGGAATAGGAAGACAAAGACATAATCTGTTCCGGAACTTATTTTTAACTGGGAGACATCGACATCATCTGTCCTGGAACTTTGGGGAACAGAAAGACTGAGACATCATCTGTGACTAAACTAATCTCAAAGAAATATTGGCCGAGTTTTCACTTCACTGTTGGGTTCCATGTCATTTTTGTTTACGCCGGTTCCGTAACTCAACGTGTGCGTGTGGGTGTGTGCGAGCGCGGGTCTGCAAGACTCGGTCAAAGCTATATCTGATCGGATCAGTGTAGCATCTGACAGGCTATGTCAAACCAGCTGGGATCACTCCACGTCCGATGGGGCCAGTGTCATGGCAGATGGAAGATCACTGCTGCATCTGACAGGATCAAAGTTACATCTGGTATTATCATGTTAAATCTGAAAAGATCCGTGTTCTGACAGGATCAGTTACACCTGCTAGGATCTATGTCACCTCTGTCAGGATCAATTCACATCTGACGAGAGCATGCGACATCTAGTGGGATCAGTGTTACATCTGATAGGATCAAAGTTACGTCAGGTAAGTTCAGTGCATCTGATTTTTTAGTGCTAAATCTGATAGGGTTGATGTGAGATTTGATAGGATCAATATCATATCCGACAGGATCAATGTGGAATCTGATAGGATCAATACCTGACAGAATCAATGCTACAGGCATATCTGACATAATCAAAGTTGCATCTGACAGGATCAACGCAACATCTGACATTTTCGCAACAGAACTGCGTCTTATGAATAATTCTGACAGAACTGGTGTTACATATGATAGGATCAACGTTACACCCATAAGTATCAACACTACATATGACAGGATCAATGTTACTTTGCTAAGATCAGTATTGCATCTGACACATCAGGGCTGCATCTGATAAGGTCAACGTTAGTTATATCACTAATACATCTAATAGGATCTATGTTACTTTCTGACAGGACCATGGCTACATCAGGTAGAATGCAGTGCTACATATGGCAGTATCTATGTTACATCTGATAGGGATCATATCACATCTGATGAATACTATATCTGATCAGGTAATCAGTGTCACATCTAACAGAATTAATGCTACATCTGATGGGGTAAATCCTACACCTGATAAGACCAGTGCTACAATTGGTAGAATCAATGTTACGTTCGATATGATCAGGTTAGATTTGACAGCATCAGTGCTACATCTGAAAGGGTGGGTGTCACCTGAAAGACTTAGTGCTATATTCAATACAACCGATGCCGCATCTGACAGGATCAGCGCTACAACTGATAGGAACATGGCTTCATCTCATAGGATCAGTGCTGCATCGGATAGGATCAGTGCTATGTCACAGAGGATCAACGCCATATGTGAAAGGATCAATGTTACATTTGATCGGATCAGTCTTACATCTGACAGGATCATATTACATCTGACAGATTCACTGCTACATCAGAGAGGGTCAATGCCACATTGACAAGATCAGTGCTACATCTGACAGGAACAATTTTACAGTCAAAAAGGTCTAAGCTGCATCTGAAAGGATCAATGTTCACACCTGGCAGACTCGAGGTTGTCGGTGGGTTCTGAGGATACTGCACGCTGAAAACTTTCATTAAACGATTGATTTGAAAATCAAACGAACGAGTTAACATCCTTCCACTCTCGTTCTTATGTAACGTGTCTGCGTGCGTATGTGAGTGTGTGTGAGTGTGTGTGTGTGTGTGTGTGTGTGTGTGTGTGTGTGTGTGTGCGCGGGGTGCGCGACTATGGCGTGTGAGTGCGTGTGCGCGCGCGCTGTCGTGCGTTGTGTGCATGCCTGCGCGCGATTGTCGCACGTATCCAACTGAACATCCCGAAAGAATCCAAATCCACAAAGCCGATCTCTCAGTCCAGGGGCATAGCAGGTGCCGTCAACAGTGTCGGGTGGGTGAGGTCACGCGGCGAATGACGTCACAGGACGCCAGGAGCAGCGGCAGTGCCACCGAACACAGCAGGAGCGTCGGTAGGGA
>CM031622.1:23021361-23023861 GCA_018398815.1 Conus ventricosus | reverse complement strand
TGTATACACTCAGGTATAAACGTGATTGGGACGTTTTTACTTTCAGAGAGAGAGAGAGAGAGAGAGAGAGAGAGAGAGAGAGAGAGAGAGAGAGAGAAACTTGCTGTATAAAACAAAGAAGGTGATTTGTGTTATTACTAATCAATACTGTTTAGAATGTTTTGCATAAAGTATTAGAAGAAACGTCTTTTTAAAACGTTGAGACTAGTATGTACATTAAAAGAAGACAAGTTGTTCCACAAACAACTACCAGAATATAAAATCGTAGTTTTAAAAACTCAATCCTTGGTAGAGATCAAATTTGTTACAATTTCATTTTCCAGGGTAGGTGACGCATGATTTGACATTATCTTAAACATGAAAATTGTTGTATTATGATCAGAAGAGTTAGGGCTGAAGATCTGAAGAGATTTAATTCAAGAGCCCGTCTCTGAAAACTGAAAAGTGCTTTTAATACATTTTATATCACTGGCCGAATGCCACAATGTAGAAGAGTTGTTTACATGAATTTCAACATAGACAGTAGGAAAAAAAGCTAACAATACTGGTTTGAGAAATGTTTTGATTTTTAAAGCTGATGGCGCTTTTGAGATAGAAGTCTATAGAGCATTTACCTCATGAAGTGGCAATGACAAATGTGTGTCTACAATAACACAGAGGCCTTTGTGGTGATCAACTTCCTCAACGACCTTATCGTTTAAACAAAAAGACAGAAAGTTACAAGAGATTTTGACGCTTTTGTCCGGTGGTTATTATCAAATATTTAGTTTTTTCGAGGATGAAGACACATGTGATCGAATTCAGAACCTTTAATTAAATTGTTTATACTTTTTTTTGTAAAGCTGATAACATTCTATCAATTTTTATGACTGGTGTATATTGGTGTCGTCGGCGAACATTTTACATAGACTATCAATTAATGTAGGCAAATCTTACATGTGTATGGAAAATATAATACTTAATAGGTACGAGAACTGACCCTCGAAGGACACCATGACAAACACTCATATAAAAAATACAGACCCTTTTTTGGAAACTATTTTCTTTCTGTCTGAAAGAAATAATGGCAGGAGATTATCGACATTTCAAAGAGGCACACCATGACTTATTTAATCAATATTATAGAAGATACAGATCTCTGTGTCGAAAACGCTTTCTTTCTTAGTTTCTATCTGAAAGAAATAAAGATGTAGGTTCTAGCAATTTAGGTAGCTTATGAGACTTCAGCTTTTTTTAAAAGAGAAAGATCATGACCAACAGCATCAGAAGGCTTCATAACATCTACCATGAAAACACATAATTTTCTATCATCACCTGTATTAGTAAGCCATTGTTCATATGGGTTAGTCAATGCCGTTTGGCAAGAGTGGTTTGCCCTACACCTAGACTGGTTTGAACAAATTAAATGAAAGAATTAAAGTGAATAAAATACATTTTTATTCAAATGGTTTTACATGGTTTAAACGGTACAGACAAATTAGAAATATGTCCAGAGTTTCAGGAATTATTATGATCACTTGTTTTGTGGACCGGTATTTCTTCAGCAACTTTTAAAGCCTTGGGGAGATTTCTTAAAGTTATGCAGAGATGGTTGATATAAGTAAGCCTTTCAGCGATTTTAGAAACTGACAGTTGTTGAATTTTCCCGTCATTGCCATCAAGGCTTGTAGTACTAATTTGTTTTAACTGAGAAAGGGCATTGTATACATCATGTCCACCTAACAGCAGAAGACCATGGATGCTGAGGCGTTTTTCAACCTATCAAAGTTTGGAATTACATCTTAACACCCCCCACCCCCCATTAAAATTCTTAAATTTTTTTTAGTGATTTTCGCTATATGGCAGAAATGTATGTGTGTTCAAACTTTCGACTGATGTATCTTTGAGTGTTGTAAGAAGTGCGCAAGAATTTCCGCCACTAAGCTGGTTGATGGCTGTCAAAACTGCTCGCTTATTTGCTTTAGAACAAACAATACCTTTGAAATATTTCTTTGTTTTTCAAATTCTGCACGGTTTCCTGATGCCGGAGGTGAGTTCCTTGGATCTAGGGCTTTATCTACATTGTTTGTTATCCATTTGTTTTTTTAAAGTGGGGGGCGGGGGTGTGTGTGTGGTGTGTGTGTGTGTGTGTGTGTGTGTGTGTGTGTGTGTGAAGGGGTGCTGAGGGGTGGGGGGAGGGCACCTTTGATGTTGTGAACGGTGCGTGCTTGTTACAAACGTTAAGAAAATTGTGACACCCGATTTCTAAGGCTTTACAAGGACTAGTAAACTCATAGACCGAGGAAAGTTAGGAATTCACCGGATCCACTGGGAACAAACCTTTAGATATCAAAGCTTGAACAGTTTCTTGCGACAATGTGGGATAACTTTAACGCCTAGTTTAGATCAAATAAAACACAGGAGCGATCGCTGCATCCTAGAATGTGATTCTTGTTAGGTTTATCGAGTAGCTGAATGAAATGAAAGAATTGTAAGTTTAAATCCAGGATTTGTTTGTTTT
>CM031622.1:22891361-23016361 GCA_018398815.1 Conus ventricosus | reverse complement strand
AAAAACTGGCACATCATAGATCGTAAACCGCGGGTAAAGGATGTAGAAGATCTAGAACAGACGTGGGTCGTCTGTTTAAAGATAAACAAAACCAAACAAGAAAACCGGATAACTATAACTCCTTCCCCCCCCCCCCCCCCCCCCCCCCCCCCCAGTTTGTTGTCCAGCTGACCTCCCAGGGCCGTAACTGGGCTGTCCTTCATACCCTCCACCCTACAAATGATGCGTTAACTTTTTTTTCTCTCTCCATAACTTTGTGACATGATAGTTAAACGAGCGACATCCTTTCGGCAGAAAAGACAAAGAACTGCTAAGGGCGAGAGCAATTTCGCTAGCGCAGCACCCAGTTTTGAAAACTAAACGTTTCAGTGAAATTATTCGGAAACGGAGAAATGCGCCTGCGCGCACATACACGCACGCGCGCGCGAGCGCGAACCCACACCAAAAATGGAAGGTACTGTGCTCTCTAAACAATGTTCACGTTTCAATCACAAACACACGCACACACAAAGAAGGAAAAGCTGGATGGCGTTATAAAGTGTCAAGAAAAAAATCTCCAGAAATAAGACAGGTGAAGGAACCACAAAGGCACACACAAGAAAGTGAACCGTAAATCAGGACAGGGGGGGGAAAAAAAGCAGAGACAAAAAGAGTGACAAAAAAAAAAAAAACAGGGAAATACCACCCCTTAAATTTTCCCCAATGGCAAAAAAAAGGGTTTTCCCAAAATGAAAGAATCCCGGGGCCATCGGTATCGGAAAATTTCCCAGGGGAGCTGTCTTTGGGAAAGGGCCCAGGGGTGGCGCCCTCCGGGGGGAGAGCCCCACCCCCCGGGCCCCGGGGACTTACCCAATAAATTTCGTCAGTAGGGGGCTTTGGGTGGTTTTCCTGCACAATTTTGCGGGATAAAAAAAACAGGCCCCAACTGAGCCCCCACTAAAAGTGACGTGGCAGCATGCATGTCTTCCCGTGGTTGCCTCTTGACATTTGGGACTTTGACTGCCCCGGTGATTGCCGGTGCCAGGGCAGCAGGGGCCGGGCCCGGGGTTTAGCGTGGAAAGGGGGTCGGGGGGGGGGGGGTGGGAAAGGGACAGCGTTTGGTTTAAAAAAATCCCCCGGAATGGCACTAAAAAGGGGCAAAGAGAAAAAGAGAAGGGGGAGAGAGAGAGGAGAGAGAGAGAGAGAGAGAGAGGAGAAAGAAGAAGAAAAAAAGAATCCAGGGATTCCCAACGGGGATAACAATTTGTTAAAAAAAAAAAAAAACCCTTTTTCCTAAAAGACATGGGTTAAAGAGGAAAGTGGAAATGATTTGGGGGGGGATTCCAAAAAGGGGTGGAGGGGGGGGGGGGGGGGGGGGGGGGGGGGGGGGGGGGGTGGGGGGGGGGGGGGGGGGGGGGGGGGGGGGGGGGGGGGGGGGGGGGGGGGGGGGGGGGGGGGGGGGGGGGGGGGGGGGGGGGGGGGGGGGGGGGGGGGGGGGGGGGGGGGGGGGGGGGGGGGGGGGGGGGGGGGGGGGGGGGGGGGGGGGGGAGGGGGGGGGGGGGGGGGGGGGGGGGGGGGGGGGGGGGGGGGGGGGGGGGGGGGGGGGGGGGGGGGGGGGGGGGGGGGGGGGGGGGGGGGGGGGGGGGGGGGGGGGGGGGGGGGGGGGGGGGGGGGGGGGGGGGGGGGGGGGGGGGGGGGGGGGGGGGGGGGGGGGGGGGGGGGGGGGGGGGGGGGGGGGGGGGGGGGGGGGGGGGGGGGGGGGGGGGGGGGGGGGGGGGGGGGGGAAAAGAAATTTTAAAAATTTTGTTCAAGATCTTCAAAAAACCCGGGGGTTTTAAAAAAAGAAAGTAAAACAAAATTTTCCCTTAAAGAACAATGGGGCAAAAAGGGTTTCCCACAAAAAGAAAAAGAAAAAAAAAAGACAAAAAAAAGAAACAAACAAAATGAAAAAACATAAACAAAGCAAACTTTTTAAAAAACCCAAAAAAAAAAAAAACTGAAATGGGACCATGACGGAATGCCCCGGCATTGGGGAAAAAAAAATGATCCATTTTTTTCGCTGCGGGGGAAAAAAAAAAGGGGAAAAGGGAAAACTGGCATTTTCCCTTCTTAGGGAGAGGGGGGGGGTGGGGGCGGGGTAAAGGGACGAGAAAACCTCTCAAAAAAAGGGCCGTTAGACTCTTGGAGGCAAAGGACTTTGGGACGTATATAAAAAAATAGGAATAGCCCAAAATTATAGGTAATACCCAAATTTAAAACCAAAGGGTCCCTTACCCAACCCCCCAGGGCCCAAACTGTGTGAAGGAGGCCGAAATGGCCAATGACAGATGACACCTAGGAGAGGGGGTTCGGACCTCCCCGGGTGGCAAAAGGGGGGGAGGGAAGTAACCCCTCCACCTGGGGGCCCAAGTGAGCGCAAAAAAGCTCAACAGCGGAGGTTTTTTTGTGTAAACATAAAAAGGGGAAGACCAGGAGTTTTGGGACCCTTCGGTTTGGTATTGCCGTGGGCCCTGTTTTTGGTTCTATGTCAGGCTGGCTGAAGCGGTGGAGGTTTAGTTCCCCCTCTTTAAGAAATTAAATGGTTAATTTAACCCCCCGAAGTCGGGGGGAAATTTCGATGCCCCACCCGGGTGCAAAATGGTTGTTTGCTAAAAAAAATTTGGGTAGGGGGGTTGTGTAAATGCTGAGGTGGGGGAAGAATGTAGCAAATTTGGGAGAATTCGGGGTATTTTAAACAGGGTTTGAGAAGCAGCGGAAAAAGGGCATGGCCCAAGGGGGAATCCTTTTTTTTCCCCCTCCCTATATAAACGGGGGAAACAAGGGGGAGGGAGAACAACACCAGGAAGGGGGGAGAGAGAAGGCAGGGGAGAGAGAGAGGGGAAAGGGGATGAGCAGACAGAAAAAGGGGTCGGAGAAACGGGGTTCGGGAATAAAGGACGCAAGGCTTAGAGAAAAGAAAAAGTTGGAAGAGAAGGAAACTAATTTCGAACCCAAAAGGGGTGGGTGAAGACGACAAACTAAAATTGAACCCAGAGGGGTGAAAGAACGAAGAAGAAAGTTCAAAGGGTCGAGACCCCCAAACAAACCACAAAGACCCTTTCCTGACCGGACCCAGCCCCAAACCAAAGGCATCACCATAAAGCAGGCTGGAAAAGACGTGAAAAAGACTTAAAGAAACTTTTTTCACGAACTGGGGTGTGGTGAAAAAGCGGGTTTGGGGTGTGAAAACCTGCCAAGGTAAGAAGTAAATTTTATTAAAACCCGGGGTTTAAAGGAAGTTTTTGATTTTTTATTTTTTTAAAAATTTCATTTGGGGTGATTTAACCGTTCATGATTAATTATAAGTAGCAAAGAAATTGTTTTTCTGTTCTCAGTCGGTTAGGAGAAAAAACGAAGGGTGACATCCCTTTCCCCAGAGAGGGTAAAATTTGGTGGGGTGCATAAGTGTGAAATATGGTGTTGATTGCAGAGATCCCCTTTAGTGGTTAACCCTGACTAATAATACTTTCAACTTAGTGCATTTAAAACAATACCAAACCACCGATTTCCCCCGCCTGGACAAAGTGGCAAACCTGCCGGGATTGCAGGCCCAAATTAGTCTCAGGCAAAAACCCAAAGTGGTATTTAAGAATTTCGGGGCGAAGCGCCCCCACTAAAGGAAATTTATAATTACTCTTTTTAATTTTTTTCCTTTTTTTTTTTCCTTTGAGTCGAGTATTGATTTGGGTGTGTAGGGGGGTTGTTTTTAATCAAAGGTCTTCATAAAACGAAGAACGGGGTTTTTTCTAGCCCAAAACTCTAAACAAGAACTGGGGTTTAAAATTTTAAGGCTCCTTTGTTTTTTGGGGGGGGAAACCACTACCCACTGGTTAGTGTACTCGTAACGTTTAAAAAACTGTTTGGGGGACTTTTTCCGGGTTTTTAACGTAAATGTTTTATGTTTGCTAAAAATATCAAAAAAGAAGATGGCTGGGGAAAGTTTTACCCCCCTTGAGAAACTGTTTGAGTTTGGGAGAGAAACGGATACGGAAAAGAACCCGCATGTTTATTGAATCTCAGCAAAAGACTGAGGGGGAAATGAAAGGGTTGAAAAAAGGAATTTTTAAAAAAAGGAACTTTTTAGGGGCAGAGAGGGCAGCGGCCAAGCGAGAGCAGAAGCGGAATCAAGTTTTTAGCCAAAAAAAAAATTGATTTGGAAAGAATAAAACCCTGAAAACCCCGTAGTGAAATCGACACCATTTCGAGTATTAGGCCGCAACTAAGTTGCGCACCGAGACTTAAACCCCCACTTTTCCCAAGAAAAAATTTGATTCGATCGTTGCCTATATCAGTCGGTTTGAATGGGTTGCCGAGAAACGGGGGCGGGCCCCAAGATAACTGGGCAAAAAACCCTTTTCCTCCCCTTTTAAACAGGTCTTGCGTTACACCCATTTCCCCCACCCAAACCCAAAAGGGTGACCCAGAGAGATTTTGACAAGGGAAACAAGCATACTAAAGGCGTATGATTTGACTAAGAAGGTTTTAGGCGCAATTTCGCGAGGGGGAGAATCGAACAGGGTAAAAAACACACATTCGGAGTTTGACTGGGGCCCTATTTTAACAAATGGGTAGAACTTAGTGGATAGAAAAGTGATTTTTAAGGCCTCCCAAAACACTGGTGGGGAAGGGAAAAGAAAACTTTAGGTTTGGGACGGGCCTCACAAACCACAATAAGGGGAAAAAGGAGCAACCACAACAGCTAAAGTGCTTTAGAAAAGCAAGACTTACCGGGAAAACGAGGCGGTTTATTTTTCCCCGAACAAAAGAAAACCCGGAAGCATATTCAAGGATACAGGCCACACATGAATCACGAATGAGTCATAATAAAACACCCCTAGGCCCCGCGTCACGTGAAACAAACCAATTTAAAACCCCAAAAAGCCACGTGGCAGGGAAAGAGCTACCTGTTTTTCTGTTGGGTAAACCCGGACACTTTGGGTAGAAAACCCGCCGATTTAGACCCCAGAAAGCCGCGCAATGAGGATTAGGGCCAAGAGAGAGGCAGGGAAAAAAGAAGAAGAAGTTACAGTTTATTTTTTTCGGATTTTTGCTGGGTACACAGAAATTTAGGGGATAAAAATGGGTGTGCCCCAAAGGCAGTGGGGGAAAAGTGGTTTGTCATTAGAACTCTGGGGGCACTGGTGTTTTTGGGAAAGGGGGCCCCGGTTGAAAGGGACCAATTCACAGGGAAAACACAGAGGGTAAAAAATAAAGGAACAGAAACAGAATTCCCAAAAGGCCCAGGTTTTATTGCTAAAAAACCCCATTTTAATTTGGGAAATTCAGGGTTTTGGGTTTTTTCCCAAGCCGCCGATGATTTGGAAATTGGAACATTCCAGGACACGTGGGGACCGAAACCCCCGACCGGACTTCTTTTTCGAATCGGAGAAAAGGGAAAACCCCGGAGGGAAAAAGGCCCCCGGCAGTCAAAAAACCCCAAAAGCACTGGGGGCGGTCCCCCGGGGAGACTAACCCCACTCACTTACAACAGAACAAAAGGCGACTACTCGTCAAAAAAATGGTTTTGGTTTTTTCTCCCCATTGGGGAAAGAAAAAAAGGGTTTAAAAATGGGACAAAACGGTTTTAATTTTGAGAAAGCTTTTTTGTACCGAAAAATTTTCTCTTTTGCGCTCGGGGGGAAAAAAGAAGAAGCAATCGTTGTACCTACGAAACGCAGAAAAGGCCGGGGATGTCCGACAATCATGGAAAGTCAGCCCCCCGGGGGCCCTCTCGGGAAAAGGCCACACAAAAGGCTGTGACGCAAGAGTACAAATGGGCCCCGGGATCCTTGGCGAATCACTTTTCCCGTGGGACAAAGCAACACATGCCGCGGGGGAGGCAAGGTGAGTGTACAAAAGGGGGGTCAGACTGGGCTTACCAAAAAGTTGGCCAAAAAAAATGGGCGGTCGAAGAAGGGCAGGGAGTGAGTGGCGTGCCTTTTTAATGCGGTATGCGTGACTTGGGTAGTTTTCGGGCCACGTGTTTTGAAAGAAAAAAGGGGGAAATTCCGTAGAAAAAATAAGGTTTTAGGGGCCCCAAAGACTTAGAGCTGGGGAGATTCCAAATCTATTTGAAATTTGCTTGGGTAGTGGGGTATGTATTGATTTTTTTTTCTAATTTTTGTTGCAAGACACATCGCGTGCGGTTTTCTGGTGTAAGTAGGGTATGAGAGGGCCGAATTCACTGTTTTTAAAAGGGGGAAAAATTTTGAGAGTTTTATCCCCCTTGAATGTTTTAAATTTCCCGGCCCAAGGGAGGGGTTTTCTTCCCAGTGGGGGGTTTTTCCCCAAAGGGGCGAGAAAACCCCCTCACAAAAAGGGGTTTTGACTCTTGGAGGCAAAGGGGCTTGTACGGGATAAAAAAATAGGTAATAGACCAATTATAGGTAATGGGGCCCAATTTAAAACCCAAAGGGACCTTAAACCCCAAAAACCCCACGGCCGAACTGTGAAGGGGGGCCCCAAATGGCCCGATGACAGAGACCCCCTAGGGGAAAAGGTTTGGACCTGCCCGTGGCCCAAAAGGGGGGAAGGGGTGCAACCACTCGACCCCGGGGTCCCCAATGAGGGGCTAAATGCTCAGTCAGCTGATTTCGTGGAAACAACAAGTGAAAGGCAGGAGTCTTGGTTCAATTTGGGTGGGAAAAGCCGGGGGGCAAATGGGGTTTTTCTATTTTCCCGGGTGGGGTGAAAGGTGTGGGGTTGTAGACCCTCTTTAAGAAAAGTTACCGTGTTTAATAACCACCGAAGCCGGGGAATTTTTGAAAGCCATCTGGTGCTAAAAAAGGGTTTTTGCCAAACAAATTTGGTTGGAGGTTGTTTAAATTCTGATTGTGGGGGAATTTTAAACGAATGGAGAATTCAGGGACTTGTGACCCAGGGTTTAAAAAGCAGCGTGGAAAAGGGTGGGCCCCAAGGGAAACCTTTGTTTTCCCTCCCTATAAAAACTGAGGGAAAAACAACGTGAGGGGAGAACAACACCAAAGGGGAGAGAGAGAGAGGGGAAAACAAGGAAAGAGAGAGAGGGGAGGAGGGAGCAGGAAAAGAGAAAGGGGCGAAAAAAACGTGGTCTGGGAGATAGAAAGACAGCAAGGTCTCCAAAAGTAAAGACAAGTTGGAAGAGAAAAGGGAAATAATTTGAAGCCCCAAAGGGGGGTGAAGACAGACAAACAGAAAATTTAACCCCCGAGTGGGGGAAAGAGACAAGAAGAAGAGGTTTTAAAGGGCGAGATCCCCAAAACACCCAAAAAAGACCCAGTCCTGAGCCCCGAGCCATGCAGTCAACCAAAGGGATCCCCCAACAGTCTGGAAAAAACGTTTAAGAAGACTTAAGAAACGGTTCCGAACTGGGTTGGGGTAAAGCGTGGTTTTTGTGTGTGAAAAAACCGGCCAAAGGGAAGAAGTCCTTTTATTAAACCCGGGGTTTAAAATATTTATTTTTAGTTTTGATATTTTTATTGGTGTGATTTTAAACCCTTTTATATTATTATAATAGCATAGAAATTGTATTTCTTGTTTTCTCATCCCTGTTAGGGAGAAACGAAGGGGTGACATCCCATTCCCCGAGAAAAGGGGTTAAAGTTTGGTGCGTGCATGAGTGTGCATATGCGTGTATGAGTGCAGAGAAAACCCTTGGTGGTTTTAAGGCCCGGCCCAATTAAAACATCACTTTGTGCACTTTAAACAATACCAAACACGATTTTTCCCCCGGGGTTTCCCGGAAAAGGGGGGTTATGGAGGAAGTAGCAAGGGTTTTTTGGGGGGGAATATATTATGAGCTCATCATCAGAAACAAAACAAAAAAAAGCAAAAAAACCCTTTTTTTGGGAAAAATTTCAGGAAAAGGGAGGGGCACCGTTCAAACCCAAAAACCCCAAAAACCTCCCCCCCGAATATGGGAGTAGGGGAGGCAGGGGTTTTGGGTGTGAGGGTGGGGGGGGGGGGGGGGTTGGGGGGGGGAAAGGGGAACAGGAGACTTTTCCCCCCGAAAAATCCTCCCGAACAAAACACCTTAACAAGGGTAGAGGAGAATAAAATAATGAATGAAAAGAATGAAAGAATGAATAAAGAATGAAAAAATGAAAAGAATGGCCCACCGGGCTTCCCCTCTTTTGGAAAAAACACTGGAGAGGGTGTTTGAAGGAAGGAATAGTGAAAACCCAAAACACAAAAGGGAAAAAAGAACTTTAAACCCCCGGGCCCTTTCCCCCTTTGTTCCCTTCACGGGAAACACGGCATCACCGGATGACAGAAACAGTGTGGAGAAAGAATGGGGAGGACTGATTAAACCCAAGGAACGAATAAACAGTGTGTACATACGTGCGTGCATAAGCGCGTGGGGGCGTGTGTGGTGTGGTGTGCATGCTTGCATGTATGCACACATGTGTGTTCGCGCACGCGCATGTGTGCATACGTGCATGTGTGCATGTGTGTGTGTGTGTGTGTGTTGTGTTTTGTGTGTGCACGTGCGCGCGTGTGCTTCCCTGTGTGCTAGACAAAGAGAAAGAACGGGACAATGGAGAGAGACAAAACACACAGAGAGCAAGTCAAATTCAAAATGATCCGTTGCAACTTCACAAAGGAAGATCACTTAAAATAAATTATCAGCAAACCAGCAGACCCCCTCCCTTCCCTCCCCAAACCCCATCACCCACACATCCATTTCGTGCACACACCAACACAAAATACATTATATACTGTACCAGTCTGCTCCATAACCATTTGTTTGACTAACTTTTAAACATGTATCAAGATACTTTTCGTTATTTTCAAATTTGACAACGACGACCCCCCCCCCCCCCCCCTCATTTGCTCAAATTCCTTTACAGCAATCTCAGATCACATGAAAGAAATTATAAATCCTTTTTCATCCATTCATGGGGTTGCATATTTTGGTGCTACCTGACCTAATGATTTCTGTTACACTAGCAATTCTGGAATATGACATGTCGCCTTTCTCTATTTTGGGGCAAATCTCCCTATTTTGCTTTGGTTGCAAGGTACTTTAGCAGTATGACTAATGACTAGGCAAACTAGATGCAGGATAGTTGTCGACAATCGAATCTAGCTCAAGACTCATTTAGAGATGAACACACACACACGCGCGCGCGCACACAACACACAATACAAGAGTCAAAGATCGAGGAGGATAAGGAGGAGACAGAAGGGGGATAATTGTGGGCATGGAAGGTGGGGGTAACATACCATCAGAATGAACTTTGACGACTGCAAACACAACCTGCAAAAAAAAAAAATAAATAAAATAAAACAAAAAAATTCATTAACCAAGCACTCTCAAGACACCTCCCTTTTACACGTACGAGCTATTATGCGCGCGCGAGGGTGAAGGGCGGGAATAATACAATGAAATTTACACGAAAGAGTTGTTAGTACTTATGCCTTTCAAACACAAGGTGAATGCCTCTAATTTGTTTCCCTACACAAAACCGCCACCATCTCTTTTTTCACTAAATAAATTTATAATGATGATGATGATGCATAATGGAGATGAGCATAATGATGATGATGAGGAGGAGAAAGGAGGAGGATAATGACTTTTGATTTTTACTGTAACTACTACTTATAATCATGATGACTTTCTTTAAGACTCCGACAGTGATGCAGGAACATTAAGGAATGTATCTCATCTGGCTCTCGGACAAGACCATACCACAGGGTACCGTGGAAGGTGGCATACAATCACCTCGATTACCTGCCCCATATATTCCTAAAGGGTAAACTTGTGGGTGGACATGCATCTCAAAACGACCCCCAGTTAAAGACTGTTCTACAGATAAGTCTTTTACTATAGTGACGGAAGAACTGTTAGCCTGCCTTGTTTTGCGCCACTACTTAATTGTTGGGCATTATATGTTTGGTCAATCAATGGGAGATTGCATCTCTTAGGAGATCCAAGTAAAGGTTGTTCTGCACAATTCTTAGTCGCTGACAATGCTTGGGTTATTACTGAACAGCGAGCTGACCACTCAGACTGTTCCTTTTTTTTAAAAATATATATCTCCTTGCATCCTTGAATGGATCCTCAAGCATTATAGCCTAAGACGTCCCCTACACTTTATACTGTTTTGCATAATGTTCTTGGTTTTTCAGCAACATTTTTACTCTCCACCTTTCATTTTGTTTCATTTACTACCCTTCACTGGCTGCTTTGGGGTTGCTGTTGGATTCCTTTTTGAGCCCTTGGTGGTGAGAACCCCAGCAGTTATGGACTGGCGTGTCTCTATTTTGACGCCAAGACACAGACTTGAATAGTCGGGTCTCCCTGAAAGTTTAATCCAGCGGCGAAAGGCCTAGGAGCAGGCAATACCAACAGATCCGCTTTCAGGGGAAATGCGATGATTTCCTCATGCAGCTAGCGGAAGGTTTTCATATTGATAAATACTTTCTTAATCTTAAATTTGTGTGTTCTTCACCTTCAATTTTTTTAAGTTAAAATTTTATCAAGCCAATACTACAATGATGAAAGAATTGGTAGCCTACGCTTAAACCCCCCCCCCCCCCCCCCATTTCATTGTTCGACAGATAAGTGGGAAAATAGATAGATATATCTCCATGACCCCCGTACGATGTTCATCTACAGGGTACACTGGAGGTGATGTATTAATTCATGACTTCCTGTCAAAAACTAATCTACAAGGCACAGTGGAGGGTGGATATGTATCTCACCACGACTCGCTGTCCAAATAATTCACAATTACATTGTAGAGGGGGTCTTAGCTTTCATGACACCCTGTCCGAGACCATTCTACAGGGTACTGTGGTGGGATTGATGAACATCTCCCTAAGATCATTCTCCTGCCCAAGTCCATTCTACAGGGCATAGGAGGATGGACAATTATCGTCACCTTGACTCCCTCTGCAAGACCATAATGGCAGTGGAGGTGAACTCCTTATCCAGACCATTCTACAGAACAGAGTTGGGGGGGGGGGGGGGAGTGTTTCCTTCAGGGGGGGGGGGGGGGGGGTCTACAATTTGTTCTAAATTACATACAGTGTTTGTCTGTTCCCTACCACTTGTTTAAAGTGAACCCCTCGATCACTCAAGGCAATAAAGCCATCTGGTACGGTGATTTGAATAAAAACACGCTCTAAATATTATCGAAAAAAAAAGGGAAAAGAAAAGGAAAAAAGAAACACGCAACATGGTATTTTCATATCAACCTGTTTAGTTTGACGAAAGAAGCCATCTTTTAACAGGAAACCACCTCGTCAGAGTAGATCCAGAGGAGATTTGAATTTGGAATCACTAAAGTCTAGGACTGTCGGTGATCCTTTGTCCGCTCGCTCACTTTGAAGGCTTCGGAGTCGAGTGTCCTTCGGCTTTCCACAAACCCTAGTGACCAGTGCAGTGACAAAACTGTGTACTGTACACAGAGAGAAGAAAATGAATCGACTCCCGCGAAATTACAGCCATGTGTAAATACCGGTCAGGTTAGCACCATAAAACTGCGAAGTTCATCAATATGTAAAATGCAGTCCGACAATCGCTGGTCAATCGATCGTTCTGCGGTACAACCTATGTCGTTCAGTGTTCCATGACGCGCATATGTGCGCAATAGAAGCGGTATTCTATCGCATGAATAATAATAATAATAATAATGAATACTTATATAGCGCCTATTCTCGGCTAGAGGCCAAGCTCTAAGCGCTTTACAATCAACACTCGTTTACACAACGGGCTGCCTACCTGGGTAGTGCCGACTGAAGAGCTGCCAGCTGGCGCTTCATTCAGTCGTTTCCCGTGTCATCCATTCAATATCGTTCAATATCGATCACTCATTTTCCTTACTTCCTTCATTCTTTCCATTTCTCACGCAGGATGCATGCTATGTGTAACGTGTCATCCATACCAACGGCCAAACTGGCCTACTCTTCCGAAAGTTGGTGATGGGATTTTACGTGTGTGCAAGATGTTATGCATGCGTTCACACACGGAACCTCGGTTTATAGTCTCATTCGAATGACTGTATGGGAAATAGAGTCAGAACCAATGTTAACTCCAAGGGAAAAATCCCCCTGTACCGAAACGCCCCGGCGGAGGTTCGAACCCGCAACCCCAGGATCACCAAGATTACGAGTCAGGCGCTCTACCAACTGAGCTATTCCGGCCCCCTAGCTATTCCGGAATAGATATCAGTTTGTGCGTCATTGTGACGCACAGTCTTTCAACTCGATTGCATGGTGCTGTCAGTCATACATAGCACGACTACGGCAATGTGCATGCAATGAGCGAAACGGATGACACGATAGGAACAGGCAAAGTTATTTCCCTGCTCTTGCTCATGAGCGCGTGCGCATGCACCATTGTGTCAAAATGTCGCACAAAAGGCAAAAACACGGTCGATTGAGTCCACGGCAGACGAAACAATTAATGTGCTCAGTCCACTTTTGCCTTCTACTTCAGACAGTAAACCCGTTGTGGCGATGTTGAGAGGTCGACATCTGGGTCGAAGTCGAGAGAAACTTGAACTGAAATTAGCTGCTGAGCTGGACCCACTTAATTCTTTTCCTTTTTTTTTGTTTGTTGTTGTTTGTTTTGTTTTGAATGAAAATTACATCATGTAACATAAATGACGGTTCATGTTTTCATTTTATAAACTGATTACTGTCCTCAGTATTGATGTCTGCCTCCATTAATCCTGTCTGAGGTTCGTCGTGTGTGTGTGTGTGTGTGTGTGTGTGTAGGTGCTGCCGATTCATTATTTTAACGTGGTGACAGCCCTGATGTGGCCTCTGCGGTCGGCTGGGCTATAAGCAACATTATCTTATCTTATCTTATCTTATCTGCCGATTCATTGTACTTCTGATGTTCATGTGCAAAGTATTCAAAGATAATCACTGAGAAATCAGATCTGCCTCCTTTTGTAGCCCGCACGGGGCACAGAACTGAGATATTTTTTACCCTCTGAAATGAGAACATGACCCTAACAACTTATCAATGAAAAAGGCATAATGATCCTCAGAATGTTACAACTGTCTGTGTCTCGTGCGTCAGTTTATAGCAAAAAAAATTCATCGATACGTGGGTATTGTGTCCATCGTTTGGCACTGGTTCATTAATATTAACAGAAACATATATATATATATATATATATATATTATATTGTTCTCTCTCTGTTTTCTATGATTGATAAAAGGGAGGTGTCACAAAAGCAACGCGCTTTCAGGGTTAGATTATTTTGCATATCACTATCAGTTTCTACAATGTGCATTATGATGATCAAGAGGAGAAGAAAAAATTGTCATTGAAGACGTTTGCTGAGAAGTAGTACACGGTACGTTTGCTGAGAAGTAGTACACAGTGTAAAACTTATTCGTTTTCGGCTGCGATGAAGGTTAGTTCTATATGATTCAATATGGCTAACGCTGCTCAGCTACGTCTCTGCCGTGAACGACGTCGTCTGCAACCGAGAGCATACCACGAGATGAACGAAGCCTATGTTCCTTGGTCATTAGTCTGAAACAATGGACACTCAAACCAAGTTTAAAACTAGTGTAGTAATGTATAACCAATCAATTTCTTTACCCAAATCATGATTTATATGCAGTTGTGATGGACCTACAAGGGGAAGAACTCTTCGCGTCAAAAAAAAAAAAAGGATTAAGTGGGTGACAACTCGCCACTGTCACTACTGACTGGCGCATGCGCAATGTCAGTTCCACAGAAATGACAAACCATTGCTGACTATAGCAGAATGACTGTACAAAGCATTATTAACTATAGCAGAATCACTACGTCCACAGATTTTACCTGCATGCCGATTTTGTAAATGAGTTTATAGAAATGATGCTTCAGTGTCGTTTTTGTTCGCTGCTTTGCCTTCATATCTGCAACCTGTCAGCCTAAGCGGTAAGCGCAGAGGTGGCTGAAATTTAGATTCAGTAACTGCTAGATTTTGGCATTTTCCCGATTGCCTGTCAATTTTCACGCAAGGAAAAAAAATGAGGGGTAGAACATCCTTCAGTTGTTGTTGTTGTTGTACCCTGGCTAAAAGACTCCAGGGATCATCCGAACAGCCAAAGCACTTGAATACTACGGTACAAATGCATCAGCTGGGGATGAGAACATTACGTGTGTGACCGTTTTTGATTACCCCGCCACGTGGGCAGCCACACTCCGACTTCGAGGGATTTTAGAGGCTGAAAATGTTATGCTAGGAGCTTGTCACAACTGAAGACAATCCCCGCATAACTATGCAGAGCATAACAACATTTTGATGTAGCCTTGGTGTACATCCTTCAGTCTGGAGCAACGCATTCAGCTGTGTGTCTGTAACTGCTTCCATGTTTGAGAATGCTGTAGAATTCGGCGGACTGCTCATGTGACATGAATCCAATTCATCTCAGTTTTCCCCCTTTTCTCCCCCCCCCCCCCCCCCCCCCCCCCACTCACCCAAGATCATAATTTTCTGCTGATCCTGAACTTTTCCCTCTCAATGGAAACTGAAATAATCTCTCCCAGTGACGTGCCCTGGCGCGTGTGAACAAAATGATTACCCCTTACAGAAAAAAGGTGGGGGTGGGGTGGGGTGGGGGTGGGTGGGTCTTGAACGCCCATTCCCAAGTCTTGGTCACTTTCGTGCTAACGAAAGGAGACGGAAGGGAGGAGGAGTTACGCAAAGTACCTTAGAGATGTGGGCCCATTGTTTCATTTTGTTTGTTTTCAATTATGTGTACCTTTCAGTTGGAAATGAATCATGTATAATACAGTCAATGCAGTGTCGGACTCGGGGTAGCAAAGTCAAACTGAAAATACTGACAAGATCAGACTGATAATGAAATCTCAGAATGTGTGGTCATACTTTGACTTCTTTTTTTGTTCCTAAATGGTTCCTGTTAAAAATGCACTGAAATTTGAATTACATAAATGTTACGATGAAATTTTAATTGATCAATAGACAACATGATTATATACATTCTGTTCGGCATTATTCACACTCACTCCATTCCGTACATGGATTAAATGATTAGGCACAAGAAAAGTGGCGTTGCGAAGGGGAGGGAGTAGGGGGGAAGAGGGAATGGGGGGGGGGGGGGTGGGGGGGGGGGGGGCGGTGGAGGACTTATTCACTCACACAAGCTCATTAGAAAACTTAGAAATGACATAATGCTAATAATATAAATAATCAACTTTTGATAGAATAAGAACCACACACACACTTTTCCGACTGACATTACATAGGAGTACTGAGGTGAACAAAAGACGAAAACTGTAAACTGTAGCAAAGGAATAAATTCAAGAGTTGCTTCCCATACCCTTCAGAAGATCAAAGTGTTATTTGATTGATATTGTAGGCCTTTCTACAGAACAAAAAGTTGTGACCTCTCTTTCCTTTTTAGACGCAATCGGTGACAACACATCTGGACGTTTCTAGTTTTCAACTGTTTTCAAGTGACACAGGAATGAACGCCTTTTCCTTTGCCATTCCAAAAACATCAGCCAGTATTCTGGTACGGTATGACATTATATACAACCACATTTTTGTGTGTGTTATTGAGGCCGCATTACATTTCATATTCTCTTAAAAAAACATATAAGGGATCCCATTTTCAAGATCGGGCTCTAAAAGCGATCATGGAAGTCTGAAAACATTTTTTTTTTTTTTGGGGGGGGGGGGGGGGGGGGGGGGGGGGGGGGTAAGGCTATAACTATAAGTGTTTCAGAAAGAAGTCAGTGACATATTTATTTCCCTTGACACTTTCCTGCTCAGGGAGCTACATGTAACTGGTTGGAAACACAACAGCGAAAACAACGATAAACGATCAATTCAGGCAATCTAGAAGTGCCGTTTCTACATTTTAAAAAAAGACCGGAAGGGAAGTATCATTATTTGGATAATTGGAAGACGTTCATAACTTTTTATAGAAAACGCACAAAAAAAGATCATCAAACACACAATGAGTCGCTTTAAGTTACGAAGCAAGGTTGAAATCCTTTAGATTACCAAGTCTGAAGTGAATACAGAAGAGTCAGAGGTTACATGATAGAAACTTCAGAATTTTATATAGCTGCTACGATACCCAAACTACAAGTAATTCATTTTCACGTAATGATTCCAACTATACTTTAAGGCCACGCAATGACGTTTGATGCAACGTGTGTAAAAATAAATCCATCTTTGCTAACAGGACTATTATCACTTTACCTCGCAGTATTGTAACTGCAGGAACGCTCGACGATGAAAACGAACAGGAAGAATGTTGCTTCAAAATTTTTTTCTTTTCTTTACAAAGTGTGAAAGTTAACTAATTCCACGTTGCAGCGCTGCGTGCACCAGCAGTGATGGAATTACGTTTTATTATGATAATCATAAAGCGAACTAAGCAGGCAAGCATCAAGGCTTCAAGGACTGTCTGCTAGGCCTATATTATGTCACTGCAGTTCATGAGATCAAGGACTGTCCAGTTACAAGACTAACAACCTAGTCAGAGTCTGGATCTAAATTCTCTTTTCCTCTGTAAACCAGCAAATCAACTGAAACGGTATTGTTGGTGCTGGCTGCCTTAATTTCAGCGTAAAAAAAGAGAGAAGTAAATGATCTAGAAATCATTTGATGCGGTTGCTTAATGATTTGAGCGAATCAAAGTACTTACTTATGATCACCGCGATGATAAGAATGTTCACCAGAGCTGAGGACAGATTCGACGCCATCGTTCCGAGGATGGCTCTAGGTCACTTGACCTTTCGGGCGGCGACGTTTACCAGCTTCAAATCGATGTAGGCTACAGCTTTCTGAGACGAGGTCCAGCACGCTTCTGAATTATTCTAGTCTCTGGGCAACACAGTTCGACAGCACATGTAATTAATTCTTTTTAATATGCTATTCACAGACCTTTTTTTTTCAAGGCTTTGTTACTTGGCTCTCAGCAACGGCCAAAAACTGTCCGCGCAGACCTTAGTGCTGACCAGTGTCGCCCCTAGCGACCGTTGACTGACTGTCATGGTTACTTGAATTTTACTGGTTGAGGGCGTGAGTTTGAAAATCAAGTTTTTTTTTTCATTTGTAAGATTTATCACTAGTGAGTTTACGGAAAATACTTTGCGACGATTCGGATAACTATTTTAAAAATAAAAATCTCAAAAACTTACAGTAGGCTTACCCAACCTGGTTTAAAAAATAAATACTAATGTCTGAAGTCGAAAAATGTGTTGAATGCGTTGTATTCGTGACGTATTTGTTGTCATCATCACGTCTTTATGTCATTGAGAAGAAATTGGTAAAGCCATGCGAATTTTTTAGATTGTAATTTTGTTCCCGTCGCTGATCTCATCAATCAGTAGGTCCATACGTTTAATTGTCTTCAAACGGTTACATCTTGTGAAAACAATGAGTTTTGAGTTTTTAACGGTATATTTATACAACTATAGTTTGTAAACACTTTTTAAAAAAAAAGTTTGTGGAGAGCCTCTGTGGTAATATTGGGGCTCTTTCAGTAGCAACTAGGTTCCCGCTCTCTGGAAAGCATGTTCTCTTTCTCGTCATTCCCTTCTGCTTGCCTTGCCTTGCCTTGCGCCCTTTACTCCTTATGGAGTCGTAGGGGCGCCGCCTTGATGCGCTGTACCCCACTTTCCTCCATCTGTCCCAGTCATGAGCGAGAGCCTGGGTTTCAGCAAAAGGTTTGCCTGTCCACTCTGCAATATTGTCCGCCCATTTTTTCTTCTGTCTGCCTCTCCTTCTGCTCCCTCCACGGTTCCCTGAAGGATTATTTCCGATAGGCAACTGGATCTTGCTGTGTGACCATACCATCTCAGCTTCCGTTTCTTCACTGTAGTGAGCAGATCTTCATAGGGGCCTAAGTGTTTCTGGATGGTCTGTCGGATTTGTTCGTTGGTTATTTGGTCCAAGTAGGACATGTCCCTTCTGCTATGCTTTCTTATTACTATTTTTTGTCTTTGCAATCATGCATCATTTTTGTGCCTCTGTAGCCCATTCAAAAGTCGTTGTTTCAGAAATCCTGCACTTTTTTCTTTGGTAAAATGTCAGCTTTGGGGGGAAAAAATCTGACGAGTAGGTAATGAGACATGGACACTTTCCAGACTGGACACTAGCTGTCTGTTGTGCTTTTTTTTTTCTCCAGTGTCTTTTATCGGCTTTTCTTCGGAGGGAGGAAGATGAAAGGGGGCGTCAATTTAATTCAATTATTTATGCATTCATTTATTACTTTATTTTCCAACACCGTGTAAACTTGGGGGAAGAAATTTGTTGGGAATACCTTGTGCCCTCTGCACGACCTCTTCTTACCTGCCGTGTGGATGCAAGTAGATTAGCTGTATATATACACAGAGAGTTAAGGTATGTAATTCGTAGGCAGTTCCTTTGAATTTGAAGTTGTTTTAGTTTCAGAGCAGGATGGAACCTTTCTTTCGTCTACGCGATGATAACCTGAAAAGGCCCTCTGTGGTCGGCAGACTTATAAATCATAAAACTAAACATTCGATTAAAAAATAAACAAACAAACAAACAAACAAACAAAAACACGACTTATTCATTCAAGTGCGAAAATAAGCGGTGTGTCGTCTCCAGTCACTCTCTAAAGTATACAGCTCATCGGAGTGTCGTCTGCAGTAAATCTCTTTCAGTGCGCAGCGAAGCGGTTGTGTCATCTGCAGAGAGCAAAAGTCCGTTCAAACCGAAGTTATTCAGTGAATCGAAAAAGTGTGCCGCTAAGCCGTGTGTCATTTGCAGAGAGCTCTTGTCAGAAAAACGACTCCTTCTCTAACAACATCAGGGCAGGACAGGATTGACGACCAGAAACTGCATCCGCCAGGGATCAAACTTACTGCGGGTTTCGCAGACAGTGGGGTGTGGCTAGCGTTTGCTTTGAGGCGTGAGAAGCGAAAGGCGTAGTGGGTATAGAAACGAGGCTTTTTTAAAAATTATTAAATAAACGCTAGGCCTATTCAGTCTATTCAAGTTCATCTGGCTGTGGGAGAACTGACTGGTATTCTGATTGTTTCATTATTCATTCAGCTGATGTTACTGCTTTTCCATGGGATTACCTCAAGGTTCTCCTCGCTCCTCTATTTTGTACAATGTTTACACTAAAGGCCTTGCAGACTCAACAGAAACGGAACTGCTCAAGGTTTGACACTAGCAGATGACGGTCTGATCAGCAAAACATCAAATGTCAGAAAGAACGAAAGCAGTTCAGCAACAGTTGAACAACATTGCTCAATGGTGTCAAGAAACTAGATCGTCCATCACCCTACAAAGCCCAGACGTTAGTCTGCACTCTCAACAAGACGTCAGGACAAGTACCCTCGCCAGTTTCCTTCAATGGAATACCAATTGAATCAACTAACAACCTACGCTATTTGGGTGTAGGCTTTGACAGAATGCTAACCTTTAGAAAGCATGTTGAGAATATGTTCTTAATGCAAAAAAAGGCTATCTGCCATGAAAGCAATGGCAGCTAAAGGCATTGAACAGCGCCATCTCTACCGACTGTATCACGCCCTTGTACTCAGTGTGATAGATTATGGATTAGGGCTTACGATACTGTCCAACAGCAACCTTCTCAAATTAGAAAGAATTCAAATGAACCAGCGGGATTGATCCTGGGAACCACGAAGGACACACCAGTTGAAGCTATGCGATCTGCTTGACCTTCCTTCAATGCAGACAAGACACAAGCTAGAACAGGTGAAGGCATATTTCAGAGCACTTGAAAAGCTCCAAACCCACTTCCTGTGGCGGTCAAGGAAACAAAAGGCTAGGACGTGGAAAATCATGGATGGGACAGACAGAAGGCAGAATACAGCTTGTGTGCCAGTTAGCATAACTCAAAGAAACCAGGGAATGGGAGAAGTATCCAGACCACTTGAAACACCTTTACCAAACTGCCCTCGCTCCAGAACTTGGAAGACATTGTCGAGAATGGCCAGAAGGCAAAACCAACGCAGAAATTCAGATGTAGGTAGAAGACCTTTCCACAAAAGATGATATTGTAATATACACTGACGGTTCTGTCACCAAAGGTAAGTCAGGCTGGGGATACACAGTGAAGCAAAATGGCCAGACTATCCAGAAAGACAATGGTACTCAAGTTTAACAACTTCAGTCTAACAATGGAGGTAAAGCAGTTCACAAGCATTCCACCGACTTTCATCCACAAGCAGTTTCAAACAAGCATCTAGAGTCCATGATGTGGGGGGGGGGGTGAGCGTTTATTGTTACGGTGTGTGTGTGGCGGGTGTGTGCGTGCCATAATTATGTTGTATTTGTGGTCATGTTCTTGTTCTTGATCCAAGTCATCTTGAACATCATGGACGTAGTCACTACACACACACACACACGCGTGCATGCACACACACACACACACGTGTGCATGTACACACACACACGCACATACAGACACACATACAAACGTACGCGTGTACGTTTGCTCGCTCTTATGCACACACATATACACATGTGTGCATGTGCATGTCCACACCCACACGTGTGCGCACATACATACATACACAGGAACGCACAAATGCATACACACATGCACATACCCACATACAAAGACACACACATATATGTACACATACATATGCGGATACATGTGTGTGTGCTCACACAAACCCACAAATTACACACACACACATGCACTTCTGCACACGCACACACATGTGCACGCACACACACACACACACACGCACGCACATATACACACACAAGCGCGCACCACACATGCGCACACACACATACACACACACATGCACACACGCACACATATGGGCCCGTGCGTGCCCACACATCCCTATACACACGTGTACATTCACTACACACACACATACAAAAAAAAAAAAACCCCAAAAAACCAATGTTAGGTAGGCACTGAAGGTCTGACCATCGCTTTGGGCTAATGTGTTGGTCAGACATCTGCTAAGTCGTAACCACGAGACCCTCTTCTTCAATTCTCTCAGCTTAGTTGTTAATTCATTTATCCATCACCTAAAAATCATGCGTAGTGTGGTCTCAAAACTCAGCGAATGTGGTGTGGCGTATATGGACTAGTCCGCACGCAGTGACACCTCCTTGATGACACAAACTACTTCTTTTCATGCACAAATCAAAGAATTGACTAATTTAGGTTGTTTACTCTCACATTTGAGCGACCACCCCAGATGCTTTGGCGAGTGCTGCCAAATTATCTCCCTCCATTCGCCCCGCGAGTGTGCCATGAAGTTACAGACTCTCTCGCCGCTATCGATGAAACGCGCCTCTGGCGTGCATTAACTATGCCAGCTGTCAGGATGTGCTGCAGTTTATCGGGGTGACCGATACTCAAGTACTGAGCACTATCAAAACGTGACCAAGGGAAGTTACCAAATAGGGTTTTCAACGTGAGGCTCGTGTTCAAAACTATACACGGTTACTTCCCTTTGAACGAGAGCTGTCAAATTTTAAGGTCCGATTCGTTTTAAAGCAATATAAACGTGTTTCTTTTGCACCTACAAAAAAACATTAACATAGAACGTTTAAAATCTTTCCGTTTTTGTTTTTCGTTTTGTTCTGAAGAAATTTTCGAGGAGACATAAAAGAGAAATCACATTTAATGGTGACTGAGCATAGAGTCATTCTGGGGTGGTATACTCTCTCTGTCCAACGGAAAACAAGACACTGGTTGCTTGTCACTTCTGTGTGCTGACATGTTGAGTCAAGAAATGAAGGATACTGAAATACAGATGAGACGGAATTAGGCGAGAGTCTGAAGGCACAAACGAAAAACAATCGATTCCTTTGTCCTCTGTATGTGGTACTACCTGCACATCATCCTAACAGTCTCATTTCTGGACACTGCAGCTGAACATCTGGCAGAGAGAGAGAGAGAGAGAGAGAGAGAGAGAGAGAGAGAGAGAGAGAGAGAGAGAGAGAGAAAATGGCAGTGACAATGACAATGATAATGATTCTTTATTTTACAAAGGTAAAAGTACTGGCTCAGCTATTTTTCATACTTGGCATTACTACTCAACTAAAATAGTACTAAATAATATAACATATGCATTAAAACATGGCTACATAAACAACAAACAACAACAGCATCTACCAGAAAGAAACAAGCACTGACATTAACTGTGAAATGAGCAAATGAACAAGCAACAGCTATTAACATGAACAAAATAGTATATATATATATATATATATATATATATATATATACATGTAAAGCAATCTTAAATGGCATTTGTGAATTGAGAGAGAGAGAGAGAGAGAGGGTTGGGTGGTGGAGGTGGACATGGTCGAAAATAGGTAATACAAACACGGCTATATTTTTGTTCCCCCAATCATCGAATTCCTGGATTTGTCATTCCCACCAAGGAGATGATCGTTTTCATCCGCGCCTCTTTCTTCGTTTCTTTGTCAACAAGATTTTGCGAACATTCTGAACCAGTTTACAGAAATTTCACGTAGAGATATGTGTCCTACAGATGAACCCATGACCTTTTGATGTAGATCTGGTTCAAAGGTCATACGCAGAATCTGGTTGACCCTGACAGAGGTTTGCCCTGTTCTGAATGGCCTACGGTAATCTAGACTGACTCCTTTCTGGATTTGCTGCATATCCTCCCTATTGACTTAACGCTTTCTCCTTAATAGACCTGTTCCGAGAAAAAAAAGAAACTAATGCCAGTCTTTCCATCACAAATAGAGTTATCTCTCCTCAGTTTATGGGTCAGAAGTAAATGCATCTATGGAGTCAAATATTTGGTCTGAAGCGGATGCGAGGATAATGATCCGGATATTGAGTCTACATTACAGGCACAACATTTAGCATCCTTTTTTTTTGTTTGTGTTGGATTTTTGCTGTTGTTTGCTTTTCTCTATCTGATTGAGCTGTTATTCTGACTGACGAGGCAAAATGTTGGGTCTGCCCACCAAAGGCATCTGTCCACATCACAATGACGTCACTCTCATTGAACACGAGCTGTAACACAGATTGCATCCCTTTCAGATTTCTGAACATCCTCCATCATCAAAATACAGACGGTGGTTTCTTGTCTTCTGTCTGTATTTGCTAAATTAATCCTTTCTCTCTCTTTGATCTTTGTTCATTTAAGCATTTGCTCAATCATTATTTATTTGATGTATTCGTTTTGTTGTTTCACTTTAACTTAATAAGCAGACCATGGGAATCGTTTTAGCCTGCTTCAAAAAAAAAAATGCTTCTTCAGATATAATGCAACCAGTGATGGGAAAATGGTTTACATTATTTGAAAAACTGATATAAATTGTTGCAGTTTATGGAAACCAGTGGAAATGTTAAATGGAACTGCTCTGTGTGTGTGTGTGTGTGTGTGTGTGTGTGTGTGTGTGTGTGTGTGTGTGTGTGCACGTGTGTACATTTGCGAGTGTGTAAATGTGAAGGATTGTGAGTATGTGTGTGTGTGTGCGCGTGTGCGTTTGTGTGCGCACGTTTTATTGTCTTCACATTATTTCACATTATTAAGCCTTGTATGAAATTAAAGTACATTTTGTTCACACTATGTCTTGGTGATGAAAAGTAACCATTTTCATGACCATGCGTGCATGCACACACACACACACAGAGTTTCAGTTTGATCAAGGAGGTCCAAATACGCTATACCACATTTGCTAAGTTTTCAAGACCACAATGCGCACAGCTCAGAGCTGATGGATAAATGAATTAATGACCAAGATGAGAGAAGAGAATCTCTCCCCCTCTCTCTCACACACACATTCACAATCCTCAAACTGGGTTTATCAAATTTCCAAATGCACCTGTAAGAACATTCTGATTTATTGACAGAACACAAACTTTAGACAAACCATTTCAACACCAAATCCTTCATTTAAAGCAAACCGGAATTTCTACGCTGACTTTCTAAATCCTTTTTTTTAAACATTTAAATAATTAATTTTTAAAAAATCTATTTGTATAGTGTTGATTTATTATCTTTATCAGTGTAAAAGATGCACAATTGAAATTTTTTTAAAAAATCTTTATCAGCGTAAAAGATGCACATTATTTTTTAAATACTTTGGTGATAAAGACATTGAAAGTTGTATGAAAGAACAAAGCGGGTTCACAAAAAAGTGAGCTTAAGGAAAATCCTCCCCTTCACCGTGTTTGACATTCGGTAATCCACTTCATAAACAAGCACTACACACACTCACACACACACACACACACACACACACGCAAATAAATGCAGTCCACTCAAGCTTGTTCAGGCAGAATGCTGTCTTGTTTATTGCACAGACATCTTCAGTTCCTTTGTTGTTAGTGCAGAAGACGGACAACAGGATTACTCTCACGTCAAGGCTCCATTCAGATCACACACCACACAGGTGACAGGGCAGCCCGGACAAAACGCCTACACCGACCTTTCTCCCCTGCACCTCACTGTCTTAAGACTCTTGCATACTTTACATGGGCATATACATGAAGAATACCTTTTGATCAAAAAAGCACGGTAACACAGGACTCGAAGCTAGATGGTGCAGTGCTGGGGATGAGTTGGGAGGGGGAGTGTGCCATGTATCAAACTGTGTACAATGTTCAAGGCACTTTTGTTTTGGTTACACAAGATACCGCCACATCTGTTCTTTTTTTCTTCTTTTTTTCTGAGCACAGTGACATAGGTAATGAAGCAAATAATGATTTTCAATCCAGCTCAGGACCATCCTGCTGCAGTTTCTATTGTCTACCGACAGCTGGCTTGTACACGTAGGTAGTGGACAGCGTCAACACGAACAAACCCCACAGGTTGCCATTACAAAATACAGATTATTCATGTGGAGTATGCACAGATTCCCTTCCTGGCGAAGTACCTAACTTGTGAAAACACCTGTTGCAGCTTCCATAACTTGCACAGTAAGCGCAAGCATAGAAAATTTGCCTGGTGACATGAATGACATCACACACACGCCACACACACACACCGACTGCTGAATTTCACCTGCAGTCATTCAGGACTGAATTTCAACTATATGTGCTGAAAGAGTCCTATGTGGGCAGACCCCATCAGTACTGGCACCTCCCAAGTGAAGGCGACCAGAACACCTCTAATTTGGTTCACACCCACAGTGGAATAAACATCAAGGGAAAGAGAGCGGACTGTGGGTGGTCTTCAACTGTTGCTGTAGATTTCTTGATTGTAGAATAGTTACAGGGTCAGCTTTTCTCATCCATTTCATGTCAAGGTGTATTCATACCCTTTTCTTGAAAACTATTTTTCAGGGATATAGATTTAACTGAGTATCTTGTTCATGTATTCCCTTTTTTTTTGCTGGAAGTTTGGCTTGCATCTCCATCATGGACACTTTCACTCTCCAACAAGCGTTATTTTGCAGCAGACTGAAGTTTTCCAGGGGAGCACGAGTGTTACTTTGCAACAGGTTGCAAGTTTTCCAGGGGAGTGTACTCTTATGGTACTGGATAGTCATTTGGTGCAATGGAGTCAGGCCAAACTGTTTTTATTGTGAAAGTTTTTGAATTTGTTAACGACTCGTTGACTGACCAGCTTTTGTGCTTTGTGGCTTGTAGTCGCAAAAAGCAATCAAGGTCTGGTGAATGTGAATTTTGTCAAACTGCACACCTCCACTGCTAATTATCTGTAAATGATGAAACCTCTGAGAAATCATATAATGCATATTTTTTACCCTTTTTCATTATTTTCAAAGTATGTGATTTTTAAGTCAAAGGGCACTATAAGATTTCTTTGTGAACTAGTAAAACACTGTAGGATGATACCGAGGTCCTAATGTGTTCAAAGACTGATCAGGAACCAGTCAACTTTAAAACTCTATAACTTTGAAAAAACCAAGTCATGAGACTGATATTAGCGGAGAAGTTTCCTCGGTTTCTGTATCACTTCAAGCCTGAATCGTTACTTTTTTGTTGTTGTTTGTTATCAGTAATCAGAAATGGATAGCTTCACACATATTAAACTTGCTAAAACTAAAATGTATCATTCAAGGTGTTCCACACAATTTTCACAGTTCTTTTCTGCTACAGTAGAAACCCATCAAGGCAAAATACTGACATGCTTTTGTTTCGAATGGGTTCCATCATACTGAAACACACCAAATTCTTACAGCTGGTTAGGTTAGGCTGTATAATCTGTGTAACAGTACTAACACAGAGCAAAAAAAGACTTGGTAATGATTCTGTCTTGTTTGCAGCCATCATGTAGCCTTTAAGTCGATTAGACTAATAGACAAGAGGTGTATATGCAAGCAGCCCAGCAACACTGGCAAACTGCCCTGACTCTGCGCCTGTACGCTTCATTCCTTCCTTTTTGGGTGGGACTACATGTTCAAATTTTGATGCGAGTGTTCGCCAAGAATAGGCAGAGGGGAGCAACTGGTAAAGAAAAAAAACTGTGGAGGGGTACGGAAGACAGCGGTAACCCTAACAGCAGTATTTAACAACTAAAGGATGAATTCTGTGGGCCAGTGTGTGCACCATTCTCTCAAAGGTGACTGACCACTGAGCCGCCCGTGTACGACACAACTTGAGTTCATCGCCTTTCATCCAGCATCGCACAGCACTGGGGGTGCAGCAAGTGTGATAATCCATCACAGCCGCCAAAATCATGTCTTACACAGTATACGTACTGACAGAAACCAGGCAGCTCGCACCAGTCTCAGGTTTGGATTGTAAAAAGATTAACTGCTACATCTCTTATCCATCACAGCCGCCAAAATCATGTCTTACACAGTATACGTACTGACAGAAACCAGGCAGCTGGCACCAGTCTCAGGTTTGGATTGTGAAAAGATTAACTGCTACATCTCTTATCCATCACAGCCGCCAAAATCATGTCTTACACAGTATACGTACTGACAGAAACCAGGCAGCTGGCACCAGTCTCAGGTTTGGATTGTGAAAAGATTAACTGCTACATCTCTTATCCATCACAGCCACCAAAATCATGTCTTACACAGTATACGTACTGACAGAAACCAAGCAGCTGGCACCAATCTCAGGTTTGGATTGTGACAAGCTTAACTGCTACGTCTCTTATCCATCACAGCCGCTAAAATCATGTCTTCAAAAGTATAAGTATTGACAGAAACCAAGCAGCTGGTACCAATCTCAGGTTTGGATTGTGACAAGATTAACTGCTACAACTCTTATCCATCACAACTGCTCATGTCTTAAAAAGTATAGATATTGACAGAAACCAGGCAGCTTGTACCAAATTCGACTTTGGATTGTGACAAGATTGACTGCTACATCTCTTTTTCTTCCGTAGGCTAGACACTACTGCTATGAAACGGCTACAATCTTATCAACAATATCATCATCATCCGTAGAGTGTCCCCAATCAACACACCAATCATTCTGACACAGCAGTTTTTTACCAATAGTCCGAGGCACCAACCCCATTCATTATTTCACAGAACACGGAACACAAGCTGGGAGTTATTTGCACCCTCACCCACCGAGCGAAGAGCATCTGCTCCACCGACACCGCTTGGGAAGAGGAGGTGCAGCACATCAAGAAAGTGTCAAGTATATCGGGATACCAGAAGTGGGCCTGGGATATCCCGGGGGGGCAAGAAAATCATACCCCTCCCCTCCACAGAATGTCGGACCCCTTCAAGAGGGCACGTCTCCATGCCGTACGTCAGCGGCGTCACTGAAGCTCTCAGCAGGAAGATCCGAAAGTTGGGAGTCAGTGTCCACGCCAAGCCCACCAACACCATCAGAAGCCAGCTAGTCCACCCCAAGGACAAAACAGACAAATTGGACAAATCAGGGGTGATATACAAGATAGACTGCCAGGACTGTGACCATAGTTACATTGGTGAAACCTGCACAAGAGACTAAAGGAATGCAAACGTGAGTCCTCCCCAGTGGGTGAACATCTAACCCACACCCAACATCAGTTTGAAAAGGACAATGTGCAAGTGCTCGACAGAGAAGCAGGATGGTTCCAGAGGGAGTAAAGGAGGCAGTCGAGTCCACATCGCCGCCAGGAACCCCACCCTTCACCGCGACCGGGGCTGACACAACCTGCCATCGGTGTACTCCTCACTCAGTCAGTCGCATTGTCGTGAGTTCGCTCACGGCAGTGCGCACTGAAGCCAGGTCTCAACCCAGCAGTTGCGCTGAAGAAGTCAGCCACATTGCCGACGAAAGCTACGCACACAGTGAGTAGCCTTCTTTAACTGGTGAACTGTTTAGTCTGGTAGTCATTATATTTCACAGTACATTATGGACCATTTGTCATTATGGGAAACTTGCCACTATGGGCTATTTGTCAAAAAATTCTTCACTCCATTCATTGTCCAATACTTGAAAAAAACTGAAACATTGAAAATTGCCATTTTTTGTGGATTTATGTCGATATATTAAAACATACACACACAAACAAAAATGAACAAATAAATATACAAAACAGTCAATGTACACCATTCAGTCTTCTGCATGGTATTTTGAAATATAGTTCACATACAGTGGACCTGACAATGTTGCAAAGGTTGTCAATTCCTAAATGCACAGGTATTGTCGAAAAAACAAATATGCGAAAACATCTCTTCATTATTTCCTTGGAGATGGTGCAAGTTTTGGCGGGAGTTTCAATTTAGAGAAAGGTCTTAGTTAATTGTTACCCTGAATAGGCAAAAGTGAAAAAAGAAAAGTTGGCGGTCTACTTAAAAGCACTGCACAAACTCATTGGAGACTGATCGCAACACCACAAAAGACTGGCTGGCAGTTTGAGCATGTTTTTAAAGCCCTAGTGATTACATGATATTTGTAAATCCTGCAAGTTACCAGTGAGATTTGCTCTGATTAGCCAGACAGTTGA
Source organism: Conus ventricosus (assembly GCA_018398815.1). Lineage (NCBI taxonomy): Eukaryota > Metazoa > Mollusca > Gastropoda > Neogastropoda > Conidae > Conus > Conus ventricosus. Next base: position 22,987,548 of record CM031622.1, on the reverse strand, counting down.
GGGAGTTTCTTCACCGGAAAAGAAATCAAGCGACCATAACTCCATATGAAATTCAATCTGTGCAAAGTTCAACAGAGCAAGAAAAAGATACAATGAAAATATAAAGGTTGGCACTCTGTACAGTGTATTCCCGGTGTAGACAGAGCAGACAATTCAAGAAAAAAACAAAACAAAGAAAAACAATGTTGTGGATATTTTTCATCCACACTCACATTTTGTTTCACACAAAGCTCCGTCAGTGGCTCTGTCCTTCTGTCTACCATGTGCTGTGCGGCCACAAATTCCCCAATATTAGAATAAGAATGAGGGCACCTAACAGTCCCTCCTCAACAAACCACAGTGACAAGTGTTTTTCAGAGCTGGACACCAGGCAAACACTGAACAGGAAACGTGGATGAGAGAAATACTTCACAATAAGACAAAGAAAAATTAATAAGAGAAATAACCCACTGTAGGACGAGAAAAATGAATCCGACAAATGTCTGACAATAAGACGTGGTAAATAAACCAGAGAAATACTTAATGATAAAACAAGGGAAATAAATGACAGAAACACTTGGCAATAAGAAAAGGGGAAGAACTGGCTGGATCAAAATGGAAGCACTTGGTAATGGCACACGTTACACATTCTCGGCTAAAAAGTAAAATACAACTTTGTGTTTCTAAATTATATTACAACGACACAAAAATATACATGTATCAATTCAGGCAAATACTTTTCTACGACACTTTTAATGTCCATCACCCGGAAATATCATAGTGTTTTCCTTGTAAATTACCACAAAGAGAGAAAGAGAGAGAGAGAGAGTGGGGGAAGGGGGCGGGGGGGGGGGGGGGGGGGGGGGCGCTAATCAAGTAACCTTTGAAAAAGAATTTGACTTGGGTCTTCCTATACACCCATGACAGTACTGCAGGCTGGAATGATTGTTCTGTCTCGGCAATAAAGAAATGCTCAAACAACTTTGTCCTGCTGGTGAACATGGAGACAAGCTGGGCGATACGACAGGTAAGATAAGATAATGTTGCTTATAGCCCAGCTGACCGCAAAGGGCCACATCAGGGCTGGGCGATACGACAGGCCTAGCCCCACGGTCATATAGACAACTCGCAGACATTGAGAAAACCCCAAGATGTGGAGACCACCCTAAGATATGGAGACCCCCTATGACAGTAAAGGATGAAAATCCCACAGATACAGTGGCAGTAGGATGAAACTCTCACGCACAGCTTAACAGCCGAAGATCTTCAGAGAAGAAGCCCTGCTCAGACAAGATTTTTAAAGAAAACCCAAAGACAGGACATCACCGAACCCAACACATACGGAGACAACCTTAACGTTCAACCACCAAAACCCACAGAAATGGAGAAAACGTAAGGAGAGGTGAGGATTTAGCCCTGCAAATAATTATGTAGGTGACCCCCAGGTGTGGCAAAGACAGAAAAAAAAGGAGGAAACCAGCCTGAAAGAATGTCAGAATCAGGACAGGTCTCAACACAGGCAAGCTGCAGGACACACCGGTAACAAGTTATATATATAAATAACTGGTTATGTTATAGGCCACAAACCAATGTTTCCTAGGCTGCTTTTCTTTTATAATCCAGTGTCACCGCTGAGTGTCCACCGACTTTCTGAACAGTGAAATCCTAAAAGTGCTAACAGTAGAATTCCACACCACTGGTTGGCTGAAAAACAACATAGCCCACGCACATATGGAAACGTTGAAACAATAGCTGTTCATTTAAGTTGGTACACACAAACAAAAGAACATGGAAATAAGTCTTGTCAATCATGAGGCACTTAAGCTGATGCAAAAGACACTTTTTAAATGTCAATAACGACACACATACAGTGAAATCTATGCGCACTTCTTGCAACAACTCTATGGTTACTGTCAATCAAATATACAAGAGGCTACACACCTGTACATCTCCAAAGTACATGTGCAGAAAACACTGATGAGCCATTTCTACTCCAAACCACACAGTTTGCACAAGCTCTTCCTGTCCACACTCTCCACACTTAAAATGATCACAGAGACTTCTGGTTCTGAAACAGCAGCTTTGACCCACCATCCCTTTCATCTACAACGCAAACATTCACCACAACAACTTCATTTGCAACCGACTTACCTGAGCAACCAATCATACATACTTAACAGACACATTCAGACAGAGTTCGGTGGACACTCTTTTTCCCATACATGTACAGCTCTTTCCCCAATACATGACAATATTCAATATCTCAGTGCTTTCTCCATACAATATCGAATTCAACAAGACCAACAATTCTGCATACACTATGCTCTATTCAAAACAGCCTATTCGCAGTCCAGCTACAACATGTCCAATATTGAAGGGAAACCTGGATACACTCAATTCGATACACTGGCAATCTGTTGTAGCCTGTGAACAATACAAAAACTGACCGTAGCGAAGGTGCTATACACAATGGAATGACCGTGCCATCATGAGTGAATGGAACATGATTTGGGGGTGCGCGCACCCACGCATACACACCCACCCTAGATGCCATACGAATGGATATCAAAGTTAGTCCATCATCACACAGGGTATACAGCTGGGCTGGCATGCACAGTCTTCAGTCCCTGGCTCCCCCTGGTCTACTCTCTGCTTGTCCCAGTCGTGGACAAAGACAGCAACAGAAGAGAAATGACAACTTGTTTTACAGCCCACAACATCAATACTGTAGAAGCTTTGCCTGTATCAACTCTCACAATTCCACTACAGGGTTCCGTGTTCCGGTTCTGTCGAACGAAAATGGGCAAAATTCATATCTGCGAATCATTTCCCAGCAAAGTCTCTCCATTTCCCTACCCTTGTCTCCCTTACCTCTTCCTACATAAACTATTATGTAGTTCTCATGTAGTAAGTGAAAAAAAAAGAAAGATTGAAAACAAAACAAAAAATCAAAAACTTTAATTTCTTTCATTATCACTCATTCATAACAAGCTTCTTTTGGTTGACTGATCAGTCCATTTCCAAAGCTAACAGGAAAACAAAACAAAAAACAAAACAAAACTATTGTATCACTGAAGAGGAACAAAGTAAGCACATAATTTGCCCTACCTCCCCCATTCCCTCCCCAATCCTGAATGCCTGCTCTCCCCTTCAGACTGACTACTCATACTGTCAACATCTCTAGGCGTCAGTTATCACCCATGCAGACAGAGCAGTCACCCCAGGGCAGACACTGCTGGTCTAAGTCCCACCCAAATTCAAGGGATCGTCAAAAATGTTGTCAGTATTGCTGGGAGGGCGGCGGCGGCAGACGACTTTTTCTTCGCTTCCTTTTTGGGTTTGGAAATGACCGTCGAGGCATCGGCAAATATGTCATCTGCGAAAGAGCCAACAGGTGATTAGTGTGAGGGCACAAAGAGGTCAGAAGCAGACAGACAGCTATGGGGTGGCGTACCGTCAGTGATTGATAGAAACCTCATAAACAGCTTGAGGCCTTTTTTTTCTTTTTCTTTTGCCTAGTCACTATTTTAATAAAGGTTACTGTTCACTTCATTTTCATCAAATCATATCTCATAAACTTAGAGTCAGCAGATGGCACAAAAACCATTGCACTTTTAACATTCTGTATGCCATGAGAAAAGAAAACCAAACTGATATCATAGGTTTTATATACCCCCCCCCCCCCCCCCCCAAAAAAAAAAGAGGTCTTTCTTGATTTAAGCTGTCTTTAAAAATGTCGCATTCCTTCTTGATTTAACCCATCTTTAAAAGTTGTTGCATTCCTTGCGGTATGCTTCACAGTGCATTCTCATCTTTGGGCACTTAACAACACAGCAAAGCCTCATCTTTTTGGGATGGGTCTTGTTTCTCCTCTTTTGTTTCCCCTGTTGTTCCTAACCCAGGACCATGAAAGGTGAGATCTACATCAGTCACTGACGCTATGTCACAATGCTCCTCCTCCTCTCCACTTGTCTGGCAACACTCAACATTCTTTTTCATCTTTCTACTTAAACCCCCCCCCCCCCCCCCAAAAAAAAAAAAAAAAAGATAAAGATATTCCAACTTGTATTCAAAACTTACAAAACATACTCCCGTTTATATCTATTTATCTATAAAAATCATTTCATGATTTCTGATGGTTTGGATGATACACAAGAATTTTGACGAATTTCAAGAAAAGAGTTAAAGTTGTGGATACGTCATTTCTGACAGTGGACATTGGATGTTGTGCCAAACAAGAGGACAGAGAACACATGTCAACTGAAAACATACCTAACGAACCAACACATTGCACATGCAGCTAGAAAACTTGTCTAACGCACTGCGCATGCACATAGGCAAGATGCCTTACAACACACTGCACTTTTAAGTAGGAAACTTGCTAACAAACCAACACATCGCACAGGTAAGTTGGAACCTTGTCTAACAAAGTAACACACTGGCACAGATCAGTAGGTTACCTGTCCCAACACACGCACACACACACACACACTGCACATGTAAGCAGAAACCAGCACATTGCACATATAGGCAGGAAACTTGTCTACCAAGCCAACACATTGCACACAATGACACAATGCACAGTAAGTCAGAATCCTGTCTTAACACACCAACACATTGCACGAGTAAGAAGAAAGCCTGCCTAAGTTCTGCAATAAGCTCTGAAGACAAATCGCACCTTGACAGGCAAAACAGCTTGGAAATGACTTCAACAGAAACAGACACTTCGTAACTCTTTCCATTTTTTTTTTTTTTTGCCATCTGCTTTGAGAGATCCACTGCCTGACAAAAAGAATATTTTGCCCTGGAAAGCGACCTGTCGATTTGTGTGTGTGTGTGTGTGTGTGTGTGTGTGTGGGGGAGGTAACACATTCCCTTGGATCACTGTGACCAGGACACTGGCTGCTACAGACAGCTTCCACGAGCACAACTGAAGACCACCGACTGGGCCAGTTTACAGGCTGCAGTAACAATGGAGACAACTGAGCAGAGCTCTGAGGAGCTGGAGGACAGCTGGTGAACCAGAACACACACACACACACATACACACACACGCAACTCACACACACACACACACACTCACACACAGACACAGACACATTGACCACAACAACAGATTACTTCCTTGGGAAACCGGCCCACTTCAAATCCTCCTCATGCACATGCAAAGGGAAACAACAGGAAGTGCGATAAAACTACACTCCCATCGGGTTAAGTTTCTTGCTATCAGTTTTTCAGGGTGTTACAGTTAGTAACATTGTTAGATCCATGGATGACGATGTTCTTGACGTATAACTAACCCATCACACACAGCTGAAAATGGAGAAATGTATTGCCTGTGCACAGCACAGAAACGTATGAAAAGAATGAGATGCAACTGAAATATCCATTCACATTGGCAATGAACAGAATGGAGACAGCATATTTTGACCATTAACCTGGGCCACAAAAAAAAAAAAAAATTAAAACAGGGAGCTGGAGAAAAATCAAATCTCTCTCTCTCCCAAGTCCTGTGACCTGTAACGCATCATTCCTCAGGTGGATGTTAGAGCTTTACACCTGGGACAAAGAAACGGAGAGGGGGCGGGTGTGAAGTGGAGATAGTGGGGATGAGAGTCATCCAAAGCACTTTTCAGGAATACCATTACGTTAGCTTCGTAACAGACACACACACACATATGTTGTGCCAATAGACAGCTGAATGATCTCACAAACAATAGATAGCTGAACAATCTCACCTATCCAAGAACAGAGACAGCATTCCCGCTCTAAGCTTTCCATACGCTTAGTATTTCAAGCAAGAAAAGAAAACTGCCATTTTCAGTCCTTTTTGTAGCCTGCTGATGGCTTGTCTGATTCATGACGTTTTTTAACAATCTGATATAAGAAAAGAAGAAAAAAAAGGATGATTACAAGCAAAGGAAAAGAAGACTTACACCTTTTTTTCCACACTGAAATACATGGGGTGGATGAAAAGTTCTTGGTATATGAAAAAAACTGAGCTAAATTGCAGTATTTGGTGCATCAACACATGTGCTCCTTAGATGGCAATATGTAAAATTTGGTCAATGTAATTACATTAGTTATGATGTCGTGGCCTTCTAAGTGTTCACCACCAACTTCATTTTCCACAATGGAGAAAATGCACTACAGGGAGTGATTCGATATCTGCAAAAGAAAGGATCGAGCATTAAAAGAATTCACCAGGACATGGAATGGGAAAAACTTATGTGAAGGACACCTTTTAATATTCAACCATGAAAAAAAAAGTGGTTGAATTTAGAAAAAAGGAGACGGAGCCTGGAAGATGAACCACATCCTGGAAGGCCATTGAACGCTGATACTGAGGATAATGCTGACAACATCAGGAAACCTGCTATGGTCGAGAGGCAACTGTCCATCGGGCACAGTACATCAACCCTTGGCATATCACACTAACACAGCATGACATTCTCACCAACGATCTGGCCAGGAGGGTGGGTCCTGAAACCTTTCACTGAAGACCAGCAAAGCCTCAGACTGGACATGTCCTGTGACAACTGTCTGTCACTGAAGACCAGCAAAGCCTCAGACTGGACATGTCCAGTGACAACTGTCTGTCACTGAAGACCAGCAAAGCCTCAGACTGGACATGTCCAGTGACAACTGTCTGTCACTGAAGACCAGCAAAGCCTCAGACTGGACATGTCCAGTGACAACTGTCTGTCACTGAAGACCAGCAAAGCCTCAGACTGGACATGTCCAGTGACAACTGTCTTTCACTGAAGACAGCAAAGGGTCAGACTGGACATGTCCTGTGACAACTGTCTTTCACTGAAGACCAGCAAAGCTCAGACTGGACATGTCCTGTGACAACTGTCTGTCACTGAAGACCAGCAAAGTCAGACTGGACATGTCCGTGACAACTGTCTTTCACTGAAGACCTAGCAAAGGGTCAGATGGAATGTCCGTGACAACTGTCTTTCACTGAAGACCAGCAAAGGGTCAGACTGGACATGTCCAGTGACAACTGTCTTCCACTGAAGACCAGCAAAGGGTCAGACTGGACATGTCCAGTGTCTTTCACTGAAGACCAGCAAAGCCATAGTTAGACTGGACACGTCCAGTGACAACTGTCTTTCACTGAAGACCAGCAAAGCCTCAGACTGGACATATCCAGTGTCTTTCACTGAAGACTAGCAAAGGGTCAGACTGGGCATGTCCAGTGTCTGTCACTGAAGACTAGCAAAGGGTCAGACTGGACATGTCCAGTGACAATCTGTCTTTCACTGAAGACCAGCAAAGGGTCAGACTGGACATGTCCAGTGTCTTTCACTGAAGACCAGCAAAGGGTCAGACTGGACATGTCCAGTGTCTTTCACTGAAGACCAGCAAAGGGTCAGACTGGACATGTCCAGTGTCTTTCACTGAAGACCAGCCAAGCCTCAGACTGGACATGTCCAGTGACTGTCTTTCACTGAAGACCAGCAAAGGGTCAGACTGGACATGTCCAGTGTCTTTCACTGAAGACCAGCAAAGGGTAGCAGACTGGACATGTCCAGTGTCTTTCACTGAAGACCAGCAAAGGGTCAGACTGGACATGTCCAGTGTCTTTCACTGAAGACCAGCCAAGCCTCAGACTGGAGATGTCCTGTGACAATCTGTCTTTCACTGAAGACCAGCAAAGGGTCAGACTGGACATGTCCAGTGTCTTTTACTGAAGACCAGCAAAGCCGTAGTTAGACTGGACATGTCCAGTGACTACCTGTCTTTCACTGAAGACCAGCAAAGGGTCAGACTGGACATGTCCAGTGTCTTTCACTGAAGACCAGCAAAACCTTAGACTGGACATGTCCAGTGTCTTTCACTGAAGACCAGCAAAACCTTAGACTGGACATGTCCAGTGTCTTTCACTGAAGACCAGCAAAACCTTAGACTGGACATGTCCTGTGACAACTGTCTGTCACTGAAGACCAGCAAAGCTTCAGATAGGACAAGCCCTGTGACTACCTGTCTGTCACTGAAGACCAGCAAAGCCTCAGACTGGACACATCCTGCAGACCTGCCTACCTCATGTTGTGCTCATCAGTAATAACCACAGAGATTTTCAGTAATTTTGCATTTCCTTCAGTAATTCCACGGACGCGTAATACACGGCGTTTTTGAACAAATAATGTGTACAAAACTCCAACTACATTTTTAACATTGAACAAATAATGTGTACAAAACTCCAACTACATTTTTAACATTTTAACAAAAAATATAAACAGTAAAAAAGGAACAAAAACAACAAAGCAGAATTAAAATACCTTGGGATGATGGCAGATGACGGACTCAGGACAGGAGTTTCAGGTCAATTCAAAGGTTATACTTGACAGTTTGTAACTTACACAGCAGTCACCACAGATGACACCACTGATGAAGAACCTAATGTACAAACCCCCCCCCCCCCCCCCCCCCCCACAAAAAAAAAAAAAAAAAAATGTGTGTGTGTGTGTGTCCCTGAGCTGTGCTGACAAGATAGTGGCGAAAATGAAAAGGACCTTTTCATTTTCGCCACTATCTTGTCAGCACAGCTCAGGGACAAGTTGTTTTCGCAGATCAGCTCACACAACAGTCTTTCTGCGTTGGTGATCTTCCGTGTGTGGGTCTGACGGCTGCTCTCGCTGGATTTCGTAAACAACGATGTGATCTTCTGACTGGAGGCACTCGCAGCTGTCTCTTTGTGCATTTTCCCCGAGATATGGCGCTTGCAGTCATTTGCTCCCCCATGTCCGATGGAGAAGTCTGAATTGCACACCGAGCAGAAATGAGTATACAAATCCAGGTCCATGACAAGGCCAAGTCCGCGTGTATTTACTTCGGAACACTTGCTTCTTCGCCTTCTTCCGTTGTGGCACAGTGGTTTTCGAACCCTCGTCATCGGTTTCATGCAAACGTTTAGAAGATTTCTCCGCCATTTTCACAATCGCCGGCAAAAAATCGGTTGAAACTTTGTCTTACAATGGCTGAACAAAAAGCTTCGAATGGGGCGCACAGATGTGATGGCGTGTCGTGTTGGCCCACAGCACCACATTGACCAATCGCAAGTTCCGAACTATCTGTGGTTTCGGCTTGAGTCAAGGGAAGTTACTCTGCGGTCTCGGAAAGGTCTAGCAGTCGACAATTTTTCGAGTCTGAAATTTGCGTAGTTTTTCAATTTTCTTTTCCGTAATTTCGCACGGAAAATCGTACCTCCGTAATGGGGGGTTAATTTCCGTAAAATTACGGACGATTACGGAAGGGTAGGCAGGTCTGATCCTGTGACAACTGTCTTTCACTGAAGACCAGCAAAAGGGTCAGATAGGACATGCCCTGTGACAGCCTGTCTTTTTCAAGCAGATCCTGCTGACATCTTGGCAAGATCTGTCACCATATGTCAGACATGGCTCCATCACTTTCATCCTGTCACAGGAACGGCGCACCCCCTGGAAGCACTCCGACTCTCCCCCACCAAACAAAGGCCAAGGCTGTCCTGTCAGCAGGTGAGGTAACAGCTGCTGTCTTCTGCAAAGCTGGGGGAATCCTGTCGGTGGACCTTCTTGAAAAGGACCACATCATACCTGGAGAACATTATGCGACATTGGTCGAGGCACTTGCAGGATAATATTGTTGCTGAACGCTGTTGCAAGTTGGCCAGCTTTGTGTTGTTTTACCACGACAAGGCGCCAGCTTACAGATCAACAGTTACCACGGCAACTCTGCATGATCATGGCTTTCAGGTCATCGATCACTCACCTTACTCCCCAGACTTGGCACCGCATGAGCATTTCTCAGACCTTAAAAAAGGTGTGGAATGGCAGGCACTTCCAGACGGACAACAACGTCATGGCAGCTGTGGGGGGCACTTTTTAGGTCAAAGATGCTCACTTTACACTGCGAAGGGATCGAATCACTGCACTGTGGCTGGAATAAGAGTGTGGAATTAGAGGGCGACTATGTTGAGAAATAAAATGGAAACAAAAAAAAAAACATCCCACCATAATTCTTTCACAGGTAGACCAAGAACTTCTCATCCACCCCTCGTATATCCCAAATTCATGGTCAACGCACACATTAACCGAGTTGTTTGAACTCTGCAATGGAAGGGTGGTCTTTTCCTAGGTCAGACAAAGAATGTGTGGAGGTGGCAGGTAAAAAAACAAAACAACGCACAACTTGCTCACTGAACTCTCCAACAGGTGCGACAAACAGTGAACAGCATGGGACACAACACATGCCGACTCTGAACTCTTCAACCAGCCGAACACAACCAAATCAGACAAGTCCTCAGAGAAAGAAGGAATCATTTCGGACGTTTCTGGTTCTGGGCTCTCTTCTTCTCAACTGCATGGAACACAGACCAAGAAACAGCGAAGCGATCTTTCCGTGAGCTTGCCAACCTTCACTTTATTCCATCATTTGTCTTGTCTGTCCAAGACATCAGGACTGAACCCTGGGTGCTGTCTTGTGCTGTTCTGTGGGACTATGGCTGCCTCTAAATTTTCTTCTATTCCTGACTACTGGACAACCTATGGAATGACCACTACACATAATTATGAGCTGTTTGGGTATGCTGGTCTGTCAGCCGGACACAGGACGAAGAACAGACACTGCCAAAGGCAGAAACATATACGCCCCCCCCCCCCCCCCCTTACCCAAATTCCCCACATCCCTCCCACAAACATTCCCCACTCCCCCCCCCTCCCCCTGATATATTCTGTAGTCAGATAGATGAAGACAGGGTTCATGCAGTGCTTTAGATCCAAATTTCACAGTATTTTCAGGACTTTTCAGGACTCCCTGTTTTGCCTTTCAAGGACTGTACAACTAACGCAAACACAAAGACAGGCCACATGTTGTGCGGTACACAGGCTACTGACACATGCTACCAGTAAACGTGTCTGTCGCAACCGACACGGATACTTTCATCAAACAGCATCTCTGAGGACCGCCATCTTGTTGGGACACTCTCCTGTTCCGCCTGAATTTTGGAGTTGGAGAATTACACACAGTGGCAACAATGCAGCTCAAGGGCTCTTCAAGTACTGTGAATTGAACTTTTGACAACAATTCCACCCTGCTCCACCTGTGTGCCACACTATACTTAATTAACTAACCACCTGCCCTATTCCACCACCCCTACACCACCTTGAGTGATCCTGAATGTTGTATCCATATGGGTTTTTCCAAAAAAGCTTTGCGCACTAAGATGCATCATTTGAGAACAACAGTGTTTTGGTGAAGCAGTCACCCGTGTGTGGATGCTTTGATTCAAGTAAAAAAAAAAAATTCTTCTTAATTTTTTTTTTTTCTGCTCATGCGGAGTGCTACCATGAGAGACGGTGAAAGGTGACTGTCCACCCAGCACAGCTGTGGGCAATGCAGCATCCCAAACACTCCTGAACTGACCACAAAGGCTCAGATGGCGTGCATCTGGGTCCATCTGCACACACTTCAAACTTCACTGGTGGAGTGTGAGAGGGTCAGGCAACTTAGCGATAATGGATGTACTCCGCTCTTACTGGAAAGAGGTACATGATCACGACAGTCAGTTATGAACAACTCTACCACAAAAAGAGACACATTCACAGCAAACTGCATCCATTACTGGATCTTTTCATACAAAACTTTGGTATGGTTTTGATGAAAAAAAATTTCAGGAGGGTGTGGGGGTGGTGGTAAATTTCAAAACAAAATGACCAAGTTTCAAAATTTGTTTGAAATTTTTTTTTTTTTTAAGAAATAAACTTGCTAGCTGCAAAAATGGAAAATGAAACAAACTGCAGCGTTACTGGAACAAGACAAAAAAGCAGAAGAGCACAAATGTTACAAAGATAGTTAAACAAGTTAAAGTTCTAATCCTCAGGGACTTCCAAGACCTTCAACTGGGGAGGTTCAAATCTCAAGGACTTTCAAGGATCTTCAAGGACTGTATGAACCCTGGGAGAGAGGACCGAGACAGCAGATGAAGGACTGAAAGACAAGTTCCTCCAAGCAAGCTACACACCGACATCATCCTTAAAAATCCCTTTCTTTTCCACGCCTTTCTTCTTCTTTTTCGTCTCCTTGGGCTTGGCCGCCGGCAGGTCGGAAAAGATGTCCGTGTCATCCTTGAACAACGTCTCATCTTTAGTGGCCGCCTTCTTGGGCCGCTTCTTGTCTGTGGCCGGGACGGAGGCCGTGCTGAAGATATCCTGTTTAACGATACAAGGGAAAGAAAGAAAAACAACAGAAAAATTGAGGAGGAGGTGAAGGAGGTGGGCAAAAAAGAGGAGGAGGAGGTGGAGGAGGACACACACACACACACACACACACACACACACACACATGTACAGAGGAAAAAAAGAGAGAGATCACCATACACAAGTTATTTACGAGGCCCCCACCCCATACGTAAAGGAGTTTCCAAACAAGATGGGACTTTTAAATACTACAATAAACCTATACAATAACATTAATAATCCATTATCAATAGTTAAATCGGTGTTAGCCCAAAGTTATTCGAAAATACTTGAAAAAATTCTAGTAAATAATTAAAATCAATAATCAAAAATAAAATCCCAAAAAAACAAAATATGGTTTAAAAACTTTTTCGCTTTGTAAAAGTCCTTTTAAATTAAACTCCCCTTTTTCCCTTTCGCCCCAAGGGTAAAAATCAAAAAAAAAAGAAAAAAACAACACAAAACGGGAAATTTAAAAATCGAACATCAAACACAATCAGAACAAATCAAAATCGAAAAAAAACCCCCCAAACAAATCACACAAAATTGCTTTCCTTTGGCCCTTAAAAACCTGGGACGTTTTTCTATTACTCTGGCCTATGGTCTTGTTTTAAGTTTGTATAACAAGCTTAATAAATATTCTACTTCTTTTGATGGAACCTCTTCTAAAAACACTTTTTTTTTGAATTGCTCCTATTTTATTTTTTTATAATTTTCCCCTGAGCCATTGGTAAAATTTAAATGAAACATCCTATAATTTCGTCTTTGTTTGTTGCAGTATTTTGTAAAGTTTTTTTTAGGTAGTTCTTAAAATGTTTTGGTTACTTCTCCCTTTGGTTTTTAATTGGGACTCTATTAAGAAAGTTTTTCGGTTTGTCTAAAAAAGGGGCATTTTTGTTTCTGCTGTTTTACTAATATTTTTTTTTTTTTGCAGCCTCAATTTAACATGCCTTTTAAACTTCGAAATTGTTATTCTTCGACTACTGTTCTGCGGGTGTTTTGTTTTAACCCCTGTATTTTATACCTCCGCTATTTTCGTTGACTATGCCTTTGTCTAAACCCATCGTCATTCTTTTTTTGAGTTCTTTAATAAAAATTTTTCTTTAAACCATTCCATTCTTATCCAAACATTTGAAACTATATGTTAGACATGTTTTACTTTCCGGGCCCAAATTTTGGGTTCTTTCATTTTCTTCAGTTTTTTATTATACCTTTTTTTGGTATTCTTTGGTTCATTCTTAAAAAAACAAAAAACCAATTATCTTATACCCTTTTTTGTTGTATCAATAAAAGTGGAAAACCCCCAAATTCGCCTATAATGGTTTGGTGTTTTTAAAATTCCTAAATTTTTTTGCAAAAAATGTATTATGTTCTCTACATTTTATTCTTTGTGAGTCCCCAAATTTCTGCGCAAAATAAAATGTGTTTGATCGGAGTCAAAATTTAAAAATGACCTTTGTACCAATTCCGGATTACTTGGTTTTTTTTTTAATTTCTAAATTTTTCTTTTGCCCCCCCTGCATACTTGCAATCATGTCAGGTAATTTTGTCCAGGGTGAAGCCTAAATATTTAAACTTTTACGTATCTTTTTTTCCCCTTTGTAATTCCATTTTTCATTTTCCCCCAAATACCCTCCTTCCTAAATCCATCATTTTTTTTTTTTGCATATTTACTGGAGCCATTATCTTGCTGTTGTAGATTCTTTTTGGGATTTTGTGGGCCCAACGGTTTTTCTTTTAAGCTAATATCTGCAAAAAGGAGAAAAAAAATTTTCCTTCCATTTGGTAAATTTTGAACCCCGTGTCTGCCTTTCGGGGTCACTTCCTGCTACCTTGCTTTTTAAACAATAAAAAATTAAGGGACAACAAAACCCCCTGCTTTACCCCCTAGTGGGCATTAAAAATCCGAAGTTGGGCCCCCGCTTCTACGCATGCCTTATTTGTTGTATAATTTTAACATTTCTAGCTTTTTTTTTGAAATCCCCAATTTTTTTTGTAGCATTTTCCCTATTTCCTCTTCTTACGTATTGAAGCTTTTTGTAATCAAAAAAGCACATAAATTTGCTTCTTCTTTTCCCAATAGGCATTGTTTAAAAATTGACTCAAAGTGTATATATGGTGGTAGTTGCATGCCCTCCAAAAAACCTCTGTTCTTCACTTTTTTTACCTTTTTTTTGGGCCCAATCATAAAAGGTCTTTTAAAATCGTGTAAAATTTTCTTTAATACATAAAAAGATATACCTTTTTTTCCCTGGTTTTTCCTATTTTTTTTTATGAAAGGGAAATTTAAAAGACTAGACCATTCATTGGGAAAAAATCTCCCCCTTTATAATTTGTAAATATCTTTTTAGCGGGGGAAATTTTTATCTTGAGTTTTTAAATATTTCGTGGCAGCTCTCTAGGCTGCTGCCTTACCTGATTTCAATTTCGTGGGGGTTTTTTAGTTTTTTCCTCGTTATTTTTCACCTTCTTTTGGCATATTATATTCTTCTCTTTCTATCCTGTTGGATTCTTCCTCCCCTTGGCAACATTGTGGATTTTTAAAAATTTTTTTTAAAATATTCCCCCCATTGTTGTTAGAAAAAGGGGAAGTGTTTTTCTTCTTTGTCTAAATTTTTTTTTTTTCTACTGTTTTCCAAAATTTTGGCTTCTCCGAGTAGTATTAGATTTTTCATATATTCTGTCCCAAATTTTTTTTTTTTCTTTATTCAAAATATTTTTCTTGAAAATTTGTTCTGTTTTTTTTATCGCCATCCACCTTCTTCCATATTCTGGGGACTGTTTTCCTTTTTATTTGCACTATTTAAAAGCTTGGGGCCCTTTTTTTTTTTGCATTCTTGCATTCCTAAAAAAATTTTTTTGTGATGTTTTTTTGGTCCCCCTAGCCATATTTTAATACATGAATTCCCCTGCTGTAAGTAAGATTGCTTTTCCCTTTATACTTATATCTATTCTTCCTATTTTTTTCTTTTTCTTTTTCTTTTTCTTGTAATATTATTTGCTCTCTAAATTTCATAATTCTAAAAATTCCTTTTTTTTTTTACCACGTCCCTTAAAATTTGTTTAATATATTTTTTCTGTACCTCTTCTTGTTTTTTTATTTCCCCCGCTTTCGTTCCCAATTTCCGGCATATGGGGACTAATTTTTCTTTATATCAATCCCTTACTTTTGATAACTCAGGAGACATAAGAAAAATCTTAGATTTTCCCCTGCCCGAAAAAAAAGTATCCCTTTTGTCAAAATCTTTTTAACTGTCCTTTTAAGCGAAATTTGATTCTGTGAAAAAATTCTATCACCTTTGCCAAAACCATTACAGTGTTCTAATTTTGTTTTGCAATTCATTATCTCATCTTCTCCTACCACATCATCTTCTCGTTTAAAACCCCCCCTTTCCCCCTATTCTAGCATTCAATCACCCCTATATATATAAATAGTCTTGACCTTCACGACTTTTTAATATGAATTTTCAAACTCTAAATAGTTTTGTATTTTTTTTTTCCCTTTAAAAAAATTTACGTTTTTTGGGGGATTGTAAAACCCCAAAAAAAAAAAGACATCATTTCTGTATTCATACCCTTTGGCTTTTAACAATGTTGTATTCTTTATTTTTTTTCTACCCTTGTGTCCATTGCTTTAGTGTTTTCTTTACTAGGTTTCCCCCCCCCCCATGGTCTACCCATTTGTGTTAATTTTGTTGGGGGGCAGGGAAACATACAAAGTTTTGAAAAAAATACCAAAATAAAAAGTGTTAAAGTGGGGTTTCATTTAACAGATAGCGAAAGATTTATAATCAAATGAAATCTGAATCATTAATTTTTTTTTATCCCATGTTCCGATTAAAGGAAAATTTTGGGGGGGGTTTTTTTTTTGGTTTTTTCCTTTCCCTATTTTTTTATTTTTTCCCTGTTTGTGATTGTTTCTTTATTTTTTGCTTGTTTCTTCCTGTTTTCTTTTTTTCCTTTCTGATCTTTTATTTTAAGGGGCCTTGGCCTCTTCCCATTTTTTTTTTTGTTGTGGTTTTGCCCACACGGGTCCCCCGTGGGGCGTTGGCTTTTTCTTTCCCCCTGTTGTGGTCTAACTTAAATCTTTTTCAAATAGTTGAGGCCCTTTTCGTTATGCTCGCTCTTTTCTCGACCTTGTTTTTAGTTTAAAAGGTTTTTCATCGACCTGGCTCTTCTCTGCCCCCTTGATTGTCTTACTGATGGAATCGCGATGTCGAGGTAACTTCGCGACATTAATTCTTCGTTTCTTTATCCCGTTGTCTGCTAACTCTTTCTCGGTGCGATTTTCCTAATTGTTTTTTTTTGGGTTTTTCCCCCTTTGTCCGTTATTTCCGGGCCCCTTTTTGGGGTGTCCCCTTTCATGGGTTTTTCTTGACCGATCTGCTTTTTTTTTGCGCGTTTTTGGGTGTTTTCTATTCCCATCCCCTTTCGTCACTTAACCTTCGCCCCTTGTCTTTGTGTATTGGTGTGCGCGGGGGCGCCCCAATGGTCTGTCTCCTTTGGGGGGGCATGACCCTTTTGGTGCTAAACATTCCCCGCGTTTCGTTTTTCCCTTGGCGGCCCGTGGGGTGTAACCCTCCATTTATTCACGACTATTTTGGGCAAGGCCATGTTCATTTTTTTTTCCGGGGGCCCCCCTTTTCCCCAAAGGGCTTTCCCCCCATCAGTGTTTTTTGACCTCCCCCCCCCTTTTTCTGTTCCTTTTACTTTTGGGGTGTCCTATTAGTTTCTTTTTATCCTTCGTTTTTCATTTTTTTTCTTCCTTCTGTCATTCCATACTTGTTTTCCCAATTGTTTTGGTTTTGCATTCTTTCCCCCTTTCAACCCTAACGACCAACCTCATCGAATACCCCCACCCACTCATTCCTTATATTCATCTATTTTTTTGTCATCATTCCTCAATTTGCTTCTTCCCCCTTCATCCTCTTCCTCACTTTCTCCCAATCTTTGTCTTCTCCCCCTGCATTCCTTTCTACCCCCTTTTCCCCCTTTTCCTTCGTACACATCACATTCGCTGTATACTCTGTTTATAATGCTTTTCCACCAAGTCTCATTTCAAGTTCTCCCCTCATCCTCTTCATCCAACTTCTTGCCATATACTTTTCTGTTTTTCTCTTCCCGACCATCCGTTCATTATATGTTTCCTTCCCTTTCATTCACTTCTGTTTCTCCTTCTACTGTCATATGCACATCTTGTTTTTCCTTTCCATTCCTCTCCTTCTCTCTCATCCCCTTTTTCCCCCTCTTTTTTTCCTTTTTAAAGAAATGGGAGGGGGGGGTAGGAAATTTATCTTCATTTCCCTTTTACCTTCCTTCCCCTTCATCCCTTTTTCGGTACCGTGTTTTGGGGTTCTGTCGTCCCCCTTGCTACTTTCCCAATAATTCTTCCATTACCTCTTTTTTTCCCTCCTCTGATCATTTCCCCATTACCCTTGTTCTCTCTTTATCCTACCTGTACCCCTTGGCCGCCCCTCCATTTTCTCCTCTTCCCGCATTTTTGCTCCCTTGGTTCATTATGCTTTCTATACCCCCCATTCCCTCTCTTTAAATTCCCTGTTTGGTTTGTTTTGCCTCCCCTTCCACCGGGGTCCCTTTCCCCGTGGGTAGCCTATTGTGGGGTAGCTAGGGGACCCAGTGGGGGTGGGGAAGGGTTTTCTCATAAACCCGTCTTTTTCCCCCCAAAAAAACCCCCTCTTCCTTTCTCTCTTCCCCTAATGCCCCCTGTCTGTTTCTTGTCAGTCCTGGCGATTCATTCCTCCAATGCTGCCCCGGCGTCCTTTTTCATGGGTTTTCTTTTTTTTGATCTGTCTTCGTTTTAAAATTTTTCATGATCGTGGGGGATCTCCTTTTGGGGGTTTTGCGACCGATCCTTGGGGCCTTTTATGGGGTTTTTCTCCCCCTTTCCCTGTCGGTATTTGGGGGTTTGGATTTGGGTTTTCTCCCTGGCAATCCCCACGTCCCTTCCCCCTCCCATTTCATCGAGCCCAGGAATCTCGAGTTATTTTCTGGAAACCCCTTTTGTCCATCAATCTCGGTCTCCGGGCTTCAATTTTTGTCAGTGGGTTGTTTGGGGTTGTCATTTTTTGTATTTCGCCCTGATTTTTTTGGGGGATTTTTTTTTCGTGCACCTTTTTTAAAAGCATGCATTCTCCCCCAGTTCGGTTTTCTACCCCAAACCCCCCCACCCTTTTCTTCAATCCTTTGCATGTTGTAGTGTGAGATTTTGGGGTATGCCCGTGAATGGAGTTAAAAACCCACTGGTGTCTAATACTTTTTCATTTGTCCCCCTAGGCTTCCAATTTTTTTGTCATCGTTTTTTCGCTTTTCCAGGGCTTTCGCCATAACATTTTTGTTTCTTGGTAGGGCCGGGACATCTCCCCGTCATTTTTGGGGAATTAATTTTGCCTTAGATATCAGAACTGACTGAAGTCCAGAAAATTTTTAACCCTATCTTTCCCCGGGGGTGTTTTGGGAATATGCCCCTTTTTGTCTTGAAAAAAACTTCTGCTTGTTTGTTTGGCATTTCATTACAGCCCCTTTACGTTCATGTTCCTTTTAAAATTTTGTGGTACTTTTCCCCTCGAACAAAATTTTCCCAAAAAGTCCCTTTTCGTTCACTAGTGCTCAAAGTTATCCCCCTTTAAGCCTGTGTCTTCCCCAAACTTGCATATTTCTGCTTTGCGCATGTGGTCCAAAAAACCCTTGTGTTGTGCCCCCAGCGCTCACTAAACACTTTGCGGGAAACCAAAGTCCCCAATAACCTATCACTTCCCTTACCCTGCCCCATTTTCTTTACTCGAGCACATTCGTTTTCCCTGTGGTGTCCGAAAAAAAACCCATTGGGGCTCTCCCGCCGAGTTTAAACATGAGGGTTTCTGTTGGGTAAAATCGTTATGTCAGTTTTTTTTGGGATCTCTTCTACTAACGGGCACTTTTCCCCTACCTAATTTGCGAAAATCTGGCGCTCTTTATAACCTGTCATGGCGCCCTCTTTTCTCCGGAGGAGAGAGGAGAGAGAGAGAGAGAGGAGAGAGGAGAGGGAGCAACAGAAACAGACAGACAAAAGACAAAAAGACAGAAAAAAGAGAAAGAGGGACGAGAGAGACGGGAGACAGAGACAGGCGACAAAAACAGTGAGAAAGACGAGAAGACAAAACAGGCAGGAGAGAACAGAGAGAAAGAGAGAGAGAGAGAGAGAGGAGAGGGAAGGGAGGAAAATGGGAAATGGGGAAAAACATGGGGGAGGCACGTTCTTCCGGACCCCGGCATCGCTGGCGGCGTCCGCTGCCAGTACTAACAGCTCGGGTGCGGCGCGGGTCAGGGCCGCCGTTTTCCCCGGCAAGGAGCCCTGGGGACAGCTGTGCCCCGACGCTGGTTATAAAAACCCCCTTCTTGGTTTGGAGATAAAAACATTTTATAACGAATTCGGTGCATTTGGATGATTACTTATTTGGATGATTACAACGTAGTCCAAGTTTGACCTGGCGCGCGCGCGCGTGTGTGCCGTGTGTGTGTGTGTGTGTCAGTGTGTGTGTGTGTGTGGTGTGTGTGACTGAGAGAGAGAGAGAGAGAGAGAGAGAGAGAGAGAGAGAGAGAGAGAGAGAGCAAACACTCAATAATACTGACACAAAGAAATGTGAAGTTCTGTAGCCAATCTATTGTTATATATTCTTCAGTTCAGACCGTGGCTTTACGCCGCGGGTAATATATGTACTTCCACTGACTTCAGTTGCATAACCTGTGATAATTAAGACAAGCAAAATGTACCTTCTCTCTCTCTCTCCCTCTCTCTCTCTCTCTCTCTCTCTCTCTCTCTCTCTCAGCAGGAGCCACTGGAGTTCTTGTCCTTATGCTCGTTGCACATTCAATTTACACACGTTAAGTTTGTTTGTATTCCACTAAAGACACTAAAGAGAATGATTATATTGCGTGTTCCCCCTTGAAATAAGGGTCTGTGCAGACTATTACCAATAAATTGTCAAGTGTCAAGCGTCTCTCTCTCTCTCTCTCTCTGCAGAGGAACGCCAGAATGTTGCCTCCAGAGCATCAATGCAAGTGTCAGAAATCATGTTTTGGCTTTTGAGGTCATCTACTACACCTTGCAAAGACTCCACCTTTTTCTTAAGCCGACTCTTCTGCACACGGGCGCAATGTAATTTCTTTTTTAGTACTTCAATTTGTTCAGTCGCCTCATCCAGTCTTCTTTTCAGCTTTCGAGGGCTGCTCACAGCATAGGAATGTTCAGGGCCAATCTGTTGTTTTACTTGATGTTGGGTTACTTCTGTAGCCACATCATTCTCAAGAACCTGGGTCGGGGCTGACTGAAGTTTACGAACCCTTTCTGTGGGTGGTTTCCGGTGTTTGACCGCCTGAAACAAATCAAACAGAACAAAATGAAAACAACACATTTCGATAGAAACCAAGAGGTTCCAGAAAAAAGCAGAACGACTGAACAGGAGTATGCTGACATTCATTCAAAGCCAATGACATCAGACTTTTAAATTAAGTGCACAAACTATAATAATACATCTCTGACTGAAAAAAAAGTATATAACCTTCTGCAAGTGACTTGGAAAGTTGAACACTGTGGGAACAGCATCATCCTTCAGGCGAACAGTTTTTCCGGTGTTGATGAAGCAAGTATCTTCAAAATGATCCCCACACAATCTGGTGTTGTCGCCTGGCTGAAAGTACTCTCTTTTCAGAGCAGCAACCCACACCTTTCGTTTTTCTGGGTTTTTGGGAAATCTGAAACAGTGGCAGACAAAATATAAGTGATGTTGGTTTTCTCTTAAATTTAAAGTTTCATATTTTCCATCACTGGAGACTGCTCCACACTCTCTCTCTCTCTCTCTCTCTCTCTCTCTCTCTCTCTCTCTCTCTCTTGATCTCGGCTCTCCCACCACCCCCCACCACCCAGAATGATACAGTTTTCAGAGTTTTATGAGTGGGTCAAGAAATTCAACGCTTCTCAAGCTAGGCTGATAGGATAAGTGACTAGGCCTAATAACGATATTTTTTTAATTGATAATAATTATAAATGCATGCAAATGAGCTGTGGAAGGATTTTCCAGGTGTTTTCCCTGTCTTGTTTGTACATTTCCATGCTACACACTGTGGCATCTTCCCGGCGATGTCGCTCAGTATTGATAATCGATCACAATCAAGTTCAGCGTCGATCCATGCCGTGCAGGACAGGGCTGTGAGGGCAAATAAAAGATACCTGAATGATAGGGTTGTTTTCAAATGGAGCACATCAGTCTTACAACATCTGCACGCCGTTAATAAAAAAAAAAAAAAAAAAACTATCAAAAGAAAAGTGCCGTGTGCGTGCGCTCTCTCAGTCATTCTGTCTCTTTCTTAATTTTCAAACACACACACACACACACACACACACACACACACACCGGGCACACACACACACGCACATTCATTGGCACATTACTAGCTTAGTGACAAATATTTATATATAAATACAAAGCAGATAAGCATTTCAAGGAGCTAAACAAGGATTGAACTTTAGAATAGCACCTACCTGCTCTGGAATCAGTGCACCGTGTACTTGCGGCCACGTGTTAGACTGCCAAACAAAGCCGGCAACGGTGCTGTGTAGTGTGTAGCCTACAACGGAGCTTGCAGGCCGCTGCCAGAGTGGCTCCGTTCCGCGGCGCGTCCGCCATATTGCTGATCACGCGCTGCGTGCGGGATGCGCGGTCCAGGAATAGAAGTCAGTGGGGCAGAGAGATGGTGGGTGAGTGACAGAGCAAGCATGATCAACTGAAAAAGACTGTAGAACTGCAAACATCGTACACATAAATTCTATGTATTTCGAAATGACTGAGCGCAATTAGCTGTGTGTAAGCTAGGAAATTGTGACTACAGATTCTGTGTAAACATGTGGAAGCGAGACTTGGACGACTTTTTGGCAACCTATCTGATGCGGTCTGTGACAAAGTACTGAGGGTATTGTGAACTTCAACCAAAAAATTCAGTTCAGCACTTTCCTACTGCAGGACTCAAAATCATTTTCCCCATCCACCATCTCCACCTTTCATATTTAAACACCCTACACATGAATGAATGTCACTCTCGATTTTAAGTAAGTTTTAAGGGAAAAAAAAAAGACAAACTATGAAGCTACTGAATATCTGCCTCTTACAAATGATTCCCCTCAAGTAGAGTACCCTCCCTCCCTCTCCATGTTTCTCAAGCACACATGCAAACACACACACACACACACAGATGATGTAGAGACAAGAGACAAAGGCAAAGACCAGGGCACTTTGCCTGAAGCACAGGACAGAGGTTCAACTCACATCCTCTTTGTTCCTGGCCGGTTTGCTGTTCACGCTGTCAGCAAAGATGTTGTCATCGTCCACTGGCTTCTCCTTCTTCTCTGTTGTTAGGCAAAGAAACATGGTAAGCTTGATCAAAGAAAAAAAAAGAAAGAAAAAAGAAAACAGGAACTCTGTTTTGTCATCATAACTATCCACACTAATCATTACAAACATTCAGAAATACTGTCTCAACTACAATGCTATTCATGTTATTCAGCATGAAAATACAAATGCTGGCAAACATGATTCTCTTGCTCATTCTTCTTCTTCTTCCCTACCTCCATGGGGAGTTATTGGGGCAGCAGACTAAGAACTGTTCACCAAGTTCCTCCAGCTCTGTGGAACTTGGCGGATATGAAAGCCATCATCACAGAGAACTGCCAACGTTTGGTCTTGGTCCCTATCACCTATCCCAGTGTCTTGAAGGCCGTAGGGGCACCACAGAAGACTCCACAGCCAGCTTAATCCACCCCTCCCAGTTCTCAAACACTCTGGGCAGTTGCTGACTGCCAGTCCAAGCATTGATGTCGTCCTCCCATCTCTTTCTCCGTCTTTCTCTCCCTCTGCCTCCTTGCACTGTTCCTTTGTAGAATGGTTGTGGCAAGTCCTGTTGATCTAATACGGGACCATTCCATCTCACTTTCCTTCCATCTCATTTTCCTTCTTTTCACTGTGACTTTGAATGTTCCCATGGCTTGCCTTACTCTGGTCTGGACCTCTCAAGTTGCTCTTGGTTAGAGAAGCGAAAGCTGACAACATCTTTAGTAGAACTACGACCCAAAACAGTTTCACTCTCTTCCATTTCCAGACAATCAGCAACAGCGGCAGCGGCTTCATTTCCTGGCTGTGATTCAGTGCAGGGGATTTGATTGACAGCAGCAGCAGGTGATGGCGATCACAAAAACTCCGCCCAGTTTGACGCCAGCTGTTCAGTGGCAGGTTGGAGAGGGGCTGCTTGGCACTGAAGAACTCCCTGTAAAGTGGCACTGGTTTTCAAAACAACTATTCTTTTCCTGATTTAAAGCAAATACTTTTTTTAAAAAAAATGTTCTCCAAACCTCTGAGTTTGCCTGCATTTCCATCTAAAAAGGCATTCATATTCACTGCTCTTGACGTGACAGGCTTAAACTGGTGGACAAGTCCGTATCAAATATCCAAGGTCCTGGACAGGCAAATCAGCACTGTCAGTTTCTGTGTATCGCAAGAGAACAACCCAGATCCTTTCTCACAAACAGGCCTCTGCAGGAGCAGAGGTTATTCACAGCAGCCAGCATTGATCGTCCTCTTTCACAGCAGCATTGATCGTCCTCTTCACTAGCCAACACTGATCGTCCTCTTCACTAGCCAGCATTGATCGTCCTCTTCCACTAGTTCCAGGCTTTGTAACCCCCTTTTTTTTTTCGTGGCCGCAACTGATTATGCAGCATGTGATACTGCTTATCTATAAAATAGAAAAGAAGACCAACTGCAAACCTGGAAAAGAAGATTGATCACAAACCTGTCTGTCTATATGTCGCTCCCTCTTCTTCTTCTCTCTCTCTGTGTATGTTTGAGTCATGATTTTGTGTGTGCTTGGTGAATTTGTGCATGTATGTGTGACTGTGTGCATGAATGTGCGTAAGAGAGAGAGAAAGAGAGAGAGAGAGAGAGAGAGAGAGAGAGAGAGAGAGAGAGAGAGAGAGAGAGAGAGAGAGAGAGAGACAGACAGACAGACAGACAGACAGAGACAGAGAGATACAGAGAGACGGAGACAGAAAGAGAGAAGAGCTGTAGAGGATGGAGAGGTAGAAAGAGACAAAAATAGCTATTACTTTTGACTTAATGGTACAAGTACAAGGAACAGATTGAGATAAAAATGATTAAAGACTATGACCTCAGAGTCAAGTCATGGAAAATAAAAACACAACTTCCAAGCATGTTCTGTATTTTCTATCTTCAGTTCGCTCAGTTCTGAGCATGTGTATACACAAACACCGATACAATTACATGAATTAACTTGTTCACACACACACAGGGCACGCTTGCATATGGATGCACATGTGCACCATAAGCCTAATGAAGGAGAGGAAATGATATGTGGGGCAGGATAACTAAAGTTCCATTAGCTTAAAAAATAAAAGTTTTAATGATGTGCTATACTATGAGCCCTGCATGAATAGCACAGGCCTGCAGATGTTTCAAGCAACCCGATTTTTCTCTTTTTTCTTTTTCTCTTTTTCTTCCTTCTTTTTCTTTCTTTCGTTTCTTTTATTCTCTTTTTTTTTCTGTAACAAATCTGTTACATCTTTCTTTACTTTTACTTCAGTTCCCAGGAGAACTTCTTGCAAACGAATTTTTACAAAAACCTACATGAATACATATCTGAAACCTTCAATCATTTTGATTTGAAGCTTGAGTACTCTTCTTCTTCTTCTATTTTCTTCTCTTCTTCTTCTTCTTCTTCTTCTATTTCATTATTATCATTTTTTTTTTTAGAAAGGGTTTAGATTAGCTTAAGTGTGAACATTGGCTGCTATCCCCAGTGTTCTTGTGCTTAGCCAGTCATTTAGTCCACTGAGACCATGATTTTAAAACAATAAAACGTTCTATCAAAGTCTACAGAAAACTGAACACGCCAAGTGAATGTCTGGGATCAGAGGACGCAGAGCGCGCTAAAGGAAGAGGCTGGCCTGTCTCTACTAGACATGGGACTGTAGGCTGGATGGTGAAGCAGAAAGTGTCAGTTGCTGCCCTTGCCAAAACCGGCGGACCATCGAGACATTCAAGATGGGGGCCAAAAACTGTGAGCCACACCGAACTGGTCCAATTCTCACACAAGCTGCATGGCAGGAATAGAGAACAGCCGGTGAAGCTGACACAGGCTTCATGAGAGCAGAGGTCGGAGACAGCTTTCTGACATGATGAACAGGCTCTAAAAAACCAGGAGAAGAAATGCAGATAGACTTGGTGGACACCAGGGTGTTCCATGACGATGGTGACTGTAACGATGAAGTCAGAGCAGCTTTCTGGTATGTTCTTCATTGGCCAAGATGAAGTGTTTTCCTCCTGAACGGTGGAGGCCGACTCAAACAACCACTTCTGAGAATCCATGATGGAAACCAAACTTCAGAAGTCCAGTCGAGGGCATGTTTCCTCACCAAGGAAAAGAAGAAAACTGAATTCAATCACTCATGGTGCAATTTTGTGAACTCACTAAGGAAGATTACTCCTGTTGGCTTGTTGGTTAAAAGGCAGCATTAGCTTTGTGCTGTCCATTTTTTTTTTCTTGGGAATCCTGATGTACGGCATTGTTCCACAAGTAGTGGAAATAAGGTATTTGTTTGGACAGGCGATTATGAAGAAAAAGAATTCAAAGCTTTCCTATGTATCATGTATAAAAAAGAAGAAGAAAAAAGGCCAAAAGATTGCTGACCCAAGCATTGTCAGTCACATTAGCACCGACATCATCTAAGGATTGTGTTTTCACACATATACATGCACATGCACACACACACACATGCCTTTACTTGGATTTCAACAGAGATGCAATGCTCCGACATGAATGGAAACAATCAGGGACACAACACGCAACACTAATGAAACAAGACCATCTGCAGTGACACTAATGGAAGGAAATCTGTGTAAGACACATCATCTGACAAAAAAGAAACATCACGATCAATTCGGGACACAGTATGTGACAAATGTCATACAGTCTCAGTATGGAACACAATGGGTAACAAAAACAAAGTGTTTACATCTGTTTAGGACACACTGTGTGACAAAAATGACACTTGGACGTCTGTTTAGGACACACTGTGTGACAAAATGACACTTGCACGTCTGTTTAGGACACACTGTGTGACAAAAATGACACTTGGACGTCTGTTTAGGACACACTGTGTGACAAAAACGACACTTGGACGTCTGTTTAGGACACACTGTGTGACAAAAATGACACTTGGACGTCTGTTTAGGACACACTGTGTGACAAAAATGACACTTGGACGTCTGTTTAGGACACACTGTGTGACAAAAATGACACTTGGACGTCTGTTTGGGACACACTGTGTGACAAAATGACACTTGGACGTCTGTTTAGGACACACTGTGTGACAAAAATGACACTTGGACGTTTGTTTAGGACACACTGTGTGACAAAAATGACACTTGGACGTCTGTTTAGACACACTGTGTGACAAAAATGACACTTGGACGTCTGTTTAGGACACACTGTGTGACAAAATGACACTTGGACGTCTGTTTAGGACACACTGTGTGACAAAAATGACACTTGGACGTCTGTTTAGGACACACTGTGTGACAAAAATGACACTTGCACGTCTGTTTAGGACACACTGTGTGACAAAAATGACACTTGGACGTCTGTTTAGGACACACTGTGTGACAAAAATGACACTTGGACGTCTGTCTGGGACACACTGTGTGACAAAAATGACACTTGGACATCTGTTTAGGACACACTGTGTGACAAAAATGACACTTGGACGTCTGTCTGGGTCACAGTGAGTGATAAAAAATGACACTTGGACGTCTGTTTAGGACACACTGTGTGACAAAAATGACACTTGGACATCTGTTTGGGTCACAGTGAGTGATAAAAATGACACTTGGACATCTGTTTAGGACACACTGTGTGACAAAAATGACACTTGGACATCTGTTTTGGGTCACAGTGAGTGATAAAAATGACACTTGGACATCTGTTTAGGACACACTGTGTGACAAAATTACACTTGGACGTCTGTCTGGATCACAGTGAGTGACAAAAATGACACTTGGACATCTGTTTGGGTCACAATGAGTGACAAAAATGACACTTGGACATCTGTTTGGGTCACGATAAGATAAGATAATGTTGCTTATAGCCCAGCCGACCGCAGAGGGCCACATCAGGCTGTCACCACGTTAAAATCAACTCACCAGTCATTTAAAAAAAAAAAAAAAAAAAAAAAAAAAAAACCACTTTCACACATCTCGTTAAATGACATCGTCTACAAACGAACCAGAAACTTTGTTAAAAATCCTTCTTTCGTAAAATTCAAATCAGATGAAAAATGTTAATTTCTCTCAAAAACCCAAGGATCACGTCAGGCGGGACATCCCTGAACAGGATCTTCATGGACTCCGCTGTAAAATGTTTGTGTCTCACATCGTGCAAGTCCCAACACTCTAAAAGAACATGTTTCATTGTGAGTGGTGCATGACATGGAATGCACCACGGAGCTTCTTCACTCTTTAAAAGGTAAGAATGGGTAAAATACGAATGGCCGGTGTGCAGCCGCACAGAACCGTTTCCTCTTTACGACCACCCGACGTAGATGGGAGGAAGTCTTTAAGGTTTGGACGGATCTGAAAGAGTTTGTTATTCGTCTGTGTGTTCCAATCCTCCTGCCAGAGGTCTCTCACATAATCGTTAATTTTGGGTTTCACATCTGAGCAGGGGATATAAGTGTTGGACAGTTTCTCTCTTGTGGCGTTCTTGGCTAAACGATCAACCATTTCGTTCCCGGCCGATGCCAACATGGCCAGGAACCCAAGCAAGAGTAATGTTGTAACCGTCCGCCGTCAACTTGCTAAAAAGTTCAAAAAAAAGTAAAAGTTCTGGATGCTGAAGGTTGCGGCCAGCTATGGCCTCCAAAGCTGACAGCGAATCCGACAGAACCAGAAAGTCCCTCTCGAAGAATGGGAGATTATCTATCAAAGCCAGTACTAGAGCAGTAAGTTCAGCAGAATAGACAGAAGCATCTGAATGTATATGTTCCAACAATATCTGAGAAGGAGCCCCAGGGCAGTAGGCTGCACAGGCCACTCCATCCTCAGACTTGGAACCGTCAGTGAAAACTTTTTGATAGGATGGGAATTTGGAACAGAGCTCGGCATACAAAGCCTTGTAGCCAGAGAGCTGGTAGACTCCTTACGGAAAGCTGCGAGATCAAAACGAATCTCTGTGTGAAAAAGGCCCATGGAGGTTGAATCCGGGGAAACTTGGAAAAAATGGGAAACACTCCCAGTCTAACCTCATTCCGCACGTGAGGCTTGCATACGAACCCAAACGCGGAATCATTGGGGTTGTTTCAACTACTTTGGAACGGGGGTCAAAAACACGCATAGGCAGGATTCCTGGGTTCTGAGAACAGCGGTGAATATCAAAGACATTCACCTGCGGTTGACAGTGAAGTTTCACCTGCCGCGAACAGGCTGAAACCCCAGGTGGTGCGGAACGCTCCAAGACAGAAGCGAAGCCCTTGATGTGGATAGGGCCAAGATTTTGGGGTAAATGACTGCGGAGCCGTACACAGCACAACCGTACCATTGGAAAACGACCAGGCTCGTGATGCAACAAGTTTCTACAGCGCCCCAGTCGGTTGCTACACCCCAGAATATTAAAGTCCCTTTGGGCAAGCAGTTTGGGGTTTTTTAATATCGAAAAGTAAGTTTGGTCAAAAATGACTCCCAAAATTTGGCCCTTTAACACGGAATGGAGATTCCCTATTTGAAGTTCCGGATCTGAAAAAACGACGAAATTATGGAAGGAATACACTGGTTTTTTAGCGAAAAGGGAAAACCGTTTTCCATCCCCCCACCGAATGGATTTTATCAAACCAAAAAGCTGACCTGCCTGGACACTCGGTACAGCTTCCAGTTTCGTAACCAAAATCATCCACAAACAAATGACAGTCTGAACCCTGCTGAACTATTCCAATGTTGTTGACTAACTAAGAGGGCAGAGTAGTATTCCCCTTGGAACACCCAACCCTGCTGGGACATCAGGAAGATGTGCCAACCCGACCTGAAACTGTCGTTCTGGCCAAAAAATTTTTGAATAAAAGCGGAAGATGACCTCGAAACCCAATCGTGGAGATCATGAAGTATCCCCACTTCCAGGTGGTACGTGGGCCCTTTCTCAAGTCAAGAAAATTGCCACTGCATGCTGTATTTAAAAAGCGTTCTAATGGTAGATCAGACGAATCAATGGTCACTGTACACGAGTTTGCGGAAACACACTGTTCTTTCGCCAAAAGGCCATCGGTTCGAGTTTCCACATAGCCTACATTGACCTTTTTTCCATCAATTTACAGACACACTGGTCAAGCTATGGACGGTATTAGATGATTAAAAAGATCTTTTCCAGTTGGGATGGGAAAAGAGGCTGTCCGCCAAGAGGGGAAAGCAACCTGTAGTCCACACTGGTTGTAATCCCTTTGTAACGGGAAATGTTCAGACCTTCTTGGGGAAGATTTTCAATATTTTGAAAATGTATGTCATCTATACCTGGAGGGGAATCGCTGCAAGAGAGTAAGGCAGATTTCAGCTCTTTTAATGTAAAAGGAAGTTTGTAGCCTTCCATGTTGTCGATGAAAAGTTGCAGGGAGATTTTTCTTTTAGGGCTTTTGTGTTTGACAAAAGCGACTGATTTTTAAAGGAGGAATTCTTTTCAATGTTGAAGCAAGCAGATTAGCAACTGCTTTCTTTTCTGTTATTAAAGAATCCGAAAACTTGAGATGTGCACATGGGACAGGTGTCTTCCCTTTGTTTTTTCTTAATGTTCCACATTTTTTTTTTTCTTAGAAGTTTTTGATGTCAGCCTGGAGCAGAAGCTTCCCAGGACCGACGTTTAACTGATTTTAAAAGTGTGTCTTGATTTAGCACGGAGTTTCTGAGGGCTCTAGCTTTGGGGACCCGAAGGTCGTTGGTAAAACCTGACGCTGAGCCCGTTTTTCTAACTTTGGAAATTTTTTGGCTTTTCTGAATCGAACCAGGGTGTTTTGGCATTTGAAGTTGGTCGGAAGACACGGGAATACAGGTTTTAGCACAGTTGATCACAGGGGTAGCCCAGTGATTCTGCCGGGGTTCCGACTCTGAAAAAAAATCATTCCGGGAACTCCTTAGAAATAGTGGCTGCAAATAGATCCCAGTTTGCTTTCTTATAATTGAGATGTTGAGAGACAGAGGCGGGTTCAGTTAATATGGGCTGTAAAAGAACAGGAAATGGCACTTCCGTGCAGATCGTCAGGACAGACCACCCCATAGTCCAGGACCAGCGAGGGGTCACAAACCGACAAATCTAACACAAAAGTGAACCTGGGGAAGATGGAGGTAAGTTCAGATCCGTCGTTCAGACAACACAAATCCAAATCCGACAGGATATCCTCAATCACAGACCTCTGGATGACTACCGGCACTCCCCCAAAGAGGTTGTGACCGTTAAAGCACCCAACAGCAAAAAAGGTCGAGGAAGTTCCCCTAACAGATTGACAAGGTCCTGACGACAAACCGGGACAGAAGGGGGAAGATAAAGGAACAAAATCGCCCACAGTCTTGTGGAGAGTGACTCTCGCAGCTACAGCTTGAAGGGAGGTAGACAGAGCGACGGACTATACAACAAATTTTATGTATGAAAAGGGCAACACCGCCCGAAAGTCCCAACGTGATGGTTGTGCAGGTTTGAAAGAATATTAAAGCCAAAAAGTAAAGGTCTTCTGGCTTTGAATTTGATTTCTTGAAGAGCCCCGACGGAAGGTTTTATAGACTGACACAAAGCTGCAGCTCCTCAAAGTTGGAATTAAAAACCACGGGTATTCCAAGGGGGTAGGTACTATCCATGGGCAGAGCGAAAAGGAGAGAGATCAGGGCATCTCCTCCTCAACATCTGCCTCCAATGGAGAAATTTATTATTTAGTTTAACTGGACTGTGTTGGTCTTTGGACCTGCTGGCAGACTTGCCCACAGTGACAAAGGCCTGGAGTTTGGGGATGGTGGAGGTCTGGATTTGGGAATGGTGGAGGTTTTTTTCCTTAACTCCACCATCTCCACACTGGGTTGATCTCCCTTGCCCCCACGGGCACTGGACAGAGGAGGTCGAGGGGGGTAGCTGTTTTTTAATCTGCCCACACAGATTTGTAGACTGCGGGGAGTCTGAGGGGTGGCGGATTTTTTGCCTCCACCAGGGGCAGTCACCTTTGGGGGGAAAGGTGGGGGACCTCTTCCACCAGAGTTGACAGTTCTGACTTGCAGTGTCTTTGAAAACTAAAGCATCAGTCTGACAGCAGACTGATCGGTGTGAACTGTGGGAACCGTCTTACAGCGAAGCATATGAAACTGTTGGAGTCTGACTGGCCCACAACCTGCTTGCGGGCTTCAAAAAAGATCTTCTTTTCTGTTTTTAATTCGTTGAATGCGGATTCCTGATCCAAAGGACAGTTTCTGAAGAGGAGGAGATCGCCACCGCAGTTAGCACAATGTGCCGGATCTTTGCACGCCCATCATGGATTGCCTTGCAGCACACACCGCACACCTCCTGCCCAAACAGCGGTCTCTGACATGTCCAAACCTCTGGCACCTGAAGCATCTCAACGGCGACGGACATACAGCGAACCGGGCGTTCAGGTAGCCACCTTGATGACCGGAGGCAACACAGGGTTGCAGAAGGCAAAAGAGGGTGTTGGTGGCCACTCTCTCTGCACCTTTTTGACTGTCACCCTGCGCACCTCCGTCACACCCTGGGACGCCATTCCGTTTTTATTTCGCCTCTGAGACACCCATTAGATCTCTGCAGCGAATCACACCTTTGGATGAATTTAACTTTTATGGGGGGTCACCCTGATCTCCCTATCCACTAATTTTGTTGCCCCAACAGCTGTTCAATTGTTTTCTTGATCGACATTGAACTAGAAACGATCCATTCCTCAACCTTTTGACGGACTGAGGTCACCTGCTAAGCCTTGAAAGCCCTTTTGAATAGCAAAAGGGGTCAGAGCTGAAAGGGGTCTTTCCTGCTCCTCCCTTCCACCACGAGCCAGGAAGCCCAGAAACCTGTTCTCTGTCGTACCTCCGTGTCAGAATCGCTGTCAAATAACGTTCCCCTGAAATAGGGGATGCCGCCTTCCTCTTCCTTTTGGGGGGTTGTTTTTTGATAAAGCCATGTTTATTTTATTATATTTTACCCTCCCTTACCCACCCACCTTGGAGTCCAACTAAGGGGGCCCGGGCCAAGAAACCAATGTCTTGACCCTTCCAGGCTTCGGAGAGACATACCCACAAACAAATCAACCCAACCCCATCCCCCCTGATCATGCCAACTCCCGGGGACAGAGACTGAGCACGCAGGGGTTCACATGGCCACAGGGAACTGCTTGTCTTGACCCACCCCAAGAAGGGACCGATTTGTACACCCGGGGCCCAAAATGTACTCCCTGTCTAGGAGAGTCCGAGCCAAAGTGATGTGTTGAAAACACAGGCCTCCTCAAGCACTGGCCCTCTCAATCAACCCGGACCTCATTCCCCTCCGACACAGGTCGCACCGAAAGGCAAACACGGGGGATCTTAAGGAGACCACAGAGAGAAAAAGGGGTGTGAAAAAGAAGACATAAGGGGGGACGAAGATAGAAAAGGGCCAAATAAGGAGGCAAAAACAAGAAAAGGAGAAAGGCGGGTTACCTTATCAGGATCCTCACCCTTAGCCTATCTGACATGGGGAAGCCCTACCAGGGCATCAACTCCTTACCACGTTATGCTTTGGCCAAATACATCTGCACCTCTCAGGGCCCAGAAGCAGTTTTTTAAAAAAAGCCTATCTTCGAGTATTGATGCCCCACAAAGCCTAAGGGGTCACGGGGCCAGCAAGCCCTCCGACCACGCAAGGCGCAACCCCCCAGGGGGTTTGGGTCACAATGAGTGACAAAAATACACTTTGGGCATCTGTTTGGGTCACAGGAGTGATAAAAATGAAAAAAAAGCCATCTGCATGCACACAATGGTGACAAAAATAAAACACTGCATCAGCGACATAAAGCTTCCTCAGTGGCTGTTTGCAGTGTGGTCTGTCAAACAACTTGCCCCAACATAACCCATGAACCCTGCATCACCCGTAACGGTCGGCAGAGTGACCTTCACTGACCCCCAATTCCCCAGGGAAATGCAGGGCAAAATGCATTGCGGAAATTTATGAGCTTATCTGCATTCTTCTCTATATCAGTTTCTTGTTCTCGGGACCCAAACCATCCCTTGTTTTATCAACCTTTTGTTGCTGCTGCTTAACCTCCTATGTCTGCTCAATGCAATGCTCTCACATCAACACTCATTTGTTCACGAGCACTAAACGCCCCTGTGCTTCCCATGACATTTTTCAGACTTCTCCTGAACCCAGATTTGACGGAATATGCTACGTGTGCAGGCACTGCAAACAACAGGACATGCACAGACATACAGAGAGTTTAAACACTAGGGTATGCATACAACAATACCCAGAGAGTGACATTATTCACAAAAAACCACACTTTGTGTACACATCGACAATTCAGCAGTCTATACACTAAAACCAGCCATGATTCAGCAACATTTTGATAGAGTTAGAGCGAAAAATGAATTTGATTGAACAAATTTTACTGAGAAAACAGACCAGCCATTGCAAATGGCAGACATCAAAGCATTGTCAAGTACTGGCAGTGACAGCAGTATCATCATGAATTTCACAGAATAAACAGACTTCTTTTGGAATTATGATTTGTGGCAAGCTTCAGAACTGTTGTATCTGACTTTCACACAGAAATTATTTATGTGAAAAAGTTTGGAGATCAATATATAAAAACAAAACTGATTTGTTTATTTGCCCATTTCAGACTTCATGGCAAAACTGCACTGACTCATACATGACACTACAGAACTACCAAGATTTATTTGAAAACATTAAAAAAAGAAAGTTATGTCTGACAGGACATTTCAGATGCAAGTTTGCTAAATGTCTTCAATCATTTTGGGTGAAAAATGACAACTTGGTTGAAATTCAAATCATGGGCCAGGGCAGATCAAGATCAATTCATGGAATGATTTGATTTGGTCATTGTATCAAATGTTGGTTTTAAAGGTCTACTTTAGAGGTTTTCGATAATTGGTCAGCTTATGCAGAAATATGAAATGTTTGATAAATTGGTAAAATAAACATCTGATTCGCTCCCGATCACACGAAATCGATCCGCGAAAGTGGGCATTTTCACCTGTTATCAAGAAAACGGAGGTAATCAACTAAATCTTGGCATGGCTTAACTGCTCTTGGATGTGACGTCACATGATGGTCAGCGACGGCGACAGAAAGCGATTCTGATGGTTCTTGCACACCTCTGCTCAGTATTTAATTTATCATGTAAAAGCATTGACTATGATTGCGACAGCCAATGTGACTCTGGGGATTTTCTGCAAGGCCTGTACCTTGTCAGTTTGAACGCTAAGTTCTTTTTACCACGTCAGTTCAGTTCCAGCTGGACGCCCGAACACAGCATTCTGAAGGTGTACGGACTTTACCGAAGTCTCGAGGAAAGGCTACCGACTGACTTCTTGATGCGATCACGCGTAGACGGCGAGCGGAGGTTCTCCTTCCTGAAGCCTTAACATGTTCATTCAATTTAACAAGTGTGATCTGTCCATAGATAAGAACAGAAATAACGTGCAACTATCGTACTCATCTGTACGAGCTTACCACTCCGCCTTCAAAGTATACGCGCACAATGCAGACGAAGTTTTTGATCCACTCGAACGGGCTCGGCAATTGTCGGAATAGCTCATTTCCTCGGTCCAGCAGGAACTGATGTGGTAAAAAGAACTTTAGCTGCCCGGCATGGTTGCACGAACCGAATCCACTTCTTTCGAGTATCTGGATCAGATGGAAATGTGTGCAAAGAATATCCGTCTCCTGCTGAGCTGCTGCACTCGCCTACAGCACAATATCTGCCACCCCCTCGTGACTTTTTAGGCTGTGGGGGATCGCAACTCGTGTTGATTTTACTTGGCGTTGGCTTGTTGCGTAGGTCGCGGCTGACGACCAGTCCATCAAGTGACGTCATGGTTTTCGGTCTACCGCGTGGGGTTTGAACAGGTGTGCAAAAGTCGTTTTTTAATCTATTAAATTCTTCCGGCAATTTTAAAAAAAAAATGAATACCATACTGTAGTTATATGACATGTAGACCTGTTTTTAACAAATTATCGAAAATCTCTAAAGTAGACCTTTAAAAACAAGGGAAGTAAATGGAAAAAAAATTGATGTTTAAATTCTGTTGATTCAAGAGACTGTAACCTGTTAATTTGTTTATATTGTTTGGTCCCAAATTCACTCAAAATTTAAAATGCCAGCCATAAAATTCACTGACAGAGTGACTTTGGAGCAATTTCATTTTCTGATTTTGCTGTTGATAATTTTCATTTGAGTCAACAATCTGTATTTCACTAACTTCAAACGTTTATTTCAAAAACAAACTTAGTTTTTCGCTGTTTTATTTCAATTCTGGTAGTCGCTCAAGCTGAAAGATATATGAACACTGAGATTCACGCTTGAACAAATACTGTATTTTTTTTGCATCCAACTCGCTTTGCTTGAATTAAAGATTTGCTTTTCCAGTGCAACGAGAATGATATTTACATTCTATCAGTGTGTCCTGCGTTAAAAAAAAAGGAATAATCAAGTAACATTTTATCAGCGTTATGTCCTGGGTTAAAAAAAAAGGATTCTTTACACAGACAATGGCCAATGTTCAAAGATCAGTTCTATTTTACCAGCCACTTTTGAAAAAACGTTGGCAAGCTATCATAACCAGTCAAAATTAGACTGGCTCCCTCCGGGCTGAGAGAGATGAGCTTGGCATAGCACCTGGTCATAAATGGGTTAAAAAAAATTCATCATCCTGCTCCTGAATTAGGATGATCAACTGATCTGAAATTAAAAAAAAAAAGAAGATTTTTCAAAGACATTTCTTTTCCCCTTCATTTTCGAACACTCTCAAAGACTGCAGTCTCTATTCAGAGGCAGGTGGTACCAGCCCTGAATTAAGATTTTACCTGTACGCACATGACCAGTGAAAGAAAGACAGCCATCCTGAGCCAGTATGGGCCCACGCACCAGAGGAACACAGCAAACAATATGGAATTAAAGCTCTAACTAGAAGCGTCATTGTATTGTACAGGGGGATGGGGGTGGCCATACCTTTTTTCTTGTTGAGACTGGAATCTGCAAAGATGTCCTCTTCCTGTGGTGCAGCAGCCTTGGGGACGCTGGCCACCTGACCGGAATCCTTTTTGGACACAGAGCTAGACGAGAACAGATCGTCCTCGTCGTCATCTCTGGAGGGTTTGTCACTGGGTTCTTTGCCCCAGAAGCCGGGGTGGGATCCCCAGCACCGAAGAGGTCCCCACCGCCTTTGGTCTTTGCATCCCCGAAGATGCTGTCTTCTAACTGAGCCTGTTTCTTCTTGGCGTTTGGGGTGCTGAACAAATCGTCGTCCTCCACAGTCAGCGCCTTGGCCAGGGAAGAAGACTTGGTGCTGGCTGAGCTGTTCTCAAACAGTCCCTTGCTGAAGATGTCCTCACCGGGCCGAGTGCTGGGAGGGCGGAAGGCACTGAGGGTTTGGTGGACGACCCTTGCGCAAACAGGTCATCATTGCCAAAGAGATCCGCAGGGTTGGAAGGCTGGGCTGACTCCAGGTCGGAAATGGGGGGGAGGTCGGGGGAGGTTGGGGAGGAGGTGTCCTCAAAGCTGATGCTGGATGTGAGAGCCGCCGAGCGCCGAGCCTTGCGACTCTGGGGCCGCCGTCGGGAAATCACCTTGGCCCTTCCTGTGGGCACGCAACACACAGAGGAGCTGGTGAACATTGCGAAGACATCACTCCGGCTTCGTAACACATTAATGACACGCAAAAAACAGTGCTGTGCGGTAATACAGTGACAATGATGACAGTGATATTCATGACACAGAATGTGAAGACGTCACTCTGGCTTAAAAAAATTCAGTGACATGAATGACACATAAAACAGTGACACTGATGACACATTTTTAGTGACACTGATGATACACAACACAAAATGACACAGGTGACACATGGCACATAATGACACTGGAGACAGACAACACAGCGGTATTGGCGACAAACAACACACAGTAACATTAGTGACACACAACATAAATCGATACATAATGCATAGTTATATTGGTGACACACAACATATAGTGATACACAAAACACAGTAATAGTGCCCACACACAGCACACATTGCTGACTGATGACATATAGTGACACTGATGACACACAACACACATTGCTGACGCATGACATATAGTGACACTGATGACACACAACACACATTGCTGACACATAACATATAGTGACACTGATGACACACAACACACATTGCTGACACATAACATATAGTGACACTGATGACACACAACACACACTGCTGACACATAACATATAGTGACACTGATGACACACAACACACATTGCTGACACATAACATACAGTGACACTGATGACACAGATAGCACACACTGCTGACACATAACAGAGTGACACATGATGACACAAAACACACATGCTGACACATAACATATAGTGACACTGATGACACACAACACACATTGCTGACACATAACATATAGTTACACTGATGACACACAACACACACTGCTGACACATAACATATAGTGACACTGATGACACACAACACACACTGCTGACACATAACATATAGTGACACTGCTGACACACAAACACACTGCTGACACATAACATAGAGTGACACTGATGACACACAACACACATTGCTGACACATAACATATAGTGACACTGATGACACACAGCACACATTGCTGACACATAACATAGAGTGACACTGATACACACAACACACATTGCTGACACATAACATATAGTGACACTGATGACACACAACACACACTGCTGACACATAACATATAGTGACACTGATGACACACAACACACATTGCTGACACATAACATATAGTGACACTGATGACACACAACACACATTGCTAACACATAACATATAGTGACACTGATGACACACAACACACATTGCTGACACACACCATGCAGTGACATTGGTGACATACAAGCATGGCGACACACAACACACAGTGACACAGGTGGCACACAGTACACAGTGACACTGATGACACACAACACACAGTGACACACAACGCACAGGGACACCGGTGATACGTAACACAAAGCAACCCTGCGATACACAACACACTTTACACAACACGCAGTGGACACTGTAACACAACACGTAACGCACAGCGACACTGGTGACACACAACACAATGACGACACATAACACAAAGTGACACCAGAGGCAACAACAACACACAGTGACACTATGCACAGTGATCAGTGACACACAACACCAGTTATTGATTGGAATAATTTCACAGTATCTCTTTACGCATATCCTCTGTGGGGAAAAAAAAGTGGGGGAAATATTACTGTTATGAAAGAGTTAACCCTTATCTCTTGTCGCTCTCCACTTTCCAGTGAAAGAGTTAAACTACATTAACATTTCGCTTGCTCAGTAAGAGAAGAGCATGAAGAACTAAAATGACAGCTTGAGAGCAGGAGGTCTTCAGGAAAGAAGCCCCCTCCCTCAAGTGTTTCAGCCCAGAACTCCTTACATTCTTGGGGGATGGGGGATGGGGTGGGGGAGGGGGGGGGGGGTCGGGCAGCATCCAGGTCAAGACTCCTAGACATCCTTCTGCCTTCACAAATATTTTGTCACTGACAGGATTCGAAGCTGCACCTCTCAGACGGTTGGGCGTACGTTGATCAAAGCACCTTGTGATGGGTGTCTTATCCACATAGCTGTTCAACATCTGTTCTGAGTTCTTCAACACCTGTTCTGAGTTGGGACATCTAAGCCTTACGAAGTTCACTTTTGTTTTTCCTTGACCAGATCCAGCTGGAACTCTTTTTCAGCTGCCTCTGCTGTTGCCTTCACAGTCTGCTTCTCTTCTTATCCAAAATCAAGAGCTGTTTCATGAGATTGTATGCTGATAAACCTGCAACCCCTACTGCTCTATTGCAAAAGACCTCAGCTTCGAAGCCAGATTCTGTCAAGCTGCTGGCCAAGGCGGATACTTCTCAGTCTTGCTGATGAGTTCACTCTGAATATATTTTTTGGATGAACTCAAGTGGAGTAGTATGTGTGGTAAGATAATCTAAGTGATGGTAAGGAACTTTCCGATTAATTGTTGAACTTCTTTCAGTCCATAACTTGTCTTTTCCTATTGGGCTGACTGTTCACAATCGTCAAAGTTAAAAGACCACCATCCACTCTTCCTTTCTCAGGCAGGCAGTCAACACCTGGCATCAACACAAGAGTTAACTCTGGCTCACCTTCCTGTCTCTCAGGCCCAAAGACTAAACCTGGCAGTAGTGAAAGACTAAATCCTGACTAACCACTCCTAAATATCTCAATTTAATCTGGCAGTGGTGAAAGGGTTAATCATGACTACCTTTCACTCCCTATGACTCACCCGTTGTTTACAGGAGTGAAAAGAGTTAATCCTGACTACCCTTCACTCCCTGTGGACTCACCCTGTCGACTAAAGGAATGAAAGTTAATGCGACTGCCTTCCACTCCCTATGACTTATGCCCATTTGGGGTTGCTATGATTTGTTGCACACAACTCTATAAACAGGCACAGACTTGTTTGCTTTCTGCGTTTTATGTGTCTCAGAAAAAGATCCAACATGAAAAACAAACGGTTACTTAAAAGCAACAAGGGAAAGAACTCTTTAAACCCTAGTTACAAAGACAAGGCAAATAACTCATTTCAAGGAGCTCGAATGAAGTCAGAGCAGCGCTTATTAAGTCGCTACACCCACAAATTACACCTGGCAGGAGTGAAAGAATTATCCTGATTACCCTTCACTCCCCATCTCTCAGGCCCACATATCCCTGGCAGAAGTGAACGAGTTAATCCTGACTACCCTTCCCTGTCCATTTCTCAGGCTCACAGACTACCCTGGCAGTAGTAACAGAGTTAGTCATAGCTATCCTTCACTCCCTGCGACTCATGCCTACACATTATGCCTGGCGAAGGTGACAGTAAATCCTGGCTGCCCTCCACTCCCCATGACTCAAGCTCATAGATTATACCTGGCAGCAATGAAAGAATTAATCCTGACTACCCTTCACTCCCCATGACTACGCATGGCAGGAGTGAAAGAGTTAACTATGACAACCCTTCCCTGTCCATGTCTCAGGCCCACAGACTACGCTGTGTGAGAGGGCAGGTTAACCCTGACCGTCCTCCACTCCCCTTATCCCAGTCCTACTGACCAAGCCACCTCACCTTGGAAGCACTCTGTAGCGTAGTGACATCAGCAGGGGCGTCAAATCCAACAGCTGATGGTTCCACATCTCTGCTAGGGGGCGCTGCTCCCGGCAAAAGAGCCGCCGGGTTGAACTGCAAGCTCTTCTGCAAACGTTCAGCAATTACTTGGTCACTCTGAACACGTTTACTTTTAGGTCTCATAACGAATTGAGCTGTAATGTACTGTATAACATTAAAAAAAATTATTTTTAAATCTTATATTCAGCAATTACAATATATTACAATCTAACAGTGACAATTAATTTCTTATGCTAAAGCTGGCTTACTCTTCCTAAGAGTGTGCATCTCCACTAGTGTACTGCCACTTTTTATTTCTTCTCTACCTGTATTCATTTTATCTCCTTACCAAACTGACAATTTACATAACATTTTGCTAGACACAGTTCCCTTGATGCAATGGGACCTTTTATGCAGGCTAACTGCATGCCACACACCACCATTCAAGCTCTTGCAGATGAAAGGGAGACACAAAGGCTGTTGTGAGACTGCAGATCTTCTCATTAGCTATACAACTTTGATCCACTGTTTAAAAGCCTTACGAGATTACAAGATACAGTTTTTATAAAGGTTCAGACTTTATCCCTATATTGGTCCATCCTCATCCACCAAGGACCATCCTCATTCGATATGGACCATCTTTCTCTATCATGGACCATCTTTATCCACCATGGACCAACCTAACCTAAAACGGACTATCCTTGTACAACATGTACCACCTTACCCATCAAGGCCATCCCTACCCAACATGGACCAAACTTACCCAACATAGACCATCTTTAAACAACAGTGACCATCCTTATTGATCAGGGACCATCCTAATTCTCCATGGACCATCCTTATCTAATACGGACCATTGTTACACAACATGGACCATCTTAATCCAACATGAACCATCCCTATCCTCCATGAACCCGTCTTATCCATCATAGACTATTCTTATCCAACATGGACCATCCATATACAACATGAACCATTTTTGTCCTCCACAGACCAGTCTTATCACTCATCAGCCATTCTTCTCCAACACGGATCATCCTTATCCATCAAGGATCATCCTTATCCATCAAAGACCATCCTTATCCATCAAGGACCATCCTTGTCCATCAAGGACCATCCTTATCCATCATGGACCATTCTTATCCGTCAAGGACCATCCTTATCCATCAAGGACCATCCTTATCCGTCAAGGACCATCCTTATCCATCATGGACCATTCTTATCCATCAAGGACCATCTTATCCATCATGGACCATTCTTATCAAGGACCATCCTTATCCAACAAGGACCATCCTTATCCATCAAGGACCATCCTTATCCATCATGGACCATTCTTATCCGTCAAGGACCATCCTTATCCATCAAGGACCATCCTTATCCGTCAAGGACCATCCTAACCGTCAAGGACCATCCTTATCCATCAAGGACCATCCTTATCCATCATGGACCATCCTTATCCATCAAGGACCATCCTTATCCATCAAGGCCATCCTTATCCATCAAGGACCATCCTTATCCATCATGGACCATTCTTATCCATCAAGGCCCATTCTTATCCACATGGACCATTCTTATCCATCAAGGACCATCCTTATCCGTCAAGGACCATCCTTATCCGTCAAGGACCATCCTTATCCGTCAAGGACCATCCTTATCCATCAAGGACCATCCTTATCCGTCAAGGACCATCCTTATCCATCAAGGACCATTCTTATGCAAGATGGGCTGTCCTTATCCACAAAGGCCATTCCTTATTCAAGACAGACCATCCTTATTCAAGACAGACCATCCTTATTCATCAAGGACCTTCTTTATGCAAGATAGACCATCCTTATGCAAGATGGACCATCCTTATTCAAGACAGACCATCCTATGCAAGATGGACCATCCTTATGCAAGATGGACCATCCTTATGCAAGATGGACCATCCTTATGCGAGATATACTATCCTTATGCAAGATGGACCATCCTTATGCAAGATGGACCATCCTTATGCAAGATGGACCATCCTTATGCAAGATGGACCATCCTTATTCATCAAGAACCATCCTTATGCAAGATAGACCATCCTTATGCAAGATGGACCATCCTTATGCATCAAGAACCATCCTTATTCAACATGGACCATCCTTATTCATCAAGAACCATCCTTATTTAAGATGGACCATCCCTATGCAAGATAGACCATCCTTATGCATCAAATACCATCCTTATCCAATATGGATCTTCCTTATCCAACATGTACCATCCTTATCCAACATGGATCATCAATATCCAACACGGACTATCCTTATCTACTATTGACTACCCATATCCATCACAGACCATCATTATCCAATATGGACCATCTTTGTTTATCATGGACCATCCACATCGACCACAGGCCATCCTTTTCGAATATGGACCATCCTTGTCCAACATCAAACATAGGATCATTCCATTCAGTGCATCAACACAGTCTGTTTGTATAATCTTAGAGAAAATTGTTGAACTTCACAGTTGTGTCTAGTATGCTTTAAAACAGAAATCATATAACCACCACAGTATGTAACAGACAGCGAGAGAATTCAAATAAATTATACACAGTATCATGGAACA
This sequence comes from Conus ventricosus, assembly GCA_018398815.1. Lineage (NCBI taxonomy): Eukaryota > Metazoa > Mollusca > Gastropoda > Neogastropoda > Conidae > Conus > Conus ventricosus. Next base: position 22,944,227 of record CM031622.1, on the reverse strand, counting down.
ATATTGCAAACATGAATTAGGAAATGAACCGCTGCTTTCAGATGACACACTGTACAATGAAATTCACTGGTGCCAAACTTCTCTGTGCAACTGAATGCCTTGTTTCTTTCTCAGCTGTTGTTTGCTGTTGTGTATAATTGCTCATCTGTGAGCGCATGTACTTACTGCATACACACGTGTGCAAATGCCCAATTGTAATTTTATAACCCACAGCATTTTGACTTCAGTCACATAATCCCCCAATCCTGCTTTCCCCGCCCTCTCATACATTTGACTGAATAGCATTTTGAGACCATTACGACAAGTGGGTTTATGCTACTATATAGTCTTCCACTACATTTTCAGTATAAGAAAACTCATGACTGCACACAAAGCCAAAACCTCCAACACACTGAGACTTAAACTTACTGTTGTGAAATCAACACTTTCACGCCACAGGTAAAACCAAACACCCTGTTTTTACCCTTTTGTGTCAACCACAAAGCCACGCCCAGTGTCACAATCAAAGCCACAAGAGCCAGGTAAACACAAAGCCAGAGCCGGCCAAAGCCACACCTGCAAACTGCCGATTTTGCCCGCCATGGGTTGCCGCGGTGAGAAGCTCACAGACTTGGGGGAGGCCTTTGGCTTCAACAGACATGCACACACACCACCCAGTCATGACAGCACCACAACACTGAAGTACTGACAACAACAAGACACCATGACTCGAGCACTACTACTAGTCACAGCATGGCAAGGCAGGTGTCAAGCTGAAGAATGGGACAACATTCGATTAGAACATCTGCAATGCACAAGACAGGGGCAAGAAGAAGATGACTTCTTTGAAAGGCTAAGCACAAACTAGGCATTCAACAGGAATGAGCAGAGAGAGAGAGAGAGAAGAGAGAGAGAGAGAGAGAGAGAGAGAGAGAGAGAGAGAGAGAAACATTTACGCAACAGAAAATGAATAGCACAAACCACCAACATTCTTTTAGCATAGCCCAAATTTTTTGTTTATTCTCTAAAACCTTTTTCAAGCATAAAACCAAAGGCCCACTAAATAACAGCATGAAGAAGACCCCTTTTATCCTAAAACTGACTCCTTCTCACACTAACTATTGAATTCATATTCACTGCTTTCTATTCAAGTCTTGTACTTCCTAAATCCTATACATAAGCATACCACAGCTAAGAAGCTTTAACATATGCATCATGTGAAACGAACATTCATTGGAGACCTTAAAAACAGAAAAAAACTCAAGCAGACAAGTATCAAAATACCCTACTATTACCTCCTTCCCTTCCTTCGTCTAATTCCAAAAGTTTTTGTTGTATATGTATCTTTTGCTCATGCAATAAAAATAGCACAACTGTCACCCCCTTCCCTTCCTTTGTCTAATTCCAGAGTTTTTTTGTATATGCATCTTGTGCTTACACAATAAAAATAGTAAGACTACCACCTATTTTACTTCCTTTGTTTAATTCTAAAGTTTTTTGTGTATGCATCGTTTGCTCATACAATAAAAATAGCATGACTATCATCCCCTTTCCTTCCTTCGTCTGATTCCAAAGTGTTTTGTATAAGCGTCTTTTGCTTACACAATAAAAATAGCATGACTATCACCCCCTTCCCTTCCTTCATCTAATTCCAGAGGTTTTTTTTGTGTATGCATCTTTTGCTTACACAACAAAAATAGCAAGACTATCACCCCATTCTCTTCCTTCCTCTAATTCTAATTTTTTTTCGTATATCAGGGGTGGGAACTGGTAACAGACAAAAAAGAGGAAATCTAGGGGGGTCCGGGGGCATGCCCCCCCGTAAAATTTTTTTTCTTAAGGATGCATATCTGTGCAATCTGGTGTATTTTGGGCAATAAATGAAACATTCAGAGAGCATAAAATATGTTTTTTTTTTGGGCACGGTTTCATCTATAGATCACATGCAAACATTACAAAAATACTCACCCTACTTCGAAAAAAAGAACATTGAAATGGATGCCTGCTTTCGTTTACTGGATATCCATTTCACGTGGTCTTGCAGTGCAACAAGCCCACGACTGGAGTAGTTGACTTCTTTTTCACACAGAGAACAAAAAACGAGTCCAGGAGCCAGAATTTTTCTCATGAATGTACACAGCCTTTCGTTGTCTGCTGTCTTCTCCATCCACTCCCATCTCCATGGATTTTTTATGTTGCTTTCGTCAAATTTCTGAAGCCCACGCTTTACGATGTCTCGTCGGTACGCCATTTTTGAATGTATCCCACAGTTCTTAGCGCCGGATATAGGCCTACTGTATCCTGCTAGACAGGCCATCTGATTACCGAAATCGACCGTAACTGAACAAGAGGTAGGCCCTATCTCCGCGAATTTCATTTTCCGAGGAAATAACATTTCAAATCCGAGGAAATCTTTTGCTTCTACCGCGGAATTCCGCGGATCCGAGGAGAATTCCCACCCCTGGTATATGCATGCTTTGCTTACACAATAAATATAGCAACAACTCAAACTACGTTGCATTAAATTCAGAAAAAAAACATACACACACACACGCACAAAAAAAAAAAAATGCAAAGGCATACCAAAGCTGCAAGGAATCACACTAAGACAGCAGTTCAGAACAAACATGCACAACAGGCTCACATTCAGTAGGTTCTTTGAGGTCAAGCATGTTCAGTACACAAATGCTAAACCAACTATATCAACAACAAAAAAGAAAGAAAAAATGACTACAGAAGTGGATCCATTTAAAGAACAGGCAAGGGCTTCCATCAGACAGGACAACTGAGCAGTGGTTCTTTCAGCTGACCAAGTCAGTCAGTCACATTTGGACAGGTTTTTTCCCTTGACACTTGAAGCTGACTACGTAGATGAAAAGGTGGTGGACAGACAGATTAAAACATGATTATCTACTGGACAACTCCCTCGCCTGCTGTTCTCAATTTCCATTTCTTCTTCTGTGTTGCTAGACTAGAGCTGTGAGGTTCACCGTCAGTGAGATGTTACTTGACATTCCGCTATATAATGGATGTGGTTTACTTGATTTGTTGATTTTGAGTTGATTTTTCATTCCCCTGTCTTGTCTTTGCCACCTCATTGGCTGGCAATGAACCCAAACCATTCATTCCGACTGCTTGTCCATAGCCACAGCTCAGCCTGGTACACCACATTCTCACCACCACAATCCACAGAGAGCAGTCAACGTCAAGCCTTCATGCAGCTACTAACCAGAGGAGACACAACAATGCTGCCAAGTGACTTCAGTGGTGGTCAGTGATACATGTTCTGATCAAACATACGTAGGGCACCATCTACCAAGTCCCTTACTGACGACAATGGCTGCTTAGTTGCGGAGCCAGCGTGAATGTGGTCTCCCTTCTGAGGGCGCCACCACGTCCATTCATCAACAGTCCCATGAATTTGTCAATACTGGTAACCCTACCAGAATCAAACCAAATCGACGGATATGGAGAGGCAACTGAAACTGAGGTCACCATTACGGCAGAGCATGAAGGGCCACAGAAGTTGAAACCTTTGTTCTTTAAATGCTGACTGATGAGGATGACGATGACAAAGATAACGCCATGGAATCCATTATGGTCTGAGACTGCATTACAGGGTTGTACTTCATGCCTACTTTGATAACACATCTCAGCATCAATCAGGCCAGAGACATACAGACATCTGCAATGGTCAGAAAATTTGAGTAACAGTCGGAGACCCATCCATTAAGAGGATAAAACTCCACTGCCTGGCCCCAGTCTTCCCAACAGAGGCCGCAGCAAACTAGAAACTCCGGGCAGGGGCCTGTCAGGGCAGAAAATCACACATGGCTCTAATGGGAATCGAGTCCTTGACCGCCCTGTGGGCAGTCCGTGATGCTAACCAATTTACCACGGCAGCTGGTTGTTGGTTTAGTTTCTCTTCAATGGAAAATAAAGTCATGCTTCTAAAGAACGTTACAGAACGTCCAAGCACGTCCACAAACTGAGCTGTCTGTTGTGACAGTTAAACAGAAACTTTTCGCTTGCTCACAGAAATTCCAAACCATGTTAAATTTGTAAAAGTTATCAGTAAAATCTGCGATATATCACTCCACTGTCACTAGCTGTAAGCTGTAATACTGTACAAAACTGGACAGAAGACTTTAGTGACCATGGAAATGAACCACACGACCAACAGGCCATCTAGGTAAGACAAATAATAATAATAATGAATACTTATATAGCGTCTATTCTCGGCTAGAGGCCAAGCTCTAAGCGCTTTACAATCAACACTCGTTTACACAACGGGCTGCCTACCTGGGTAGTGCCGACTGAAGAGCTGCCAGCTGGCGCTTCATTCAGTCGTTTCCCGTGTCATCCAGTCTGTATCGTTCAATATCGATCACTCATTTTCCTTACTTCCTTCATTCTTTCCATTTCTCACGCAGGGTGCATGCTATGTGTAACGTGTCAATCCATACCAACGGCCAAACTGGCCTATTCTTCCGAAAGTTGGTGATGGGATTTTACGTGTGTGCAAGATGTTATGCATAATAAGACTCCTGCTGGATGCCACTGTACAGGCTGTGACACAAGACTTAGAGCTGCCACCCTCTGAAGAGACTTGAGAGGAATGTTTTCGAAAATTGACAGGAATTTCTGACAGTTGAAAGGAATACATACCCTCTCACACCCAATACGAAACAATGGCATTCCGGACACTTCAGTTCTTTCCTTTTGTCAGGTGCTTTCATCGAATCACTGTCTCTGTCAACACATTGCTGCTCTTTTACATTTTTGAAGCACACTGTCACTAAGCTTAACCTTATCACTGTATTTTTTACACTTCAGGATCATCAGTGGAATTTCTCAACGTCAAGCGGAATGAGGCGCGTTCAAACATAATAAATTCCGCCTGAAGCGGGACGGTTGGCAGCTCTGAAGACCCTCGCAGAACACTACAGACAGAGCCACAGCAGGCCTGCAACCATTACAAGAGGGACAGTGCTGGGCTGTCCTGCCAGACCCAGTGCACAAAACACATCACACAGGAAACAATGCCAGCAGGACCCGGATCATGAACAGCCCGTCCTGTACTAGACAGGATAGCGGGATCCTGAACAGGGCTGAGTGGATAATGTTGGCAATGGGATTCATCTTCTGTACCCTCTGGGCTGCCTAGGCCTCAAAAGCACAAAGTGTAGCATGTTGACACTTCAAGCATAGCATTCCAAATTTAAGTGTAGCACTTGCATGCATAATCACTAAAGTTGTAGCAGGGATTTTTCTTTTGCTGGCTTCTTCGTTGAAACCATTTCTGTAACATCCTGAATCTCTGATAAGTCGGATTCAACTGCACTTTCAGTCTTGTTTCGCTTTCCACACAGCAAGATGGCAGAATAAGAAGATGGAAAACTCCCCAGTTATCACCTAGTTTTGACTTACCTGAAAAAAAGTTCAAAATGGTTGACTACGAAACCAATTGTGTTTAGCTTTAGCAATTCTTTGTTGTTTTTCTTCCTCTCCATACTGAATTTGGCCATTCTGGGACAAAATAAAAATGCAGAGATGTATGTTTTGGTTCTGTTTTAGCCGTCACTGGATCCAAGACATAGGTTTCTGTTATTGCTTTTCTTGCATTTTATTTCATCACACAGTGTAGCAGCATACCACTGACATAGAAATTGTAGCCTGCTACGCCAACAGCAGGGTACCTGGCAGCTCAGGTGCTGTCCATGGCTGTGAAAGGAGAATGAGGAACACTCAAGAGTAAATCCACAACTCTCTTGTCAACAGAAAGGTGTGAGCATACTGACTTTCGTTTCCTTCTTATGCTTACACTTAAATATCACAAACTTGTTGTCCTATTCTTCAGTGTTCCTCATTGTCCCTCCTCCAGTCATCAGCCATCCACAGTACCGACGAAGACTCACGCTCCTGGCTTTTACCCATCAACCTCGACTCATGGATCCCTTCAGCCCTCCAACTACAAGTTTGATTCTACTGTGCACAGCCATGCATGCACTTGACACACACACACTGACCCACACACATACCTACACCTAAGCCCACACCACTGTGAAAGTACTCACCTCTTCATTGTTCTCTGGAGAGAGTGGAGACAAGGGGGAGTGTTCTTCACCTGAAATCGTCAATGGCAAACAAAGTGTGCATAAGTTTGGTCACTGTAGTTTCCACACGAGGGACAGAGGTATTCCACATGAACGCCATTCCTCCCCCTACCCATCAACAGGCATAGAAATAAAAGATACACAGAGCAAAGAAACAAAGCCACTGCCGGTGCTGGGGCTGCGGCGGGGCCGACCGGGCTGTGGCTGTGGACAGGGTGTCGGAATGAGCGGCGTGGGTGCACTGCCTCTGAGGTGGCGCAAAGGTTGGGACAGCAAAAAAAAACCCCAAAAAACCAACAACAAAACAAAGCCACTTCCACCCATCCCTCCCCCACCTCCCTAAACACACAGCCAAACAGGAAAAACAAACGAAAACAACAATCACTCCAGAACAGGGTTTTTTTTTCCTTTTCATGTACGCAGGCTGATACTCCAGTGGACACTCCCTGTATAGACAGGCAAGTATTAATCCCATCTACTCAACAAAGGGAGTGGAGTTTTGTGTGTATGACCGTTTTTTTCCCTTCTTTATCCCGCCATTAAGGCAGCCATACTCCAACTTCGGGGAAGGTGCATGCTATGTGCAACATGGCATCCATACCAACGGCCAAACTGGCTTTCTCTTCCGAAAGTTAGTGATGGGATTTTACGTGTGTGCAAGATGTTATGCGTTCATTCACACATGAAACCTCGGTTTATAGTCTCATCCGAAGGACTGTATGGGAAATGGAGTCAGAACCAATGTTAACTCCGAGGGAAAATTCCCAGTGTACCGAAACGGCCCGGCAGAACAGGAGTCGCCTAACCTGTCTGTACACCCTGTCACACGCCACACAGAACCCACACAAGAGGTGAGGTACAAACACACTCAGCATATAATCCCAAACTGGCACATCCTGCTGATCTTGTTCATATGTGCTGGCTTCCCCACCACTGCTGCTCTGAACAAGTCTTGAAATGCACTGAAGGTTGTTTCCATTAGTGTGAGTCAACCTGACCCACAACCACAGTTTGTCACCAGTATCACAATTACACTTTTTTTCTCCCCTTTACATTCAATGCGATAGGCCAATTTCAGGAAGATGAAACAAACAAAAAAAACATAATAAATTCCATGTACGGGCACACACCTTTACACTGTATATACACACAACAGACCTCCTTAATTTGCCCATGGTCACACACCTTCATACTGTCTACACACAACAGACCTCATCAATGCCATCCATGGTCACACACCTTCGTACGGTTTACACACGACAGATCTCATCAATTCAACCATGATCACACATCTTTACACCGTCTATAAATACAACAGACCTCATCAATTCATCCATGGTCACACACCTTCACACTGTCTATAAACACAACAGACCTATCAATTCATCCATAGTCACACACCTTCACACTGTCTACACACACAACAGACATCAATTCATCCATGGTCACACACCTTCACACTGTCTACACACACAACAGACATCAATTCATCCATGGTCACACACCTCCACACTGTCTACACATACAACAGACAACAATTCATCCATGGTCACACACCTTCACACTGTCTACACACACAACAGACATCAATTCATCCATGGTCACACACCTTCACACTGTCTACACACACAACAGACCTCATCAATAATTTTTCATCCATGGTCACACACCTCCACACTGTCTACACACACAACAGACCTCATCAATTCATCCATGGGCACATACCTCCACACTGTCTACACACACAACAGACAACAATTCATCCATGGTCACACACCTTCACACTGTCTACACAAACAACAGACCTCATCAATTCATCCATGGTCACACACCTCCACACTGTCTACACACACAACAGACCTCATCAATTCATCCATGGGCACATACCTCCACACTGTCTACACACACACAGACCTCATCAATTCATCCATGGGCACACACCTTCACACTGTCTATAAATACAACAGACCTCATTAATTCATCCATGGTCACACACCTTCACACTGTCTACACACACAACAGACCTCATCAATTCATCCATGGTCACACACCTTCACACTGTCTATAAATACAACAGACCTCATTAATTCATCCATGGTCACACACCTCCACACTGTCTACACACACAACAGACCTCATCAATTCATCCATGGGCACACACCTTCACACTGTCTACACACACAACAGACCTCATCAATTCAACCATGGTCACGCACCTTCACACTGTCTACACACACAACAGACCTCATCAATTCATCCATGGTCACGCACATTCACATTGTCTATAAATACAACAGACCTCATTAATTCATCCATGGGCACACACCTTCAAACTGTCTACACACACAACAGACCTCATTAATGCCATCCATGGGCACACACCTTCACACTGTCTAGAATGGAGTGATATGAGGTGTTGTGGGAAACACACCTCGTATCAAAATTGTTGAGTACACTGTGACATGGAGATGTGACATACAGTCATCAAGTACCAAAGTTTCCTACAATTTCAGGATGTTTCAGATATGACAAATAACCCTCACTGCAAGAGTAGGGAATGAGGGGGAGAGGGGAAGGAGGTGGGGGATGTGATGACAAGCATCGCTGGTTTAAAACATTGTTTACTTCTTGATCCTTTTTCGCACAGCCTCTGATGTGATTGACATCATCAGCATTACATGAAGTTCGTTGACTGAAAAAAAAAACCCCGCTCTAAACACCCCTGTATTGAAACAAAACCCAGACTTACATGCATCTGATATCAATTTTTTTTTTCTTTTTATTTCTTTGTTTTTTCATTTTCGGTAGTGGTGGTCTCATCCGATCAATTTTTTTTTTCTTTTTATTTCTTTGTTTTTTCATTTTCGGTAGTGGTGGTCTCATCCGATCAATTTTTTTTTTTTTTTTTTTTTTTTTTTTTTTTTTTTTTTCGTTTTCGGCAGTTGTGGCCTCATCCTCCACATGTCCTAAGCGGCACTGTTCCATCTTCCTCATTCCAACTCCCTCCTACACAACAGATACATTCAGGTTTTTCCTTTCATAGCTTCAGTACACAGCTGCAAACCTTCCAGAGTCAAAATGTTGGAACTACGGGATGAAAGGGTGGGAACAATGAAAAGGGGCAGTTCGGCTTTTGACTCGAAGCGTTTCTAACCCCCCTCCCCCCCCCCCCCCCCCCATCCCCCCCCTAAATGTCAGTTGACAGATGTGAGGTTTAAACAGAAAATGCATTCTCCAACACATAATTGCCAACATCCACATAACACATGCAGGCCTTTACAGCAGGACTTTCTCATCCCTGTTTAAAAAAAGATCCCCTAAGCCTCACATTTTCAAACAAAATTTGAAATTCGTTGTTGTTGTTTTTCCCCCCCACTAAATTCAAGATTTGGGAATAATTTCTGAATTAAGCAATTCCAGAAACAACTGGGAGGGTTAGCAAAGCCAGTATATATCACAGTCCATGGGACCCGTTACAATCAGGTCATCAGGAAACCCTCCAGAGGAGCTACAGCTCTGCTGCTGAGTCGGTTCGGCAGCGTTCAGCGGTGCCAGCTCTGATCCAACATACTCAACACACCAACTACAAAGCTGTGACATTTACGTACACAGTCATACGAGCTTGTGCAGCACCCATACACACGCATCCATACACACATCTATACAAACACACGCAACCACAGGGAGGGGATAGGAACATGCAGGGTAGGGGCGAGGAATGGGAGCGGGAGGAGACTGTGGGGACACCACAAGCAGCAGACATACCAGCACTTTCTGCTGAGGGAGACACGTCATCGCTCTGTGACTGTGACGCCGTTCTTTTCTTCAGCTCAGCCAGGGGACCGGGGCCCCCGAACATGGATACTCCACCCACTGGTTTTTTGAAGGGCTTGGAGTCCTGGTACCAACACACCACATCAGCTGTTTCAGTAATTGGACACTGCGGTTCATTGTCAGCTTACAAACCATATCTAAATGGAGCTCCTAGTTCTCATGCTAACACACACACACAAACAAACATACATAAGAAAGTAAGCAAACATGCAAGCAAAAAATCTAATCTACCTGTGTATAATGTGCTGTCTCACTTTGCATTGTTCTTCATGAATATTGCATCAATAACCAGACACTTGGTGTTACTTTCAAAACCTTCAAAGATGCATGTCATTTTACAAACTTTTACATGTTTTCAAAACATGAATTTTTTTTTTTTTTTTGAGTGATGTTTTCAAACACTTGACTAATGACACGCTGTAACTGACCATTTTTTGGTACATGTTTTCAAACACTAAATTATGTGATGCCTTAATTTATATGCAATGTTTGACACCTTTTTCATGCAGTAAATCATCCTGGTCCATACCTTACAGTGTTTCACATGTTTTCAAACATGTAAATGGCATCTCATTTGACTTTTTTCCACGTCTTCAAACATTGGATTATGTCATGTGACATTTGAATTTTTGTTAACATATATCAAAATACTGAATCATGTAATGCATCAATTTACATGCTATCTTTGACACCTGTTCAAATGGTGAATAACCCAAGATCTTAAATCACAGTCGCTGACATGTTCTTGAAACCTGCTATAAATGAACACCTTATTTGACTTCCTTTTTTTCCTGTTTTCAACAACTGATTAACATGGAACTTTACGTTTATACTCTTTAATGTGGTTTTCAAACTTAGATGAACAATGACTGATTAAAGTGACACTTTATGTTAATACTCTTTTAATGTGGTTTTGAAACATAGATGAACACCTCTTTTGACTTTCTTGTTCACCTTTTCAGATGATGGATGATCTGAACCTTACGTTCTGGTGTTCTCAGCTCAATCATTCTCCCTGACAGGGGAAGCCACTCACCGATGGCGAAGACAGGGGAGGCCTGGGGGCCTTGGGACCTTCCGCTGGGGACGTTGGGGTGGGAGACTCCGACTGGCTGCCCGGCATGGGCAGCTCCACTTTGGGTCGCTGGGCTTTCGGGGCCACGATGGGCACGGGTCTGGTGACGGTGATGGGCTGCGACTTCCCAAACAGGTCGCCCTCCTCCTCGTTTCCAAAGAGAGAATCTGAAACATTCAGCGCCATGAGCGAAAATCATACAGATAATCTATAACCCCCTTCACAACTCAGCATCACTGAACGCAGCAGGTGGATTATGTACCATAAGCGTATGCAGACACATTAGCATGTAAAGGCCATTACTGCTATCGGTGCGCACTGTTTCATTTCAAGTTACTCCCTTGAAATGCTTCCTCTTGTCTCTTTTAAGACCTTGTCGCAGCATGCTGGGATACCTTTTCGGCTGTATGATAGTGTTGACAGTGGTGGCAGCTCAGTTGGAATTTCAGTCCAGTGTGAAGTCTCAAAGTGACATGACAATGCGTACATGCAGCACAGACCTAGGGAGATTGAATCCAGTGTGAAGTCTCGACTTTACACGACAATGCGTAAAAGCAGCACAGAACTATTTGATGGTTTTATTCTAAAGAGGAGAGTGGCGTGTGAAATTTATCGACATATATCAATCAGCGCATGTTTGAGGCTGCCTAACACTGAACATGTTGGATGGTTTTTCTTCCTACAGTACAGCCAACCACTCACAACCTTTTCAGGGCCGTCAAGGTCACTGTGGCGATGCTGTTCACTCATAAACTCATAAACATGACAACGACAAGTAGTGAATTGTTGGAAGCGTCTCAGAGTCTTTCAAATGCCAGGTGTCTGCGATTATCATTGTCCTGTTGCCACCCCCACCCTCCCCCCTCTGTGCATCCCCTGTATGTTGTCTTTTCATTCAATTCACACACAAGCCTGCTGCGACGGTCACACACTGAAAAGGTCAGATGATGAGAAAAACTGCATCCTAAAAAATACACAAACAACATAAACAATTCACGATATCTTATTGTCATTAAGAACAGGCTGCACCTAGAGTGCAAGCAATTCTGCATGTTCTTATTCTTAACTTGGATATTAAAAAAAAAAAAAAAAAAAATTAATGAAAAAGATCTGAGTCAACACCAAAAAAAAAACATTAGAAAATTCATATGGGCAAACATACACTGCAGAACAGACAGCTCTGAACACTGTGTACAGTTTTCACGACCAGGTGGCCGACTACAACAGAAAACCCGCCATGTCATACATTGTCACAAGAAACAATTGTACAAGACTTTCCAGAAGAAACACAAGACAATTGTTCACAAAGGCAGAAAAACAGACGATGAAGGTAAAGACAGACAAACACTGACAAAGTCGGAGTCAACGTGTGGGACAGAAAAGAGGAAGTTTCCAGCACAGAATTCCCAGAGGGTAGGGGAGCTAAATCTTGTGGAAGAGTCCACCTCACCCCTCGTGGATCAAGGATATTCATATCTGCTGTGGAAAAAAAACAACTTGAGGTATGGAAACATGATAAAAGGGGAACTGTAACTCCTACAAAAAAGAAAAACGAGTTAAAAGCTGAACCAAAGTGCACAAAGACATCCTGGTCAGGTCGAGCAGATGAAGAAAGCAGATCTGCTTTGCAATCACAGACACATAAATTTGTTTAAATGCTTCTGTTGAAAATGTGCACAATGATAAGATAATTGACAATGTGAGGGCAAAGGAAACTTCTACCAACATTACATGTATTCATACCACAGAGGGAAGTGTGGGGGGGGGGGGGGGGGGGGGGGGGCGAAGTCGATCCCTTGATTATACCTCTTCACTTAACTTTCACAAAGATATTTTTCAGAAATGATTCAATTCAATTCAATTTCTTGTCCTCTTACAAAAAGGAAAATTTTTTCTGCAGTGATCGTAAGACCTACAACAACATCAAAAACCAAATGTAAAATACGAAATGTTAATAATATCAACATATTCACTCACACCCACAGTCACACAACCCACCACACCTCTACACGCATGCACACTAAAGAACCGCACACACACACACATGCATATGCGCACACACACACACACATTGACAATTTACTGTCATACTAGCTCATAGTTATACTGACATTTAAGAAAACATTATAAACAGAATGTCAACATTTTTCATTTAAAGAAACACACTCACACACAGAGGAGGTATACTATATGTCACGAGTTTGTCACGAGGCCTACGACGTTTGGCCCATCTAGGGTGGCGGAATTACTCATTTATTTATTGTCGTTGCTGTTGTCGTGTATCCGTCCTTAATGTGGCTTGTGGTGCGGTTGCACCTTGGTGTAGTTCAGCTCAACTTCGGTTTGCTTTCTCTCTCTCTCTCTCTAATTCCACTGCCCGTGCTATTCATCCTGCAGGTTCACGGGTGGCTGGTACCTTTCTCTCGAACTTGCTGTCTATCGGCCTCTCGCCTGTCTTTTTACCTGTCACATGTGCTTCATTTCTTTTAGTTTGAAGTATGCTCACTCTGTGACGCAGCGTGGCATGTTGGCCGCCATCGCTGAGGAGGTTAGCTCTTCACTCGAGCGGAAGATGTCTCTGGGAGCGCCTGCTCCGGTCTTGGTTCTTCACCGTATCATCGAAGGTACAGTCGGTATCTTCAATTCCTACAGTCGGCCTGTAGGAGAGGGACATCACTTCTTCTTTTTCCGCATCTGCGCTTCTGTCCTCTCGACTGGACAGAAGGCAGAGAGAGTCGTTTGACCCGCCTCTTCTGGGTCACCCACGGGTAGCTGGTAAGCATCAGTTTCGTGGTTTGTTTGTTTTGGTTTGTTGTTGTTAGCCGGCTTATTTTTCTCTTTTGCGCAATTTTCTTTTGTTTACAAAATTGTAAAAGAAATATTGTTTGAGACCTTTTCTCTGGTTAATTCAATCTTTAACCTGGCCATTCTAAATTATTTCCAAAATTCTTTCTCCTGTTTATGCACTGTGATGCGGTAGTCGGTGGGGATGGGAGAGAACCTGGTGATTCAGGGTTGGTACTTGCTTGGTCTCGCTCGTCCGCCCCTGTCACATTCGCCGGACTCTTATTCTTCGGCCACCGTCTGTTTGTGTGTGCAAGGAGAACGAGTTTTATGTTCGCGAGTGTGCGTACGCATGATTTGTCGTTCGGATGCGTGGTTGGAGATTTGTGTTATTTTGAAATGTGGCTATAAAATGTGACAATTATGCCATTGAATTATTATTTGCAAATGTGGTGGCAGTTATTAAGCGATGGTCGCTGTGTTGGTTTATTTCCTAAGAAAGGAAAATGTTAAACGTGAGTGAGAGAAGGGTGAAGATAATTCATATTTGTTTTATAGCCTGTTGATTTAATGCAGTCTTTTACCTGCTTCGTGTGAGAAGACTTTAACGAACATCCCTGACTTGATTGGTTTACTGTGTTATGCTCAGGTCTGTGTTGAGCTGGGGTTGTTGGTGCATTTAGTAGACTTCCCCTCGCCCATCATGCGAGTGGCTGTTAAGATTTAGCAGCATGGGTCAGACTGTACTGACGGCGGGGTTCCAGTACCCTTCCTCCTTCCTCCTTCCTTTCCCCCCTTTCTTCTCTCCTCCCAGTTCCGTTTCCCCCCCCCAAACCCCCCCCCCCCCGGGGGGCTCCCCCGGGAAAGTTGGACGGGGTTTGGTTTCCCACGGGCGGGTTTGAGGCCACGCTTGGTGGGGACCCGGACGGGGGGTTTCCCCGTGTGGTTGAGGCCACGCTTGGTCAGGACCCCGGCCCGGGTTTGGGGGCCACTTTGGGGGGTTTGGGCCCGCTCTGGCGGGGGCCCGGGGGAAGGGGGGGGGTGCACGCGCTGGTTGAGGCCCGCTTGGTCAGGACGGGGGAATGGTAAAAAAGGCCCCCCCGGCTTGACGGGCCGGGCCCCCTGACCCCCGTCCAGGCCTCCAGAAAACGACGCCCCCGGTTTCCCCCCCCCCCGGGACGCGTTTCTTCCCTGCCTGCTTGTGTGCGAGGGTGTCGGTTTTTGAGCGCTCCCTTCAAGAACCGCCCCGGGTTTCGGAGCCCCTAGTGCGCAGGGTGCCCCCTTTTAGACTTAAACAGAGGCAGGGGTGGGGAGGCCCCAGGGGGTGGGGAAAAAGGGAAATGGATGCGGGGAAATGTTTATTTTAATTGTTTTATTGTTTTTGTGTTGGGGGGTTTGGTTGTGATTTTGTGTACGTGGGTATGGGGGGAAATCCCTTGTTTGTGATTGTGCTTTTGTGTGTTTTTGGAATTTTTTATTGTGATGTGCTTTGGGGGTTTGTGTTAAAATTTTTTTTTGGGGATTTTTGTGTGTTGTAATTTAAATGGGGTGTTGTATCGGTAATTTTTAAATTGTGTGGTCTCTTGGGGGGGGGTGTGAGGTCAGCCCACCCCCTTCACTCCCACCTAGCCCGATCCTGTCGGGGAGCCTCCAGGGGTCGGTGTGAAAATTGGGGGGGCCTCGCCCGGGATGTAAAGGGGCTCGACTTTTCTCTCTCGTTTTCGGGGAGTACCTTTTTAAGTTTTGTCTGTTTTGTTTATGTTTGGGTCATTTTGGGGCGTGTTTGTTGTGGGTGGTTGGCTGGGTGACTCTAGCTTTGAAGGGGTCTTTTTGGGGCCCTGAGGGAAAAAATCCGGGGGTTGGACTCGGGATTTCGGGTGAGACCGGGGGGGGAAGGTCGACCGGCCCCGGCCCTTTCCCCCTTTCCCGCTGGGTCCCTTACGCAGGGGGGGCCCTGTAAGTTTTTTGCCTTTCTTTGCCGCTCAGTCTGCCATTCCTGTTTTGTAGTTAGCCAGTTTTTTTTTTTTTTTTTTTTTTTTTTTCTCGGGTGGTTATTGAGTACAGGGGGTTGTATCGGCGTTAGTGCCCCTTTTTTCCTCTCCCCGGATTCCTTTCTCCAGTTTGTTTGTTTTTTTTTCCGGCCAGCCCCCCCGCACTTTTGCTCAGCTGTGGAGGCGGTGTTGCCAGAGGGGGGGGCACCCCGGTTTTTGTTTTTTTTTTTTTTTTTTTTCGGGGGAGCCCACCCATTTGTTGTCGTGTGTGGAGCGCGTGTTTGCCAGAGGGGGGACCCAGCCGGTACTTGCCCCCGCAAACACACACATTACAACTTTTCACACACCCCTAAAATTTTTTTTTCAAGGGAATCGTCTTTCCCCCGTATTTAAAAAACCTTTTGGTTTATTGTTGTCATGGCGAGGGCCCGGCGCTGGGGGTTTAGGGGGAACCCGTGCGTCAAAAAAGAATTTTTTTCAAAAGGGAGTCCCTATTTTTAGTCCCAAGCACTTCGACTACAGTGATTTCCCACTTTTTTCCCCATTTGCTATACCCGGATGGTCCGCGAGTATTTTCCCTTCTTCTTCGCTGGGGGGTTTTTCCCTTTGTTGAGGGCCCCGAATGGCACTTCCGGGAAGCGTAAAAGTTTTAGCAAGCAAAATGTGGGTTCTGTTTTTGGGCGCCGGGAAACCCAAGCCCTCTCTTCTCCAAGGGTTCCCCCCGTAAGGAGTATGCCGGGGGAAATTTCCTCTTGGGAAGGTCGAGCCCCCGGGACGGGTAGACGGGGGCCCTCCTCCCCTGCAGGGTGGTGAACCCCGCCCCGGACATTCCCCCCGTCCCCGATGTTTCTGGGGCGGCCCGCGTTTGTGAAGAGGTGCTGGAAAGGAAAACAGCGTAGGGGAAAAGGCCGCTAGGCAGGAAACTTTCGAAGGGAGAGGCCGCTTAAAGGGGGAACTCTGCGAAGGGAAGAGGCCGCTAGGCAGGAAACTTGCGAAAAGGAAAAGGCTTTCTCAGGGGAGGGAAGGTTGGATAGGTGGAGGGTCTGCGCGAGAGGAGATGACGACAGGAGATTTTGCATTGGGAAGGGGCTTTGTGCGCAGAGAAAGGCGCCCGACAGGGGGCCCCTTGTAAGGGAAAAGGTGTCAGCGTAGGGAGGGGCTGCCAGACAGGGGATCAGCGTTGGGAAAAAGGCCCCCCCCCGCAGCGTAGGGAAAAGGGGGGCCCTTTAGCTTTGGGAAGAGTTGGATTTGGTTTGGGGGCTTGCGCAGAGAGGGTGACAGCAGGGAAATTTTGCATAGGGAAGAGGCTATGCTGGCAGAGAAAAGGGGGGGCCCGACAGGAGGACCCTTCGGAAGGAAAAGAAGGGGGTGTCAGGGGTTGGGGGGGAGGTGCCAGACGGGAGGTCGGGGTAGGGAAGAGGTGCCGGCAGGAAGCCCTCCGTAGGGGAAAAATAGGAAAAAATGGGGCTCTGCGTAGGGGGAGATGGAAAAAACTTCCCTTTGCGGTCTCCCCCCCATCTGTAAATCAGGGGGGTTGGGTCCCCGGAAAACGGGGTAGGGGTTAGAGGCCCCCAAAATTTAAAAAACTTCCAGAGTTTTAGCCCCGTTTAAGGGAAATTTTTATGTTCTTTGAAACATTTTGGGCAAGGTTTTCTAGGTTTATTTCCAATTGTCTGGGAAAAAAAGGTATGCACCTTTTTTCTGGATTATCTGGTTTCTGCAAGGGAGTGGGTGCTCACTTAAAGAAGGTGGTTTATGCCCGGGCATGCAGTTGGCTTGGGTAAGGGGTTTCCCCCTTACCCCAGAGACGTTTCGGGGAAAATTTAGGTCCATTTAAGAAAAATAACGAAAAAGACCTTCGTTGGGAGTTTGGTGATAGGGGTGCGCAAAACGCTTGGGTAATGGGTCGGGTTGGCTAAGTTGGGCCTGGAGGATCTGATTTCCTTTATTTAACAGGGTCTCCAAAAACTGTGTCCCCGGTTGAGGATCCGGTAGGCGAGACAGCACCTCAGGGTTTTTGCGGCGGGGATTCATACCGCTGGGTGGTTTTCCCGAAGTCGCGGGGGTTATGGGCATCGGCCCCGATACGGGAAGGAAGCCCCCCACAGGATTTAGTGGCAATAAGGCGCCCACAACTGGGTTGGGGGGGGGAAAAAGGCAGGCAGTTTATCGGGGACCCCGCACCCCCATTTTGTTTTTTTAGGGGGTTCCGGCCCAAAATTTTGGAAAGATTGCCCTTTAAAACCCTGGTAGTCATGGGGTTTGTCCTTTCCCGCATCCTCGCGCCTCGGCTAAAGTGGGGGCCAAACCAAGCTTTGGTGGTAAAAGAGGTTTTGTGTTTTTTTGTTGGTGGTTCATCCTTGGTCGACCCATCAGGGATTTTGGGAGCTTTTAACATCTTTTTGGGGAAAGGGTTTTTGTTTCCCCTAAGGCCCGGCGGGGGCCCCCAGTTACGTTTTGTGGGGGGTTGGAGGCTTTGGGTTTTTCCCCAAACCCCTCCCTTTAGTATGTTTCTATTCCACCCCTACTTCTGTGGGGAAAATTAAAGGGCCATCCGGTGGGCGACCTCGGTTTTTCCCTTTTTGTAGGATTCTTTAAACCTCGCTGAGGGCAGTCAGTCCGTTTTTCTACGGATTTGCCGTAAAAGGCGGTTTTGTGGGAGTCAAACCCATGCGCCAAAGCTAAGATGCAGGGAAAAGGAAATTGCCCTCCCGGTTTTTCAGCCCATCTCTAAAAAGAGGTTCTGGCAAGGGGGATCCTGCTAGGGATTTTCCGTTTCAAAGGGCCCGGGACTTGGTTTTCCAACGCCTACGACAAAATTTTGGATGTCCCGCTCAGTGGCCCGACACGCCAAGGTGAGCTTCAAGTTCCCAAGGGGATCCCCTTTTTGGGGTTTTTTTTCCCGGAAAATCGGTGGGGGCCAAGGGGTTGTCATTCCCCAAAGCTTGAGGAATCTGTTCTCCGGCGGCCCCCGATTCCCCCCTGGGAGGCATTTTGGGGCCAAGGGGCTCTTGAGCGAGTAAGGGGCAAGACTTCTTTTGGCCGGGGTGAACTACAGGTTTAGGCCGTACTGCGCAGTTCGGAAGTCGGGCCCAAGGACAACGCCCAAAGGGGCGCTTGAAAACGTGTTCCCCTTGGGTCCATGCCACGGGTTGGGGAGGGGATTCAGCAAGGAGGGGTTTTAGTCAATGGTGAGACCCATTAATCCCCCATCCCATGCGGTCACCGCTTCACTTCGGTAGGGTAGAAACGCGGTCTATACCCGAGGCTGTCCCGTTTTTTATATCGATTTCCCCTAATGTTGCTGAATCTCTCAGGGGAGATTTGGGGCACGGGACTGGGATGCCCAAGAAGAAAAAACGGCCGGAAGTTTGTCTGGAGAGGGGATCTTTATCCCCTCCAGTGCCTGGCCGGGATCCCGGCCCGCAGCGGTCGACTCTTTAGTTAGGCAGGGAACTGCAGGTCATTCGTTCACTTTCCCTATATAAAAGGGTTCCGGGGGTACGGATGGGTGACTATCTTGCCGAGCTCCGTTGTCGCACATTGGAAAATAGTCAGAGGGACACTTCCCCCCAACCCAGGGTTATTTCCCCCCTTTTTTTTCTGTTTTAGGTTTTAGTGATAGTTTTCAAAATTTAGTGATTTTTTAAAGGTTTGTGGGAAACACCCCTGGTTCGGGTTGTTACTTTCATGGGTTTGGGAAGGGTTTTCTTTGTTGTTTGATTAAAAGTAGTATAAAATTTTTATTTTCCCCGGAAAGATTTTATCGTAGAAAGTTTGTATTGGATTCCTCGTACTCTGTCGAGCACGGGTTGGGTTCGGTTTCCCTTTTTTGTGAATTTTCACATGGTCAAAGGTTTTAAAGGAAACACTGTATCTCAGAGAAAAAGATGCTTTTAGAAGGGGGGTTTTTCCGAGTTTGTCACGGGCCTACGCTTTTTTGGGCCCCCCCCCAGGGGGGGGGAATTCCCCATTTATTTTTTGTGTTGCTGTTGTCGTGGGAATTCCCTCCCCTTTAAAGGGCTTGTGGTGCGGGGTTTAAACCTTTGGTTAGTTCAGTCAAAATTTCGGTTTGCTTTCTCTCTCCCCTTTTCTAATTCCATGCCCGTGTATTCTTCCTTTAAAGGGTTTAAAGGGGGGCTGGTACCTTTCTCTCGAAATTCTGTTTTATCGGCCTTCGCCCGGGCTTTTTTCCCGGGCCCCACCCTGCTTCCTTTTTTTAGTTTGAAGTATGCTCCCCTTGTGGGGACCAGCGTGGAAGTTGGCCGCCCAACGCTGAGGGGGTTAGCTCTTCAAATCGAGCGGAAAATTTTTGGGAGCGGCCCGCTCGGTCTTGGTTTTTCCCCCGTATCATCGAAAGGGACCGTCGGGTTTTTTTCCAAATTTCCCACAGTCGGGGTGTGGAGAGGGCCCTCACTTCTTCTTTTTCCCCCATCTTTCGCTTCTGGCCTCTCGACTGGACAGGGGCAGAGAGAGTGTTTGACCCCGCCTCTTCTGGGGGCACCCCCGGGTTGCTGGTAAGCTCGTTTCGTGGTTTGTTTGTTTTGGTTTTTTGTTGTTAGCCGGTTATTTTTCTCTTTTGCGCAATTTTTTTTTTGGGTTTTCAAAAATTGTAAAAAAAAATATTGGGTTTTAGGACCTTTTCTCTGGTTTTAAATTTAAAACTTTTTAAACCCGGCCATTCTAAATTTTTTTCCAAAATTTTTTTTCCCTTTTTTATGCTTTTGTGTTGGGCCCGGGAAATCGGTGGGGTGGGGGAAAACCCGGGTTTTTGGGTTGGTACTTGCTTGGTCTCGCTCTTTCGCCCCTGTCACATTCGCCGACTCTTATTCTTCGGCACCGTCTGTTTGTGTGTGCAAGGAGAACGAGTTTTATGTTCGCGAGTGTGCGTACGCATGATTTGTCGTTTGATGCGTGGTTGGAGATTTGTGTTATTTTGAAATGTGGCTATAAAATGTGACAATTATGCCATTGAATTATTATTTGCAAATGTGGTGGCAGTTATTAAGCGATGGTCGCTGTGTTGGTTTATTTCCTAAGAAAGGAAAATGTTAAACGTGAGTGAGAGAAGGGTGAAGATAATTCATATTTGTTTTATAGCCTGTTGATTAATGCAGTCTTTTACCTGCTTCGTGTGAGAAGACTTTAACGAACATCCCTGACTTGATTGGTTTACTGTGTTATGCTCAGGTCTGTGTTGAGCTGGGGTTGTTGGTGCATTTAGTAGACTTCCCCTCGCCCATCATGCGAGTGGCTGTTAAGATTTAGCAGCATGGGTCAGACTGTACTGACGGCGGGATTCCAGTACCCTTCCTCCTTCCTCCTTCCTTTCCTCCCTTTCTTCTCTCCTCCCAGCTACGTTTCCCCCACCCATCCCCCTCCGGGGCTTCACACCGGAGTCTGGACTGGTTGGTGCCACGTGCTGGTTGAGGCCACGCTCTGGCTGGGACCGCGGACTGGATGGTGCCACGTGTGGTTGAGGCCACGCTCTGGTCAGGACCGCGGACTGGATGGTGCCACGTGCTGGTTGAGGCCACGCTCTGGCTGGACCGCGGACTGGATGGTGCCACGCGCTGGTTGAGGCCACGCTCTGGTCAGGACCGCGGACTGGTAGAAAAGCCCGCCGGCTTGACTGGCCGGCCCTGATCCCGTCCAGGACCTCCAGTAACGACGCCACGTTCCCTCCCCCCCGGGACGCGGCTCTTCACTGCCTGCTTGTGTGTCGAGGGTGTCGGCTTTGAGCGACTCCCTTCAAGAACCGACCCGGTTCGGAGCACCTAGTGCGACAGGGTGCTCCCAGTAGACTTGACAGAGGCAGGGGTGTGGAGGCACTCCATGGTGTGGAAAGGGATGGATGCTGGAAATGTTTATTTATAATTGTGTATATGTTATATGTGATGAGATGTTGTGGTTGTGATTGTGTACGTCGTATGGTGAAATGCTTGATTGTGATTGTGCATGTTGTGTGTGTTGGAATGTTTGATTGTGATAGTGCATGGTGCGTGTGTTGAATATTTATTTGCGATTGTGTGTGTTGTGAATAAATGGGGTGTTGTATCGTAATCTTTATTGTGTGGTCTCTTGCGGGGCGTGTGAGGTCAGTCACTCCCTTCACTCCCACCTAGACCGATCCTGTCAGGGCAGACCTCAGGGGTCGGTCGTGACACTATACTTCTGATTTAACGTGATGTAGAAACACTGTAGACAACCCACCTGCTTTGGGTCTTGGCTCTGGCTCCACAGCTGCCTCCTTCTTCTCCTCTCTGTCGGCTGCTGGCTTCTTGTCCTCCTCCTCCTCTTCCTCCTTCTTCTCCTCCTCCACGGCGGGCTTCTTCTTCTTCAACAGGGCCATGGGGTCCATGCCTCCAAACATGGACACCCCTCCCACCGGTTTTCTCGATTTGGGGGGCTCTGTGGGTGCTGGTTTGGGTGCTGCATCCTGGCCACAGAGAGGTAGACAATTAGGATTGGTTGGTCGAGATTTGATTGGGGACTGTGTGTGTGTGTGTGTGTGTGTGTGTGTGTGTGTGTGTGTGTGAGAGAGTGTGTGGTTATGTGAGAGTGTGTGGTTATGTGAGAGAGAGAGAGAGAGAGAGAGAGAGAGAGAGAGAGAGAGAGAGTGTGTGTGTGTGTGTGTGTGTGTGTGTTAGTGTGTGAGAGTGTGTGGTTATGTGTGTGAGAGAGAGAGAGAGAGATAGAGAGAGATAGAGAGAGAGAGAGAGAGAGAGAGAGAGAGAGAGAGAGAGAGTGTGTGTGTGTGTGTGTGTGTGTGTGTGTGTGTGAGAGAGTGTGTGGTTATGTGAGTGAGTGTGTGTGTGTGAGAGAGAGAGAGTGTGTGGTTATGTGAGTGAGTGAGTGAGTGAGTGTGTGTGTGTGTGTGTGTGTGTGTGTGTGTGTGTGAGTGTGTGGTTGTGTGTGTGTGTGTGTGTGTGTGTGTGTGTGTGTGTGAGTGTGTTAGTGTGTGTGTGAGAGAGAGAGAGTGTGTGTGTATTTATACACGTGTGAGTGCGTGTGTGTGTGTGTGTCTGTGTGTGCGCGCGCGTGTGTATGCATGTGTGTGAGAATATATGTGCATGTCCGTGTGCCCATATGCATGTACCTAAACCTGCAGACCAACAGTGTGTCTGTATGAAAAGGCGGTGTGTGTGAATGTGCAAGCCCACGTTCGTTAGAGCATGCATGCCACCGTATTCACCAAAGCACAGACACAACAGAGCATCAGAGGCAGGATTTCTGCCCCGTGAAGAAGGAACTGGAGCAGGACTGGGCTGGGGGCAGTTCCTGAGAGAAAGGTGGGCAGGAAGTTGGGATGAAAGGTTGAGGGGGGGAGCTGAGGGGGAGAGAGCAAGGCTGGCGACAGGTGGACTACAGCCAGCCAGTCAAGAATGCAGAGACAGTTCACCTGTTCTGGGGCACCATCGGTGGACTCGGTGGTGGTGACCCCTTCAACAGGAACGAGTTGTGCGATGCCTGAGTCTGAAACACACGTTCTGCAAGTCAGCCTGCAGTCTGAAATACACACATCGTATGTCAAACACACATACTGCAGGTCAGTCTGCAGTCTGAAATACACATATCATTGGTCAAACACACATACTGCAGGTCAGTCTGAGGTCTGAAATACACATATTGGTCAAACACACATACTGCAGGTCAGTCTGAGGTCTGAAATACACATATCATTGGTCAAACACACATACTGCAGGTCAGTCTGAGGTCTGAAATACACATATCATTGGTCAAACACACATACTGCAGGTCAGTCTGAGGTCTGAAATACACATATCATTGGTCAAACACACATACTGCAGGTCAGTCTGAGGTCTGAAATACACATATCATTGGTCAAACACACATACTGCAGGTCAGTCTGAGGTCTGAAATACACATATCATTGGTCAAACACACATACTGCAGGTCAGTCTGAGGTCTGAAATACACATATCATTGGTCAAACACACATACTGCAGGTCAGTCTGAGGTCTGAAATACACATATCATTGGTCAAACACACATACTGCAGGTCAGTCTGAGGTCTGAAATACACATATCATTGGTCAAACACACATACTGCGGGTCAGTTTCCTGTCTCTTTCTTTCCTCATAGTCTTCATGGCTGTCCCTCCCAATGTGCCTCTTGCACTTCCTCACCTTTGAGGAGCTGAACAAATCGTCTTCGTCATCATCGGCGAAGATGTTGGAGACAGCAGCCGCAGCTACAGGCTTGCTCTCTTTTTTCTGGGCCACCGCTGGAGGGGCTGCGGAAAGTTTCTGGAACATAGATCATAGAAAGTCACACTGCCGCTAAAAGCAGCCTGGAACTGCTCTGAACAATAAACAATAACAGGGTGGACTTGCTCTGAACAATAAACAATAACAGGGTGGACTTGCTCTGAACAATAAACAATAACAGGGTGGACTTGCTCTGAACAATAAACAATAACAGGGTGGACTTGCTTTGAACAATAAACAATAACAGGGTGGACTTGCTCTGAACAATAAACAATAACAGGGTGGACTTGCTTTGAACAATAAACAATAACAGGGTGGACTTGCTCTGAACAATAAACAATAACAGGGTGGACTTGCTTTGAACAATAAACAATAACAGGGTGGACTTGCTCTGAACAATAAACAATAACAGGGTGGACTTGCTCTGAACAATAAACAATAACAGGGTGGACTTGCTCTGAACAATAAACAATAACAGGGTGGACTTGCTCTGAACAATAAACAATAACAGGGTGGACTTGCTCTGAACAATAAACAATAACAGGGTGGACTTGCTCTGAACAATAAACAATAACAGGGTGGACTTGCTCTGAACAATAAACAATAACAGGGTGGACTTGCTTTGAACAATAACAAACAAGCAGAAAAACAAACAAACAAAACAAAACAAAAATTCAAATTCAATCGATTCTTAAGAGACGGTCAAGAAGAGTCGGACTTTACAGACGTCAGAACTCGTAAGGCTTCTGTTCATGAGAGGTACAGTTCCCCATCCTGCTGACTGAAGCTAGGTGTTTGTGCAACTGAAAACAGTCCTGGTAAACAGGGTAAGCTGTTTTTTTTTAAGGCAAATTTTGCCATCCTGAGCAACAGTTTTACTTCTCCTGTAAAATGGTTTTACTTTTACTAAAGAGTTTTTCTTCACATGGACAAAGTAAAATGCTTTCTAATCAACCTGTTTAATACACATATAATCAATACTCAAAAGTGTTCTATCATCTCTCACACACACACACACACACACACACACACAAACACACACACACACACACGCGTGCCTGCGCGCGCACACACACACACACACATGAACGCACACCACACACGTCCACCCACACATCCACCCACAATCTTTCTCGTTACCACGTACCTGAGGTGTGGGGGCGGAGGGAGGGGTCTTGCTGAATATGTCCACGGGAGGGGAGTCCTCAGGGGTGCCAAACAGAATGTCCTCATCTTCAAACAAACTCCTGGCACTCTTAGTTCTCTGCAGCACAGCCCCGTGACACAGTCATCATCATCATCATCACCGTCATCATCATCATCATCACTATTATCATCAATACCATAACCATTATGACCAGTCATCATCATCATTGACACTGTCATCATCATCATCATCATCACTATTATCATCAATACCATAACCATTATGACCAGTCATCATCATCATTGTCACCGTCATCATCATCACTATTATCATCAATACCATAACCATTATGACCAGTCATCATCATCATCGGCACTGTCATCATCATCATCATCACTATTATCATCAATACCATAACCATTATGACCAGTCATCATCATCATCGGCACTGTCATCATCATCATCATCACTATTATCATCATCATCATCATCGTCGTCACCGTCATCATCATCATCATCAATATTATCATCAATACCATAACCATTATGACCATCATCATCATCATCGGCACTGTCATCATCATCATCATCATCATCATCATCATCATCATCATCATCAACATCATCGCACTGTCACCATCATCATCATCATCATCATCATCATCATCATCATCATCATCATCATCATCGTCACTGTCAGTCATCATCATCATCACTATTGTCATCAATGCCAAAACCATTATGACCAGTCATCATATCATCATCTCCAACTTGTCATCATCATCATCATCATCATCACATCATCATCATCATCATCATCTCACCATCACCATCATCATCAACACCATAACCATTATGACCAGTCATCATCATCATCATCTCCGACATTATCACATCACCATCATCACCATCATCAACACCACAACCATATGACCAGTCATCATCATCACTGACATTGTCATCATCATCGTCACCATCATCATCACCATAACCATTATGACCAGTCATCATCATCATGACATTGTCATCATCATCGTACCATCATCATCACCATAACCATTATGACCAGTCATCATCATCACTGACATTGTCATCATCATCGTCCCATCATCATCACCATAACCATTATGACCAGTCATCATCATCACTGACACTTGTCATCATCATCGTCACCATCATCATCACCATAACCATTATACCAGGCTAACAGAATAGCCATCATCACATGTCACAGTCATTATCATCAACACCACAGCCATCATCAGCACAGTCACTGTCACCACCATCACCATCATCATCTTTTGCTGGGTTCTTCCCCCTGGTTCCTTTCAAATGGTCAATATCCCAGCAGGACAATGTCTTCATTCACTCCAGGAACATAATACAAGGAACTGGACTTTTCTCCTGGACCATTATATAACCAGTGGAATTATTATGCTGGACAAAAAACAACAACAAAAAACCCAAAAAAAACCCAGCTCTCTTACTCTGACAGATCTTTTTAAGACTTCTTAGAAGCATTACCATACCTGAAAGACTTTTTTTTCTTTGATTCAATCTACCTTTGGGACGTCCACCCTCAACTGTATCCTGTTTTGGACAGGGAATTATGGAAGAAACAAAGGCCTGTGACGGGCAAGCTGACCCTGTCTGTCACTGCTAACACCGCTTATTTTGGGAGGACTATTTTCTCTTTATTCGTCTCATCCTTTATGTCTTGCAAGCCGCACTGTTTCAACGCCAATCATTCCCGATCTCTCAAACACAGCCGTACCCATGATCTGAATGCCACAGCCTCACTACTGGCACCCCACAACTTGCAATCCATATCAGGCTGCTGTAAGGCAACCCACAAGAGGAGACACAGAGCTGTGGCCGAGTCAATTCATAGTGTTCAGCAGGACCTGTTCTGATCTAAGATGTGTAGGACATCACTTACTAGACTCCTGATAATAATTCCTAGCTGCAGAGTGAGTATGGGTGACCATTTTCCTCTGGACCGAACACCCTGGACCAAGTCTATCCACTCAAACCCCCATAATCACCATGATGAAGTGGTTAGCGTTGCAGACAACCCGCTGGGAGGTCATGTGTCCCATTCCCAGCAAAGCCATTTATCTGTGGGATTTTTCCACTCTGCTCCTACCCAGAGCCGAGTTTGCTATGGGCTCACCTAGGAAGACTGGGACCACATGGTTGAATTTAATCCACTTAATGGATGCAGCTCTAAACAGTGTTGCTTGACTTTCCTGATCAACGTTGCATGCGTCTCTATCTCTCAGCCTGGTTGGCACCAGAATACATCATGAAAATAAGTGTAGAGTACAGCCCTGTCAAACCAAGGCCACAGATGTGGAGAAGACATCGAAATTGAGGTCACCATGAGAGCAGGGCATGAAGGGCCACAGAATTTGAGACTTCTTTTTTTTTTTTTTGCTGATCGATGAGAATGAGGATGATTACGATGATGCTACGGATTTCCATTTCGGTCTGAGACTACATGACAGGGCTGTACTCTATGCTTCCCTTCATAATATATCCCGGCGTCAACCAGGCCCGAGAGATACAGCACCTGCCATGTTGGTCAGGAAATTTGAGCAACACTCTCAGAAACGCATCCATAAGTGGATAAAATTGACTGTGTGGTCCCAGTCTTCCCAACTAAGTCCGCAGCAAACTCAACTCTGGGTAGGAACCGGTCGGGGCAGAAAAACCCACATGCAGAAAAACCCACATGCCTCTGATGGGATTCGAACCCACGCCTCCCAGCGGGAGTCCGCACGCTAACCACTTCGCCACGCGGCTGGTGAGTGGAATTTCTGACAGCTGAGAGGAATACACCGCTGTCGGACCCAAAACTAAAGAAGACATTCCAGACACTTCATCGTCTTTCCTTTAGTCAAGTGTTTCATTGAATCACTGTCTTGTCAACACAGTGTTGCTCTTTTACATTTTTGAAGCACACTGTCTCTTAAGTTTCATCTTTCATGACTTGGCTTATTTTTGCACTTCAGAACCATCGGTGCTTCTGTGGTGTCTCGACCCAAGGTGGGACGAAAATCTGTAAAGGTTCTTCCTGACAAGGCTGAACCTTCCACAGGCCAAATCACCGACTGGGATCAGCAGCCCTCCCATCATGACAGCAGAAAGCAACCTGAATCTGCTCTTCTGTTCTAAAATCTTTTTCTCCTTTTCTCTCTCAGGGCTAATCAGTCCAGCAGGTCGATTCGACACTATGGCGGCGGAGGAAGCTGAACCAGCAGTAAGTTTCCAAACAGCTCTTTGGCTATACGAATGGCAGATGCGCAAACTCTGCGAATAAACAAACTTTTTTTTTCTCGTGAGCAGAATTTTTTTTTTTAAACGTCAAGCAGGAATGACTTGTGTTTGACCATAATAAATTCTGCTGTGGGATAGCTGGCAACTCTGCCGTGTCCATCATCATCATTTGTTTCCTTACGTCTTTTCTGTTCTCCTCCACCGGAGGTTTGGGGGCTGCAGGGGCACCAAACAGATCCCCCCATCCTCATCATCATCCGCGTCAAACAGCGACAACATCTTCTTCTGGGGGCTGGGTTTGGCTGCTGGTGCTGCTGCAGGGGGCGCTGATGAAGGGGCTTCCTGCGCCTGGGGCAGAACACATCATCTTTAATATTACTGTCGCTAAACGCACGTGAAACGCATCATCCTCAGTACAGTCAGTCAAGTGATGAGCAAGGTACTCCTGAGCTGTACAACTAAGAGGTGGCTTCAGAAAGAAATAAAATCAGTCGCTACGACGTAGCTTTAGAAAGAAAAGCGATCAGTAACTATAATGTGGCTTTCAGAAAGAAATACAATCAGTAACTAAACTGTGGCTTTCAGAAAGAAAGTATAATCAGTAACTGTGATGTGGCTTTCAGAAAGAAAGTACAATCAGTAACTAAAATGTGGCTTTCAGAAAGAAATACAATCAATAACTATAATGTGGCTTTCAGAAAGAAATATAATAAGTAACTAAAATGTGGCTTTCAGAAGAAAAACAATCAGTAACTAAAATGTGGCTTTCAGAAAGAAGTACAATCAGTAACTAAAATGTGGCTTTCAGAAAGAAATACAATCAATAACTATAACGTGGCTTTCAGAAAGAAATACAATCAGTATATATATTGTGGCTTGTACTAGTTGTAGAAAGAAATACATCAGTAACTAAAACGTGGCTTATAGAAAGAAGTATGATCAGTAACTATAACATGGTTTTTAGAAAGAAATGCAATCAGTAACTAGAAAATTGCTTACAGAAAGAAATACACTACAGAAAGAAATACAATCAGTAACTATAATGTGGCTAACAGAAAGAAACATAGTCAGTATCTACAATGTGTCGAGAGAAACACAATCAGTAAACTATGATGTGGATTAAGGAAGAAATACTGCCAGTAATTAGACAGTATCAGAAAAAAGAATACAGTTACTATGACTGGCTTTAAGAATAAAGACAGAAAATATAACGAGACTTCAGAAATAAGTACAGTCAAACGAAAATGTGGCTTGAAGTTAAAGAACAGAAATTTAATCACTTAAGTTTAATGTGGCTTAAAAAAACAAACCACGCACTCATAGTAATGTAGAATATGGCTGAAACTGATGTTGTTAGTTTGACGAAGAATGAAGCACAGCATAACAACAAACCCTATAGGCCGTTCTTATGGGACAAACGTTTGGATTGTGAACCTTGTTTGCCTACTTTGAAATCTTAGCAGTCTAAGTGATTCTTGTCTTTCATCTTCATTGTCCAATCTTCTGGTTCATGATCCAAGACTGGCAAGATTTTATGCATATTGGTGACCTTAAGTTCACAGGAAAAAAAAAAGATTCACTCAACATTTTCCCAAAAACTTTTTGGCTTCATGCAAAGGGAGTAACCATATGAAAATTCTCCTAAAGGAAATCACTTTGCGACGAACTCTGATGATGGAATTCGTTTTTGTGGTTGGTTTGAGTTAAATTTGTGTTCTTGATTTGAAAGTTAAAAAATTTCCTTCAGCATGGCTGAAACATTCATGTTCACAATGCTTTGAAAATAAATATGCTAAATCTGAGACAATGAGGTGAAATTGGTTTCAAGCCTGTTCCAAGTTCAGCAAATCTAACAACATATTTAATCAGTGAAGAACCAGTGAGCAACATTTACACGTTTTGTTCCCCCCATGAGCAAAGATCATCAAACATTTTAGTTTTTAGTTCACCATAACTCATCTCCATAATCTAAATCGTGAATCATGGGCCTCAGTTAAAGAGCGGAGCTGCGGTTGATCATCAGTTCACAATGCAGGTACACAAACCAATGATTCAAACATTTAAGAATGGCTTTAATTTGCCCTTCATGACTGAACTGGTGAAGATTCACATGTCTTGATAGACAAGCCGATGTTTGAAGGTAAACGATACAGTCTAGCACACACTCGAATCAGTATCAAATGCAGTTGGGCCCAGATTATGCAAAACACCACAGTATGAGCAACAACACACACACAGCACCAAACACACACACAGAGCACCAAACACACACACAGAGCGTACAAACACACACACAGAGCACCAAACACACACACAGAGCACCAAACACACACACAGAACACCAACACACACACCTGTGCACCAATAGGAGTGAGACTTACTTTTTCAGCGTCTGTGTCTTTGTTCTTCCTGACACCCAAGATGTCGGCTCCCCCAAACAGGGACACTCCTCCGGCTGGCTTCTTCTTCCCTCTGCCCAGACAACAACAACAGGAAAACACAGTCAACCTTTCTGTGCCTTTTTTGACACATGTGTGTTACAATGTGTGTCTTAGTAACCACTCTGTTTCGGCTATGACGGTGACTGTGTGTGCGTGTGCATGTGTGTGTGTGTGTGTGTATGTGTGTGTGTGAGAGAGAGAGAGAGAGAGAGAGAGAGAGAGAGAGAGAGAGAGAGAGAGAGAGAGAAAGAGAGAGAGAGTGTGTGTGTGTGTGTGTGTGTGTGTGTGTGTGTGTGTGTGTGTGTGTGTGCATAAGATAAGATAAGATAATGTTGCTTATAGCCCAGCCGACCGCAAAGGGCCACATCAGGGCTGTCACCACGTTTTAAAATCAACTCACCAGTCATGTGTGTGTGTATGTGTATGTGTGTGTGAGTGAGTGAGAGTATGTGCATGTGTGCATGCTTGCATACATGTGCATGTGTGTTCCTTGTTTGCGATAAATTCTAATGCTGTTATTTTCTTGGCAATTTCACGTTCCAGAACAACCTAACTCTGCAGAACAATACCTATTGATATGATCTTTTCAGACCCTCATGGTCTGAAGCTGTCAGAGGCCTTAGCGTAAAATGGAAGGGTTTTGAAAGGCACAGTGTGAAACTGGTAGGTGTTGAATGGAACACAGTTAAACAAGGGGGGGGGGGGGGGCTGTTGAATGACATGGTGTTAAACAGAACGGTGTTGAGTAAGATGGTGTTGGATAGAATACACAATGGAAAGGTACTTGGAAAGGGGATGGATGGGAGATTGCCTAATGGAAAGGGGATGGATGGGGATTGCCTAATGGAAAGGGGATGGATGGGAGATTGCCTAATGGAAAGGGGATGGATGAGAGATTGCCTAATGGAAAGAGGATGGATGGGAGATTGCCTAATGGAAAGGGGATGGATGGGAGATTGCCTAATGGAAAGGGGATGGATGGGAGATTGCCTAATGGAAAGGGGATGGATGGGAGATTGCCTAATGGAAAGGGGATGGATGGGAGATTGCCTAATGCAAAGGGGATGGATGGGAGAGTGTCAAATGAGGCATTGCAGCATGGGAGAGTGCATGAAGGGAGGGTTGAGATGGGAGAATGTATATGGGAGAGTAATGGACAGGAGAGTGTATAATGAATGAGAGGGTGTTGGACGGGAGAATGTATAATGAGAGGGTGTTGGATGGGAGAATGTATAATGACAGTGTTGGATGGGAGAGTTACATGAAAGGGTGTTGAATGGGAGAATGTATAATGACAGTGTTGGATGGAGAATGTATAATGACAGTGTTGAATGGGAGAATGTATAATGACAGTGTTGGATGGGAGAATGTATAATGACAGTGCTGGATGGGAGAGAGTTACATGAAAGGGTGTTGAATGGGAGAATGTATAATGACAGTGTTGGATGGGAGAGTTACATGAAAGGGTGTTGAATGGGAGAATGTATAATGACAGTGTTGGATGGGAGAATGTATAATGACAGTGCTGGATGGGAGAATGTATAATGACAGTGCTGGATGGGAGAGAGTTACATGAAAGGGTGTTGAATGGGAGAATGTATAATGACAGTGCTGGATGGGAGAGAGTTACATAAAGGGCTGATGGTTGGGAGAATGTATAATGACAGTGTTGGATGGGAAAGAGTTACATGAAAGGGTGTTGAATGACAGAATGTATAATGACAGTGTTGGATGGAAGAGAGTTACATAAAGGGTTGATGGTTGGGAGAATGTATAATGACAGTGTTGGATGGAAGAGAGTTACATGAAGGGTTGATGGTTGGGAGAATGTATAATGACAGTGTTGGATGGAAGAGAGTTACATGAAGGGTTGATGGTTGGGAGAATGTATAATGATAGTGCTGGATGGGAGAGATTTACATAAAGGTTTGATGGTTGGGAGAATGTATAAGGCCAGTGTTGGATGGGTAAGAGTTACATGAGGGGGTGTTGGATGGGAGAGAGTTACATGAAGGGTTGATGGTTGGGAGAATGTATAAGGCCAGTGTTGGATGGGAGAATGTATAATGACAGTGTTGGATGGGAGAGAGTTACATGAAGGGTTGATGGTTGGGAGAATGTATAATGACAGTGTTGGATGGGAGAGAGTTACATGAAGGGTTGATGGTTGGGAGAATGTATAAGGCCAGTGTTGGATGGGAGAATGTATAAGGCCAGTGTTGGATGGTAGAATGTATAAGGCCAGTGTTGGATGGGAGAATGTATAATGACAGTGTTGGATGGCAGAGAGTTACATGAAGGGTTGATGGTTGGGAGAATGTATAATGACAGTGTTGGATGGGAGAGAGTTACATGAAGGGTTGATGGTGGGAGAATGTATAATGACAGCGTTGGATGGGAGAATGTATAATGACAGTGCTGGATGGGAGAGAGTTACATGAGGGGGTGTTGGATGGGAGAATGTATAATGACAGTGTTGGATGGGAAAATGTATAATGACAGTGCTGGATGGGAGAGAGTTACATGAAAGAGTGTTGGATGGGAGAATGTATAATGACAGTGTTGGATGGAGAATGTATAATGACAGTTTTGGATGGGAGAGAGTTACATGAGGGGGTGTTGGATGGGAGAATGTATAATGACAGTGCTGGATGGGAGAGAGTTACATGAGGGGGTGTTGGATCCATGGGAGAATGTATGATGACAGTGTTGGATGGGAGGAGTTACATGAAAGGGTGTTGGATGGGAGAATGTATAATGACAGTGTTGGATGGGAGAGAGTTACATGAAGGGTTGATGGTTGGGAGAATGTATAAGGCCAGTGTTGGATGGGAGAATGTATAATGACAGTGTTGGATGGAAGAGAGTTACATGAAGGGTTGATGGTTGGGAGAATGTATAATGACAGTGTTGGATGGGAGAATGTATAATGACAGTGTTGGATGGGAGAGAGTTACATGAAAGGGTGTTGAATGGGAGAATGTATAATGACAGTGTTGGATGGGAGAGAGTTACATAAAGGTTTGATGGTTGGGAGAATGTATAATGACAGTGTTGGATGGGAGAATGTATAAGGCCAGTGTTGGATGGGCAAGAGTTACATGAGGGGTGTTGGATGGGAGAGAGTTACATGAGGGGGTGTTGGATGGGAGAATGTATAATGACAGTGTTGGATGGGAGAGAGTTACATGAAGGGTTGATGGTTGGGAGAATGTATGACAGTGTTGGATGGGAGAATGTATAATGACAGTGTTGGATGGGAGAATGTATAATGACAGTGTTGGATGGGAGAGAGTTACATGAGGGGTGTTGGATGGGAGAATGTATAAGGCCAGTGTTGGATGGGAGAATGTATAATGACAGTGTTGGATGGGAGAGAGTTACATGAAGGGTTGATGGTTGGGAGAATGTATAAGGCCAGTGTTGGATGGGAGAATGTATAATGACAGTGCTGGATGGGAGAGAGTTACATGAGGGGGTGTTGGATGGGATAATGTATAATGACAGTGTTGGATGGGAGAATGTATAATGACAGTGCTGGATGGGAGAGAGTTACATGAGAGGGTGTTGGATGGGAGAATGTATAATGACAGTGTTGGATGGGAGAATGTATAATGACAGTGTTGGATGGGAGAGAGTTACATGAGAGGGTGTTGGATGGGAGAATGTATAATGACAGTGTTGGATGGGAAAATGTATAATGACAGTGTTGGATGGGAAAATGTATAATGACAGTGTTGGATGGGAGAGAGTTACATGAAGGGTTGATGGTTGGGAGAATGTATAAGGCCAGTGTTGGATGGGAGAGAGTTACATGAAGGGTTGATGGTTGGGAGAATGTATAATGACAGTGTTGGATGGGAAAATGTATAATGACAGTGTTGGATGGGAGAGAGTTACATGAGAGGGTGTTGGATGGGAGAATGTATAATGACAGTGTTGGATGGGGGAATGTATGACAGCGTTGGATGGGAGAGAGTTACATGAGAGGGTGTTGGATGGGGGGATGAATGATGAGTGTTGGATGAGAAAGAGGATCATGGGAAGGTGCAGGATGGGAGAATGCATTAAGGATGGATGTAAGATTGATAGAGTAAAATGGAAGCTGTTTAGAGCGGGGGATGGGGTGGGGATTGTGCTGGACGGGGTCATGAAGAAAGAATGGGCTGGATGAAGTAAAAGGGAGGTATGTTCAGAGAGAGAGAGTGGTGTTGGATGGGAGAATGTATAATGGGAGAATCTGTGATGGAGGGTGTCCAGATAAATGGAAGAGAACATGAGGGGGGGTGGGTGTAGACAGAGGTGTATGATGGGAAAAATACTTACGTGTCTTTGGGTGCGAGCTACAGCACAAACAAATCCTCATCTTCCCATCAACCGTCAAACCGCGATCCCCTTGTCCCCTTACTCTCCTCTGGCTTCTGCCCACATGTGTTATGCAAGGGAAGGATACACAGATCACACACACGTATCAACACACACACACGACCACACACAACACATACACACACAAAACAAACAATAAAATACAACCACACACATTCAAACACACATCCAACACACACCTCGGTCATACCTCACACACACAAAACAAAGACATATGAAACACACACACTCAAAACACACAAAACAAAGAAAGACATACGAAACACACACACACACAACACACACACATTCATTATCAACTAAACACACACACACACATACACATACACACACCACACTTCACTCACAGCACTCTCTCACACACACATACACAGCACACATCAGAGATATGTGTTGTTCTCAAAAACATGTTCTTATTGCTGTGACATAGAGACCCCAAAATAAATTTCACTCTACATATACGACTTTGTGTCACAACAGTTACAGCATTAACTAATGTACATCTTATTCTAAAGAGGACAAGATTATCGGTCAGTTCATCTTCTCGCCTAGTAGATGATTAAACATAATAATTTTTTGCTGTGTTACGGTTGTGACATGGAACCCAAAAAAAGAGCTCAGAAGTCTATAAAAACAGCATGCATTCAAAACCTGGCATAAATTTACTTGTAAACCAATGAAGAAAAGGTTCCCATATGAAGAGAACTTTCAAAATGATCAAGAATGTGTATTTTTTCGTAATTTTCAAGTTCACATAAATCCCACCATGCTCCGCAGCAAACTTTCATATCTCATGTCTCCATAGTTATTGAAATATACAGCTCAATTCAGGCATTGTAGTATTTTCATAATCCTGGCAATCAAAAGGACAAAGCAGCATTTCAAAAAATGAACTGTTTTATTTGCATTTAATTATGTAATGAAAACAAATTGTTACAGTTGTAGACACGGAGTCCATATACAGTTGTGTTCATGGAAACTACTTTCTACAAACAACTTAAATCCAACCATGGACATGAGCAAACATGAGTCAAAAAGAGAAAATAAATGACAACAAATAATTACAGTACACAACAGAAAGGACTTGAAGTCAAACCACTGATAAATGTTTCATTGGAGTCGATTACAGTTTGTGAACGAGGCAATCCAATTCTACAAAATACTGAGAACTCGACATTGTCACATGGCAAATATGAGTCCAAGATAAAACAGCTTAAAATAAAACCGTTCAATCAGGGAAAATAAAACAAGTGAAATCATTTCACAAATGTACAAGTCTCAAATGCTAAAAGTGTAGTGATCACGGGCATCGATCATGGGTCACACCATCACTTTTGTGATCTGCTGATCTTCACCCTGATAAATCAGTCCTGTAGTGGCCAAAGTAATGGTATGGAGCCCGAGGGATGGAGTTTTAGGAAGCAGACGTAGAAGTCCTTGTTCCTCTACATCAAAGGCCTTCAATCTGGCATTATAAAGCAATCGTTTGAATTATCACCTACTGGCCGTAAATAAGTAGTGTTTGGGCTAACCACGCTAAAAAACTAATCATGCAATTGGCTCTATGAATACTGCCATCACCATCAGTGAAGCACTATGAACCCACTGGCTGATAATTTTGTCACCTTATGGCACAAATCTGGTAGTGTTAATAAATCAAACTATTCTACTTATACTATCAGCTCTATTCATACAACCATCAGCGTCATGAAGAATTTGGACCGTTTGCTGGTAGATTTTGCTTTAAATGATAAACAAAGTTGTATATATTTGGGGTATTCAAAGAAGCTTCTTACCTTTCCCATGAAATGTTCCATCTTCCGTCCGCTCTTGCTAGGGAAGGCCCCTTCAACGTACTATTTACTTTTCAGATGACTGCAACACAGTAAAATAGCAAAGTCATTAGTAACACATTAGTGTCACACACAATATATAAATGCAGTGAAGAATGATTACATAGTAATTTTCAGTCCTAATTCTTTCCAGAATGCATGTATGAGTAATGATGAATATTGTACACTTTTGTTTTGTGCAGATTGGGCAAAACTATCTAGTATAAACCTTTTGGTAAGGCACTGAAAACACACACACACACACACACACACACACACACACACACACACACACAGCAACGACACTACACACACAACACACAAAACAAAACTGAAGCATTGAAGTTGCAAAATACAAGTGGAGACAGTAATGATATCAAAGTAATTAAATTTCCATGAAATGCAAGGCAGGCAGTTACCCTGATGTTCATACAGGCATAGCCTATCTCAGTACTGAAGTTTCAGGATCAGAACAGGGGGTCTGACTGGGCATCTGAGCGGTCGTTTTAAATTTCTGGCCACCCCAGTTGATTGCCCATTTGGGTAACGAAAGTAAATCATAACATTGAAAAATAACATCTCTCAGATTTGTAATGATGTGTGGAGCGCGCGCATACAGTGCGTGTGTGCGTGGGTCGTGTGAGGAGATTGACATAATGTGTTTAAAAGTTTATATTACACAATTACAAGAAATGAAAAGAGGTCAATTATTAGAACAAGTTACTGAAGTTAGTGAATTAACCAATATACAAATTACTTTATCAAAAGAAAAAAGACTGCTGGGAGAAAAAAAAGGATGGAAGACAACAACATGTCCCTCGTGATACATATAATAAAGAGGAGTAAAATACACACAGAACACACAACGCACACACACACACCACACAACCAAACATATACTTTACCACAGGACTACAAGCAGGGCTTGTTTCCCCACCGAAGATGACGGACAAATTCCACAGTGCCAGGAGAAGCGTCAGTGGCAGGACAACTTGCACATTGACAACAGCCCGGCAAGACAGTGCTGTGTGTCAATTGACAGAGGTTGTCGTGACACTGACAAGCCGAAGGCATGGTGATGGCAGGGTCTCAGTTGGGCTGAGGACGACTGTCAGGTCAGAGGAGTGTTGTTTGTTGGAGGAAAGGAAGGGTCACTTCAATGCCTTGAGTCCATACACAAACATAATAGCTACTCCCTAACACTACCATCAGAAGGATGGAGAGATGGGAGCAATTGCTGTCACACAGATGCATGGAGCACTGAGGTGCAGGGGCAGAATGGACAGGATGGACAACATCTGTGTCAGTTGATCCCGACTGGGATAACCTTTTTTGTGGTTGTCCTTGCTGACCTTAGCTGATGATCAACTCAATGGCACACGCCAGAACCACAACATTGTCTACAGACAGTGGCCTACTCCTGTTAGGCATGCAAGCACATGCCAAGTAATGGCGGCTGTGGATAGAATTTTGCCTTCAATACAACTCACAGAGTGTAACATCTTGTTCAGCACTGACTTGATGTTTCTGTGTGGCGTTGTCCTCTGGATCTCTACCTCGCCAACCCAGAAGAAGAGCGCAGAAAGGGAACATCCCATGGTGTGGTGGCTGCTTGTTCAGAGAGAAACTTGACCAATACTGGAAACATGTCCCAGGCATAGGCATTATGGCTTTCTTGCCACAACAGCAGAAGAGCATGGTGTTTCACCACAGCACTCTCTTCTCCATCAGAGGGACTCTTGCCAAGGCGAGAACCAAAAGAAAATTCTTTCTAAGGATGGCATCATAGACTGAAAGAAGAAGATGCAACTGTCCAGCAATGGGCACTTTCTTTTGTATTGAGAACACAGCCATCGGTTCCATTGCACAAGTGAGAGATGGACCAGCCCACGTGCTTCCCTAGATAGGACAGTTTGGGGGGGCCCGAGGGTGAATGGCCCGAACAGCATGGTGATCATGCTTCTTGGTCGTTGCAATGAAAACCAAGGACTCTGTGGTGGTTTCACTAACACCCCCTTGGCACCTGAAGTATTTGACTGTTGGATGAAGAGTCACTTGAACATGTGTGCCAGTTGCAGCTTGGATTATCTCCTCCTGGTAGAGCAGCACAGTTTTCAGCAAAATCCCGATCACCATACAGACAGTCTCAGATGAAATGGTCATTTTTCTCACTCTGAAAACTGTCGAGCTGCCAGTCCTGCCCGGAAAAGATGCTGGCCAAGAATGTCAGCCTTCCTTTCGGAGATCACAAAGAAGCTCTGGGATAACTCCCTTCTTTGGGTAGCACGAAAATTTGCGATTGATCGCTTTACCCAGGGAGTAGAACAATTATTGAATCACAGCAGTGCCAAGTCATTTCTCGGCATGACTAAGAAGCGGGCTAACATGACTGTCAACTTTTGCACAAGCCACAAACATCACATTCACCAAGCAGCATGCTTTGTATTTGGGTCGCACGTAATAGTGCAACATCATGCCGCTCATGGCCGGATTCCAGGCAACGTCTGTCATTGGACTTCAGCAACTGAATTTATGGTGTCCATTTTCAGTTTTAAATTTGTGCAGTACTCACAGATACTACTGCCTCAGTTTTTGCATGTGCCAACACCGAATATTTGCTGAACGCACTTGGCAAATTTTGAAAAACTGAGGCTGCTGACCAGTGGTGCGGGAACTCCTGATAGAGTACCCTGATGGGTCCTCTGCAGCACTGCAGCTGCTTTGCCAGTTTTCCTGCTCACCAGTTTCTGTCAGGTAATGGTTCTGGCTGACTCTTCAAAAAAGTGTCATGCATGCTCTTCAGCAGCATTCACTTTTTTGGTTTTTTCTATTGAACGTCGTGCGTTTCACTGTAGTTCCCAATGGACACCCAGCATGGCGCTTCTCTCTCTGTAAGTACCATGCCTTTGCAGACACTGAGAGACATGCGCCCTGGCTCCTTCAGCTGAAAGCGCTTTGTTCCTAAGCCACAACCAGGCGTTCAAGAAAAGGTGACCCATCTTCTCGCAGGAACACTTGATTTATCCTCTGTCAAACAAAACACTCTTCTCTGGGGCTAAAGCCGTATCGATCACGTTGCTACAGGATACAAATTTCTTGGGCTCTGTGGTAGAGCACATCATGCCCTCTGCAGTGCTTTGCGTTGGGCCTCTGGGGAGCGTACTTCAAAAATTAGGAGGTCGAAGCTTTTGGCTGATCATGTCCCTGCTAAAACACACCCTTGACACTGAACTGACGTGTTTTCCCTTGCTGCGTGCTTTTCCTGAAGATAAAGAGATCTTCATCTTCATTCCTCTATTCCCAATGTACCTCCTCCCCAGTGCGAATCTTTTCAGCTTGCTGTCTTTTCAGCTCCTCCATTTTGCCCTTTGAGAATCTATCGCTACAATTTTTTCTTGTTTGCATTTTTTCTCTTTTTGGCATTCCTTCTCCCTGTGTCATTCTGCTCGTTTCTAAGTGTAGCTTTTATCTGGCAGTTCAGCCTTCTTTTCACATCAATAATGTTTTTTCTGATGCTTTGCAACTTTTCTTTAATTTCAACTAAGTATCTTCTCTGATACGTTCTCTGGATCCTCTTTACTCACTGCGTATGCATGACCCTCCTCATCATTTGATGAAGCTTCCTTTGCTTGGTGGTGGGATCGGGTGAAGGTTCAGGGGGTGTCGCCTGGCCCACTTTTCCTGCCAGTTCGTCCACATCTTCGGGTTCCATAATAGGATCAGAGTCTGTAGGCAATCAAATAATGACAGAGTCTGAAGGGACAAAAGGGAAAAAAACAATGAAGACAAAAAAGGTTGTTTAAATGAAAAAGAGCAATTGCAAAATATTGTTGTTTGCTTTGGTTAAAATAAAAATAAAAAAAACTGTCAGCTAGTCCGACTGTTTATGCACACACTAAGTGTGCGCCACTACAAACCATACACGCATGAATGGCATACATTATAGATATAATGTTTATTTGTTATGATTGCGCAAGAAGTGTAAACAGAGATGATGACAAACGATATATATGAAACCTTAGAACAAAAACAGAGATAGAATAACACAACATGAATAATTGTAATACGAGCTTTTAAGAAAAAAAATTCCAGATACAGAACATTATTATCAATTTTGTAATGTGGGATTTATACTTGGTTTCTTCTCGTCAGCAACGAGAATCAACCAATCAGATTATATAAATACTTTAAGTTACAACATCGGGCATTTGTTAGTTTTTAATTTTGTCAGATCTTGACAAAATAACAAAGGCTGGTGGGAGCAGTGATGATGGTACAACAAAACAAAATCCCCTGTAGTCAAGAGACATCATTGCTTTTTCATGTTCACAAACTGGTTTCACCTTTTATTATTTTTAATGATTAAAATATTCCTTAT
The DNA here is from genome assembly GCA_018398815.1 of Conus ventricosus. Lineage (NCBI taxonomy): Eukaryota > Metazoa > Mollusca > Gastropoda > Neogastropoda > Conidae > Conus > Conus ventricosus. The sequence continues at coordinate 22,902,753 of CM031622.1, read as the reverse complement.
AAAAGCCCTTAAACTAAAACTAGTGAGACGAAAATAATAGCCAAAAAGCAAAATTACGGACAATTGGAGTACAACCACTGGAAGAAGGTATGGAAGGGGAGAGGGAAGTGACGCGTTTTTTCCGAGTCGTGACGAGAAACTACGGAACAGTGGGTTCCCGCGAGCGACTGTCCGTACTTTACCGACGAATATATACATCATAAGTACCAAACCGTCGTGTCGGCAGAAAAAGATGAGTAGCTCGAGTTTAACGACAACATTATAGATCTGTTCCTTCACTGAATCAACAAAGGAAATATTTGGTTGTAATAAAAGGAGAAATACGAGAAGGAGCAATTCGGTCGTGCAAGAATACCATGCAGCTTCGATTTCCCGTCGCGACTAACCCAGAAACGTAAATCTCATTCTGCCAGTGACTAGATACAAATGGCAAGTGACAGGCAGGCAGACAAACTGTAAATTTTGTTTTTAGCAACTCTGCTCCGCACGACAGATAAAAAAGGCAGAAGAAACACCGACAGGCAAACTATTTGACTTTTCTCCATATCCAGATCAAACAGTCACGACAAGGAAACGAATGTCATAGTTTCCCTCGCAAACTGGAACACTCGGCCTGATATTTACAGACGGAGAGAAAAATAAACCCAGCAATCAAAGTTCGAAAATCCAAATTCAGTATTTAACCCTACACATATTATGGTATTACATAAACGAAATATAGAAAAAACATCGATGAACATAGAACAAAAAGTTAACAAAATTTCCGACCAGTCGTTCCCCGAAACTATCGCGCTTTCGTCCTACTCAACAGACCTGCTGCACACGCGCAGGCCAAATCAAATTATGAGAGCGGATGATTGCGCTTAAAAATTTCACACACCGCGCAGTAAATGACACTTTCCTTAATCAAAGTTTAAGTTCTCTGACGACAATTTTTACCTCTGCAAACACCGTCTTTATAAAAAAAAGACTAAGTGTAGCTGGAAGTTGTTAGCAAGACGAAGACGAAGTCTGAGAGAACATCCGAATTAAAGAAATTTTCTCGTCTTAAATACTAATATACATTATAAATGCCTTCATAATGTAGCAATATTCCATTTTTACAAAGAACTTGCTCATAAATTTAAACTATCAAAAATGGATGAAGAGCAAATCAGTCCAAACCCACCTTCAATGAAGCATCGCATGAGGCTGGCACTGTCGTGACCTTGCCGCAGAGGAAGGAAGACAAAGAAACGGGAAGGGCAGAACCACGTCATAGAGTGATAACTCGGGAAAATTCCGCAAACCAGAGAAGTTTTCAGTCAAGCAATGCTCTGACGTGTAATCTCGGTCCCACCGACCTCATCTCAGAGTTCTAACACAGAGTTTAACGTGTATACTGTCGCGACCGTAAAGAAGTGGAAACGGCGCCGAGTTTGTTATCCGGATAAGATTTAAAGAGAAAGGAACCCATAGATCGTTAGCGCAGATAGTACTTCACGTCGTACACTGTTTCTTCATTAGTTTATTATTGGAAAGCATACCGGGAATGCTTGAACAGTTTGTGCATGAAACAATACGATGGACCGGAATGGAACCGAAGCATCACCGACCGTAAAAGAAAAATATTATACGGCCCAAATAATAATCAACATCAAGATGCAGCAAAGAGATTGATTATTGCAAGGTGCAAAGAGATCAGTAGAGGATTTGACGCAGTTGTGTGTTTCAAAAAACACTATGTTTAAAGGGTCTTAAAAAACTGATCAGTTTAAGCGAGTTTCTTCTAGTCACAAATCCGCCATTTGTATAGTAGTATTATTGGTAAGAATGCTCAAATTAACAAAGAAAATACTACAAACATGCATTTTTTTTTAAGATTTTATATTCTTCAAAACAAACCACTCAACCAAAATATTAACAAGCAACACAAAATTCCACAAACAAAACACAAATATCAAGTCTTCCAAGTGGGTTACCCCTATGCCACACATGTTTCTGAGAACAACCCATATATATAAAATATTAAGTGATAAGGAAAGGGGTTTTACACAAGAATTCCACTGGGAGGAGGGGGGAAGGGGAAGAGAGAGAGAGAGAGAGAGAGAGAGAGAGAGAGAGCAGAGAGATAGAGAGAGAGAGAGAGAGAGAGAAGAAGAGGACTTCAGACAGACACAGAGAAGTGAAGAATCACAGAATCTGAGAGAAGAGAGAGAGAGAGAGAGATAGAGAGAGAGAGAGAGAGAAGAAGAAGGAGAGAGAGAGAGAGATAGAGAGAGAGAGAAAAGAGAGAGAGAGAGAGAAGAGAGAGAGAGAGAAAGGGAAGAAGAAGAGAGAGAGAAGAGAGAGAGAGATTGACAGACAACATAGAGAGGATGGGGCAGATAAAGGGAGAGAGAAACTGAGAGAGAGATAAGACAGAGAGAGACGCAGAGACAGACATACTAGACAGAAAGAGAGAAAACAGAATCTGAGAGAGAGAGACAGACAGACAGAGAGAAAAAAGACAGAGGATACAGACAGAGAGAGAGAGAGACGGGCAAAGGGAGAGCGACGAAAAGAGAGGAAGGGAGAGACAGACAGACAGACAGTAAGAAGAGAAAGATCCCATGCGCATCCATGCACACTAAGAATGGTAAGATATGTGCACGCATTGACATCAATACAGTGTCCCCACACATCAGAGGCGCCAGCATAACGCAGGGTCACTGCCAACCGGCCAACCGTACCATCACATTCTTTTTTGGGGCCCCTTCAGCTGGCTTCATGCAGAGAACAAGTCGTCGGCATTGTTGTCATCATTGTTGTCAAACAGAAAGAGGCTCCCCCACCGGTCCCTTATTGGTATCCGACATGGGGATGGTAGCATGGGTGGCGGAGGTTTTCCCTTCGACTTACAGCACACAGAATGGATGATGTCAATGAAAACCTGATAATGAATGATGATGACAGTGGAGGAATGACCAAAGATCTTTTTGTACTATAGTAAACTGCACACAAATGATCATGCCCAAAAAGACACGATGGTGAGACAGTGATGGTAATGACGAAGGTCTCTCATGCCTCACTGCACCAGAAAATGAAGATGTCAATGAAGGCGCTGATGATGAAGACGCCAGTGGAGGTAATGACAATAATTTTATTTAGCGTAAATACACATAACAATCATGCCAAAAACCGACGCTGATGAGATGAACAGTGATTGGTAATGACGAAGGTCTCATTTGCCGTTACTGCGCAACGAAAAGATGAAGTCCATAGAGTAAAACAGATGATGATGATGACAGTGATGGTAATCACCCAGTCATTTGACTTACAGCACACAGAACGATCATGCCAGCGAAGACACTGATGATGAATGGTGGACAGTGATGTAAATGAACCGAAGGTCCCTTTGACTTTACAGCAACACAGAATGATGAGTCTATAAAGATGCTGTTGATGAAGACGAAGAATGATGAAAGAAATTATGTGGAGATGATTATAAGAGTCCCTTGGACTACGCAAACCCGAAGATGATGTCAAAAATGAGAATGATGGTGATTAAGACGATGATGAGATGATGATGATGATGAGTGATGATGACACAGGTAATTTGGACTTAAAGATTGCTGGCAACGACAATGCAGAGCATGGTGCGTTTAGCAATCTTCGCCTGAAGACTTTTTTGTGAGTATAGGTCCTTTTTTAAACAGATAAGAACTAACTGTTTTCATGGAAATGACCAACATGTCCAATTCATTCTGGCAGAAAACTATTCTTCCAGAATACCACTGGCCACAACCTGACAACACGGTAAACTCTGCCAAGTGAGGACCATCCCAACACATGAACAGACCTCCCAACAAAGACGGCCCTTCAGCCAAAATGATGAATGCTCCATCATTAGAGGAGCCAGACACGTGGGGGGGATGGCATGTCAATGCAGGTAGGCCCTGACAGGAAGCCACCCACCATTCCCTCCCATGAGTCACCTCGAGATGTCCACTGGTCGCCTGTCCGTTCCCACTCAGAAATGAGACCCGAGCAGGCAGAAAACGCCTGACGATTTAACCCCCTTTCCTTTCATAGAGGTCCATGAGCTGGCATCAAATCCCCACCCAGGTGGTGGGCTCCACAAAGGGCAAGAGTCAACACAAAGGTCAGGGATGAATACCCGACCCCCCCCCCCCCGGTCCCCTTCCCCCCCCCCCCCCCCCCCCCCGTCCTCACCCCCCAACTTGCAAACGTTATTGCGAGTCTGACATTGTGGTTCCAGCCATCCTGCATACCAACGAAAGCCTGCACTCTTCGTCAATGTCTACTGGACAGTTGATCTTTTCTCACACAATGTTGACACATCTTGATCTCTCCGATTGTCGCCGGGGAGAAACCTTGACCAAACTGAATTGGAAACAGTAATGACTGAACTGTGAACATGACATCTGACGGCCTTGATCTAACAAATCCTATCAAACCTCGCCCCCACCCCCCACCAATCCCCCCCACCCCACCCCAAACCCTCACATTATCACGCAAGATTTATGCCAAATTTGTATGGCCCTGGAGAACCTTTTAAAAAGCTGATACTTCAGGCTGAAACCTGAAACTCTAAACGCCTGCCAATTCAAAATTTGTAGAACTCTAACCTCCCGACTGATAACTAACCTTTGAAGTCAAGGAGTACTGAGATGTGCAACACACTCCAGAACTGAACGCTTCTTTCACATATGTCCATCATCACCCAGGCTGTTATACTCCATAATATATCAATGTCCAACTTGAAAAATGTTTTTCAGACAAAACGTACACCCACCCCCAACCCCCCCCACCCATGCATGCATCTTGAGAATGACAATTTCAATGGTCCCCGAGATTAAGTTGAGGCCAGTGATGATGTTGACACAGTCAATGACAAAATATCAAAGTTCGGATAATTTGAAGTTCTTCACAGAAGAGATAGAGAGAGAGGAGAGAGAGAGGGAGAAGAGAGGAGAGGAGAGAGAGAGAGAGAGAGAGAGAGAGAGAGAGAGAGAGAGAGAGAGAGAGAGGACAGACAACAGAGAGACGACAACAGAGAGAGAGAGAGAGAGGGTGGGGGAAGAGAGAGAGAGAGAGAGAGAGAGAGGAGAGAGAGAGATAGGAGAGAGAGACATAGAGAGAGGAGAGAGAGAGGGAGAGAGAGAGAGAGCCACCAGCATACACAGACAGAGAGAAACAACTTCAAGGCTCTCGAAATAAGTTGGATCAAACAGAACACATAGTAGATACCTTTCATCCTCCTGTTAATCACTGATTTATTTGTCAATGCATTATCAACACGCTCTGCCCAGCACATAATTTTTGTCAGCAGACATCACAGCGTCAACCTGCTGAGTCAACATCTGGAACTGGGAGAATGAAATCAGTTGGTGGAAGAGATGCGGTTTGTTTATTTGACCTGAAAGCATTTTTACTCTCGTCACTTGCTTCAGCTGGTACAATGTGAGACTTAAAGAAAATTGGATTTTACTTCTGCATCAAAAATGCAAACCTCACAAGAAAATAGTTTTTAAGATTCACAAAAGTCAAAACAGCCTTACAAAAAACAAACAAACAAACCTGTCCCATACTCCTTAACCTTTTCAATATCATACAAAATTGAAAGCTCTGGATCCCCCCCCCCCCCCCCCCCCCCCCCCCCGCCGCGCTAAAATCAGCATATCAAAAAATGGTTCCATAACATAAGATGAATAGGCAGAAAAAATTCATGAAGGTTGGCAGCAATGCGGCGTTATACCCAACAGTACTTTTGGGTCCAAGAGAGCTCAGCTACACAGAGTAAGTCAAAGGGGTCATCATAGTGAACCTAGAAGAAAACATTCAATCCTGACACTGTCTACACTACACAGTTACAGCAACTCACTGGCTGCCATCAGAATCTACTGATCATCCATACATGACCTTTGTACCCCCTCCCCCCCCCCCGCCCACTACCCCGACTCCTCCTCCTCCCAACTTTTTTGTCAGAGGTTGCGCAGTTAGCCCCTATCTCTTGGGAACGAAATAAAAAAATGGCTACCATCTGATTGCACACTGGTTCCACGGTGCCCCTTCATATCTCTTAGCGTTCCAGAGCTGGTAGGCTTGCTCCCTAATGAATCCTCAGTACACAAACCGATAAAGAGGTCCCATGGAAGCCATGCATTTTTCTGACTACTGCCTCTTCAACAGGATCAACTTGCCACTGTCTGTCTGTCAACGGCGCCCATACACTTACTTCATTTAACTCAGAATGTAAAACCACACCACTTGCCTATGAAGTATGTTGGTTACCAAACAGGGTCCAGATAGGTCAGCCCTCTGTGCGTGCGTGTGTGTGTGTTGTGGTGTGTGTGAAGTGTGTGTGTGTGTGTTGTGTGTTTGTGTGAAGTGTGTGTGTGTACATGTGTGTGCGTATGTTTTGTGTGCATGCACCCATGTGCTGTGTGTGGTGGTGTGTGGTGTGTGTGTGTGTGTGTGTGTGTGTGTGGTGTGTGTGTGGGGTGGGGGGGGAGTCCTGTGTGCATGCATGCTGTATATGTGTGTGTGTAGAGTAATGTGTGAGTGCATGCGCATGTATGCTAGCGTAATGTGTGTATGCCTGAGTATATAAGCGTGAGAGTAGTGTGTGTAAAAAAAAAGAAGGACGGTTTTGGGGCCGAAATTATGGAGGGGGGAACACGCACATGCGTGCGAGAGAGAAGAGAGAGAGTTTTGATATAGAGAGAGAGAGAGAAGAGAGAGAGAGAGAGAGAGAGAGAGAGATGCTGACAGGCAGAAATTGAAGAGTGAGAGAGAGTGGGAAAGTGAGAGAGAGAGAGAGCCATGCAGAAAGACAGGAGAGTGAGAGAGTGAGAGAGTAGAGAGGAGAGAGAGAGAAGAGATAGAGAAGAGAGAGAGAGAGAGAGAGAGAGAGAGAGAGAGAGAGATATGCAGACCGGCAGAAATTGAGAGAGTGAGAGGAGAGTGGGGAAAGTGAGAGAGAGAGAGCATGCATGAGACAGAGAGAGAGAGAGAGAGAGAGAGAGAGAGAGAGAGAGAGAGAGAGAGAGAGAGAGAGAGAGAGAGAGAAAGCAGAAATTGAGAGAGTGAAAAGAGAGTGGGGAAAGTGAGACAGAGAGAGCATGCATGAGAGAGAGAGAGAGAGAGAGAGAGAGAGAGAGAGAGAGAGAGAGAGGAAAAGAGAGAAGAGAGAGAGAGAAGAGAGAGAGATGCAGACAGGCAGAAATTGAGAGAGTGAGGAAAAGAGTGGGAAAGTGAGAGAGAGAGAGAGGGGAGAGAGAGAGAGAGAGAGAGAGAAGAGAGAGAGAGAGAGAGAGAGACAGAGACAGAGAGAGACACAGAGAGAGAGAGAGAATCTGAATGTTACGTGCATGTCATGAAGCATCACAACAATCAATGATCACACACCCACAGTAGACCTCACACTCAGAGTCACATCTCCACAAACACCAAAACTGATGCACTCCACTTCTACATCCAGTAAGTCACCATTACAAAGAGGAAAACACATGTACAATGACAGCAGTCTGACCAAGACACATGCTGCTCAGATTCAGAGATCAGCTTCACCCTTCAAGGCTGAACGGATGGGGGACAGCACATATGGCTTTCACTCACACACAGTAACACCCCCCTCCCCCCCTCTCCGTCAAACTTAAACATCACTCCTGTTCTTCACCCCTTCCAACTTTCAAGTCCACCCCTCACCTCTTTCTAAGACCCCTCACAGCTTGCTGAGGACACGTTGTAGGGTAAGGCAATGTTGCTCATAGCCAAGCTGATCGCAAAGGGCCATATCAGGGCTGTCGTTGATGTTCAACTCATGAGTCATTAAAAAACAACAACAACAAACGAACAAAAAACTTCGTTCAAACGACCCTTTAAAATTCCCCGAAGCTGGAGTATGGCTGCCTTAATGACGGGATAAAAAACGTTCACACACACACACACAACTCCACTCCCTTTGTTGGGTACATGGGATTAATCCTTGCCTTTCAATACAGGGGGTGTCCGCAGGAGTATCAGCCGCGTACGCTGAAGAAGAAGAGAACCTTTAAAATTCACCTTCTTAAAAACACACTGGAAATTTAGTATAAAAATCAATCTTTTTTTTTTTCCCGGGAAATCTTAGATCAGATGAAAAATGCTATACTCTTTCAGAAATTCAAAGATCACAATGACAGAAAGAAAAAAAAAAATTAAAAAATGGCAAAGTGAACTCAGGGTCTTGTACAAGGTGGAATGTCAACAGGCTAGCCCACACTGCTCAACATGCTTCAGACCAACACTGTATCCCCACTGTGACAGAAACCAGCACCATGACCTTTCTCTCCGTCTTTCCCATGGGTTCTGTTCACCACATGTTTCCGAAATCCTTGGTCTGTGAAACGGCCATGGCAGAAAACAACCAGACTCTGGCAGTTTCCATAGGTGGGGGGTGGGGGTGGGGGTGGGGGTGGGTGGGTGATCTGACCACCAAACCAGCACAGTTCACCAAGGTCACACGACGGACTGGAACAACTGCGCTCCGGTCCTGTCAGAGAACTTCCCCACACACCACTTACTGGGCAACCACCACAACAACAACACCACCATCGACAGTCGCCTGCACGTCTGTCTCTCGCAAAAACGCAACCCCCCTCCCTCACTAAACTGCCACCACACCCCCTCCGTCCTCTCCAGCTGGTCAGGTGAACTAAGGGACCCGCCCTCCGCCTTTCCCCCCCCCCCTCCCCAACCCCTCCCCTCCCTACCTGTCCTGGCTCTGTTTCCATCGCTCCAGGAAAGCCATGTTGTTGTCAGTCGGCTGGTGGGGATGTTGTTGGCGGCCCACTCTGCCGACTGCACCACCTACTACCCCCCCGGCTCTCTTGACTTGCTGCCTTCCCCTTCTGCCAGCGACAAGGCAGCCTGGCGGTGCCAGGAGAAGAAAGACAAGGGGGTTGCGTGGCGGAGGGAGCCGACACAGCAGGAGGGGTGGACGGGGGAGGAGGTGGTGGTTTGTGTGTGGGGTGGGGGACGGGGGGGGGGGGGGGGGGGGTGGGGGGTGGAAGGAGCCTGCAGCTACAGGAGGTTCACAGGTAGGATCCCCGCCAAAAGCTTGATGCAGGGCAGCAAAACATCCACCTCTCCCCCCCCCCCCCCCCACACCATTGACCCAGGCCTAGCCTCACACACACACACACACACACACACACACACACACACACACACACACACACACACACACACACACGTATACCACACACACACACACGTACACCACACACACATACATGTACACCACATACACACACACATGTTCACCACACACACACACACACACACACACACACACACACACACACACACACACACACACTCATTCACAGCGGTGGTGTTCTGCTGTAGTGAGCAATGGGAGATACTAGGCCTGGCTCAGCTTGTCTTGTCTGTGAAACCCTGATATAGTGGGTGGAGGGTGGGAGGGTGGGGCATGGGGGCGCACACATGCAAATGATGGTGCCTGCACGTGCTTGAGCACACATACATGCTAACATTATCAACATCCACTCTCTCATGCTAACATTATCAACTCTCTCTCTCTTCTGTTTCACACACACACACACACACACACACACACACACACACACACATACGTGCGCATGTGCGCACATACTCACAAACGCGCGCACACGCACACACACTCTCTCCGTCTCTCTAATCTCTCTCTTACACAGACAGACAGACATACATGCACGCACACACACACACACACACACACACACACACACACACACACACACACACACACACACTCACTCACTCAAGCACACACGTACTCTCTCTGTCTCTGTCTGTCTGTCTGTCTCTCTCTCTCTCTTACACACACACACACACACACACACACACACACACACACCACACACACACAGAGCGGTAACCACCATCACCAACAGTCACACTACACACACACGCGCGCGCGCATAAAAACACACCAGACAAACGGAGAGGACTTAAGTCAAACCAACCCATACAAACTCCTGAAATCACAACCATTCTTTCCGAACCCCACCCTCTTCTCCTAGCCACCCTCCCCCCCCCCCCCCTCCCATCCCACTCCTTCTTCCTCATTCCAAGACCGTAGACTCCGATGAACCGGTGGTACATGAGAGATGGGGGGGGGGGGGGGGGGGGGGTAGGGGGCGGGAGAGTGAGGAGGAGTGAGGGGCATGGCAAACCACTACCTGTAGCTGTGGTTTATCACCTCCATCGACGTTATACTGTTCCCTAATAGTCCTTGCCTCCCTACATTACCGTTAGGGGGCGCCTTGGTGATAGGTCCACCTGGCTACTGCCCCGTGCTCCCGCTCGCTTATCTCCCTTTCCCCCCTCCCCCTTCCTTCCTTCCTTCTATTCCTCTTTTTTCGAGTTCTTCCTCTTCCTTCTTTCTTCATTCCTTCTTCTTCTTCTCCCATACCCCCCCCCCCCTTCTCCTCCTCCCCTCTCTCTTCGTTCCTTCCTGTTCTTCTTTCTCTTTTCTCTTTGTTCTTCCTCTTCCTCTGTTCTTGCGTCTATCCTTCTTCTGTGCTCCTCCTTACTTTATTCCTTCCTTTTCTTCTGTCTTCTTTCCTTCCACTTTTTCTGTGTTCCTCCTTCTCCTCCTTTCTTCGTTCCTTTCCTTCTGTCTTCTTTCCTTCCTCTTCTTTCTCCTTCCTCTATTTCTGTGTTCGTTCTCTTCCTCTGTCCTTCATTCCTTCTTCCTTTGTCGTTTTCCTCAATTCTACCTTCCTTCCTTTTTTCTCTTCTCTATCCTGCCTCTTATGTTGTGTGCTTGCTGTTTCTCCTTTCTTCATTCTTTCCCTCTCTTTCCTCTTCTTTCATGTTCTTTCTCTTCCTCTGTTAGTCATCTCTTCTTTCTCCTTTTATTCCTCTCCTTCTTCGTTCACCTCCCTTCTCTTTCCGTTTTCGTCATTCCACTTCCTCATTGTTTGTTTGTTTGTTTGTTTTTCATTCTCCTCCCTTCGTTCCTTCCATTTCTTCTTCTCCATTCCTTTTCCTCTGTGTACTTCATCCTTCTTTTCGCTCCCCCCCCCCCCCCCCCCCCCCTTCCCAATTCTTTCTCCTTTCTCTGTGTTCTTCCCCCCTTCCTCATTTCTTCACGCCTTCCTTTTCTTCTTTCGTTCCTCTTCTTCCATCGTTCTCCTGTTTCTCCTTTCTTCACTCCTTTCTCTTCTCCCGGGCACTTCCTCATCTTCCTTTCTTCACTCCCTCCTTTTCCGGCTTCTCCGCCCTCTTCCTCTTGTGTTTTTCCCTTCTTCTTCTTCTCCTCTCTTCCCCGTTCCTTCCTTCCTTTTTTCTTCTCCCGTCGCTGTGCTCTTCTCTTTCTCCGTTTCTTTCTTCTTTGTCCCTTTCTTCTTCCTCTGTT
>CM031622.1:22872569-22889477 GCA_018398815.1 Conus ventricosus | reverse complement strand
AGGAAAAAAAAATTTTCCATCTTTCCCCCTTTACAATTGTCTTTTGCTAAAAACGATGATAGCAAAGGGATACCTCAGTAGGGGCTTAGCAGTGGTGCTCGCCTGTGTTGGATCACAACAGGCACCACTTAGAACCATTGAAGTGACCTGGCTGCAGTGCAGTGTCTCCTCTGGTGGGTTGCCTTACGATGACATGACATTGACTGTGGATTGGTGGGCTGTGGACAGGATCTGGAATGAGTGGCATGGGTGCTATGCTGCTGAGGTGGCACAGAAGATGTAACAACAAAACAAAACAAGCAACAACAACAACAAAAAGAAAAAGAACAAAAGATGACAGGGACCTACACTGGACAGTGTCTTGAAGGTTAGCTGGAAAAGTTTGTTCAATGTTTCAGGTCATTGATCCTTCCTCTGGGCTTTTAGAGGGATAAAATGGCCAGGTGTTAACACATCTTTACGAGAATTTGTGAAAGGAAATTTTAAAAAAAAAACGGGTCGAAGTTCCCAAAGCCTATTGGCTGTTGGGGCAATGAACTGTCAGAAGTTCACCATGTCTAGGGCACAGCATAATGGAAGTCAGAGCCCATCCCTCTCCTTTTACTGCCTTTAACTCATTGCAGACGTAACTTCTTTCTTTTTTTTTTTTTTTTTTTTTGCTGTCCCAACCTCTGCGTCACCTCAGAGGCAGTGCACCCACGCCGCTCATTCCGACACCCCGTCCACAGCCATAGCCCGGCTGGCCCCGCCGCAGTCCCGGCCCGGCAATCCACAGGGAGCAGTCAATGTCAGTCGTCAAGAGGCAACCCACCAGAGGAGACACTGCACTGCTGCCGAGTCACTTCGCTGGTGTTCAGTGGCGCCTGTTCTGATCTAACATACACAGGACACCACCTACTAAGCCCCCTACTGACGACAATAATTGCTTAGTCGCGGAGCCGGCATGAGTGAGCCTCTCCCTCCGAGGGCGCCACCACGTCCGTCCAACGACAGCCCCATGGACCCGCCGATACCGGTGACCCCGACGAAGCAAACCAAGGCCACAGACGTGGAGAGGACATCGAAATTGAGGTCACCATGAGAGCAGGGCATGAAGGGCCACAGAATTTGAGACTTTTTTTTTTTTTTTTTTTAATGCTGATCAATGGAATGAGGATGATTACGGATTTCCATTTCGGTCTGAGACTACATGACAGGGCTGTACTCTACGCTTCCTTTCATAATATATCCTGGCGTCAACCAGGCCCGAGAGATACAGGCACCTGCAGTGTTGGTCAGGAAATTTGAGCAACACTCTCAGAAATGCATCCATTAAGTGGATGAAACTCGACTGTGTGGTCCCAATCTTCCCAACTGAGTCCGCAGCAAACTCAACTCTGGGTAGGAGCCGGTCGGGGCAGAAAAACCCACATGCCTCTGATGGGATTCGAACCCAAGACGTAACTTTCTGCCACAACACGTGACACGCTGAGACACACTATTTTCGGTATTTTTACAAAATATATACAGACAGAACCAAACCGAATACAACAATAAATATTATGTTTTTGAAAACTTCAAAATCATGTTCTTTTAGAAAAAAAATACTACAGTCCTGTGTTCAGTACATACTTCACTCGCCACTGGTTTGAAAAGTGTAGGCAAACAGCGATGAGCAAAAACTTTTTCTCCACGTAAGTAATGGATGAAAAATCAATATGATCATAACTGTAGTCAACACAATGTGTAGCAAACACATAAAAACAATGTATCTTCCACACACACAGCTGTGTGCATGGTCTAAACCTCAAACAGAGAGCTGCTGTCACATATTTGAAGAAAAAATGCGAAAATCTCATCATCATTTGGTATGTGCAACTCACCATCGTCACTCATATCCTCTCTGTCCGATTCGGCAAGTTCGGAAAAAAGTTCGGAAAAGTTCCACAAGTTCGGAAAACAGTTCCAGTTCTTCCTTTGATCGTTTTTTTTCCATTTTTCTTTCAGTTACTTCTTGAAATACGATGTTTCTGTTCGCTACGACTCGCTGACGCGTCGGTGCCGACAACATGATGAACACGCGCAGCCAGAGTTATCTCCAGCTATCCCATAATATGAGCGAAAAAGTAGAATCAAACGCGAGATAATATACCAAGGAAGAGTACCACCTAATAGAGGAGATCCTCAGCTTTCTGTAGATACCACGATTGTTTCCCTTAGACCGCACAGCTGCATGCAAAAATTCGAGTAGATCGTCGATCACCTGGCCGGCGACGTGTCTGTGCGAAGCACTCAACCCGTCGTCGGCCAGGTGATCGACGAGGCGGCAATGAGTTCAATTAACCTTCCCTGAGTTGAGTCAGACAGCCATTGACTGCTGGACTGGCAGAGAGGGTTTTTGAGCCGAAAATGATCTGACCCCACAAGGGGTTCAAACTCACGACTGTCGGCTCCGCTGTGTGTTCTGCCTGCAAAGCAAAGGACAGAAAAAGTTTTGGCTTTACTGCAGAAGAGTTTCTCTGGTAAAATTTTCATTTCCATGGAAGAATACAAGAGGAGGTGATCCATGGTCACAGGGCTTAATCTAGAGCGCGGGATTGGTACAATCCCCCGAAAATCTGTTCCTTCCCGCAATTATCGAGTCTTAACGCGGGCAGACTCCCGCACATTTGCAGAACTGCCCGCCCTGTTGACTGATCGTTGCGGGCGCTCGCTTGTCGTCTGCTTGAAAAACTGAAACTAGGACTGAGCAGGAGTGAACGATTCATGATATTTCATTGGCTGTTAGTGTAAATCAACCAATTGGTGGCGTTCATCTCCTCCTTCTCGATCCCCGACGAGAAGTTGCGAGAGTTTAAGGCGCCATATTGGATATTTTCCAAAATGAAGCGTGCACCCACCCTATTCGACTTCGACTTTCGTGGAGGAAAAGTGAAAAAAAAAAAAGATTCTCTGCCATGCGAGGGTTGGAGAAGATCATGAAAAACCGCGACTACATCCAAAAGCTCGGAGAAGCAGCCCGAAATTAGTGCCAGTGCAAGGGAACACTGGTTTCAAGACGATTTGCTGAAGAAGTGGCCCTGGATACCTAAGCTGAAGGGGTCCGCGACGTTTACTGAGCTGAAGACCGGTGTGATGCGATGTGAATTGTGTTTGAAACACAAGAAACAAAACGTATTACGTCGCCCCAAGGTGATTGTTTAATCTAGATGATTTGATCAAGGTGTGTTGAAGTCTGTTGTACAAAGGTGGAGGAGGTATGTAATGTGGGGTTGGGGGGGGGGGGGGGGGGGGGAGTGCCCCCCTTTTTTTGATATGAGGGGGGGACTGCCCCCCTTTTTCAAAAATCCTAGATTAGCTCTGTGGTCAGGATCGGAAAGAACTGACCAAACTAAGCGAAGGAAGTAGGATAGAGCTGAAGTCCGATCGACATGTTTGTATGAGCAGCTCTGCTTGGGACATCAGCTTTTTTTGAGGAGTCCGGTGGTTCTGTCAGTTCACTGCAGGTCCATCAGCAGTGGGGAGATCCTTGTGGGGGGAACACCCCCTTCCTGAAGGAGGCCTTCAGGTTCACCTGGCCTGGACATGGGCAAGAGCTCTACGCTCTGCTCAGCAAGCTCTGCAAGTGGCAGAAATGTGTAGGGGCCACTGAGTACACTGTGCTCAGCAAGCTCTGCAAGTGGCAGAAATGTGTAGGGGCCACTGAGTACACTGTGCTCAGCAAGCCTGCAAGTGGCAGAAATGTGTAGGGGCCACTGAGTACACTGTGCTCAGCAAAATGAGCAAGTGGCAGAAATGTGTAGGGCTACTGATTAAACTCTGCTCAGCAAAATGAGCAAGTGGCAGAAATGTGTAGGGGCTACTGTAGTACACTCTGCTCAGCAAACTGAGCAAGTGGCAGAAATGTGTAGGGGCCACTGAGTACACTGTGCTCAGCAAGCTCTGCAAGTGGCAGAAATGTGTTAGGGGCTACTGAGTACACTCTGCTCAGCAAAATGAGCAAGTGGCAGAAATGTGCAGGGGCCACTGAGTACACTGTGCTCAGCAAGCTCTGCAAGTGGCAGAAATGTGTAGGGGCTACTGAGTACACTCTGCTCAGCAAACTGAGCAAGTGGCAGAAATGTGTAGGGGCCACTGAGTACACTCTGCTCAGCAAAACTGAGCAAGTGGCAGAAATGTGTAGGGGCCACTGAGTACACTGTGCTCAGCAAAATGAGCAAGTGGCAGAAATGTGTAGGGCCACTGAGTACACTCTGCTCAGCAAAATGAGCAAGTGGCAGAAATGTGTAGGGGCCACTGAGTACACTGTGCTCAGCAAGCTCTGCAATTTGGCAGAAATGTGTAGGGGCTACTGAGTACACTCTGCTCAGCAAAATGAGCAAGTGGCAGAAATGTGTAGGGGCCACTGAGTACACTCTGCTCAGCAAACTGAGCAAGTGGCAGAAATGTGTAGGGGCCACTGAGTACACTGTGCTCAGCAAACTGAGCAAGTGGCAGAAATGTGTAGGGGCCACTGAGTACATTTGCTCAGCAAGCTCAGCGAGTGGCAGAAATATGTAGGGCCACTGATAGACAACAAACACAGACATCAAGTAGAAGATGAATGAAAATGTTAGTTTTCAAACATTTTTTTTTTTTTTGCTTCATTGCCCCATACCCCTCTCCCCTTCCACTCCCTCCAACACACTCCTCCACTCCTCACCCCACTCCCCCTCTCCACCCCACCCTCTCACACCATTCATTCTGGCTGTCCTGTACACACCTGCGCCCAGGCCTGTCCATGGCCACCCCTGCACTGCAGTGCCAACTAGAGCAATCATTATTTAATTGTGATGAGACTGCTCACAGGAGGGGACACTACACTGCTTCCCAGCTACTTTGCTGTGTGTCCAACGGGCGCACAGCATCACTTAAGCCCCCCAACTCAAGGTAGTAGTTGTGAAATTGTAACCAATGAGGAGAAAAACATGTGATGTGTGTGTACCGCCTGTGTGTCAAGATACTGATGGGGGTCGTGTTGCTGTGCAGAGGGTGTATGATGAAGACGTCACACAAGAGCCTGAAGCGACAGAGGAGAAACCCCCAGAACAAACTGTGAGTTGATGTAAACCCCCAGAACAAACTGTGAGTTGATGTAAACCGTGAGTTGATGTAAACCCCCAGAACAAACTGTGAGTTGATGTAAACCCCCAGAACAAACTGTGAGTTGATGTAAACCGTGAGTTGATGTAAACCCCCAGAACAAACTGTGAGTTGATGTAAACCCCCAGAACAAACTGTGAGTTGATGTCTGTGATGGAAGTAGTGGAATGGACAGAGAGAGAGAGAGAGAGAGACAGTTTGTGTTCATATGGAGGAGACACACACACACACACACACATACACACACACACACACACAAAGAGTGGTTCAAAGGAGTGCTTATGTTGAGAGAGAGACTGAGATCCAGAGTGATCTGGAGAGAAAGAGGTGTGATGATGAGGTGCCCAGAGGACAGAAAAAAGTATGGGGAGAAAGAAAAGGGTGGTGAGACAGAGAATAGTATGGGAGAAAGAAAAGGGTGGTGAGACAGAGAATAGTATGGGGAGAAAGAAAGGGTGGTGAGACAGAGAATAGTATGGGGAGAAAGAAAGGGTGGTGAGACAGAGAATAGTATGGTGAGAAAGAAAAGGGTGGTGAGACAAAGAATAGTATGGGAGAAAGAAAAGGGTGGTGAGAGACAGAGAATGGTATGGGGAGAAAGAAAAGGGTGGTGAGACACAGAGACAGAGAATAGTATGGGGAGAAAGAAAAGGGTGGAGAGACACAGAGACAGAATAGTATGGGGAGAAAGAAAGGGTGGTGAGACAGAGAATAGTATGGGGAGAAAGAAAAGGGTGGTAAGACAGAGAATAGAGGGGGAGAAAAAAAAGGGTGGTGAGACAAAAAAATATGGGGAGAAAAAAGGGGGGGGGTGAGACGGGAATAGTAGGGGGAGAAAGAAAGGGAGGAGAGACACAGAGACGGAAAAATTATGGGGGAAAAAAAGGGGGTGGTGAGACACAAACAGGAAATAGGGGAAAAAAAGGGTGTGAGAAAGAAAGTAGGGGAAAGAAAGGTGGGAGACAGAGAAAGTATGGGGAGAAAAAAAAGGGGGGGAGAGACACAGAGAAGAAAATAGATGGGGAAAAGAAAAGGGGGAGAGACAAGGAAAAGGAATAGTATGGGGAGAAAAAAAGGTGGTGAGAACAGAGACAAGAAAAGTAGGGAGAAAGAAAGGGGGGTGAGAAGAGAATAGTATGGGGAAAAAAAATGTTGGTAACACAAGACAGAAAATTAGGGGGGAGAAAAAAAAAGGGGGTGAGACACAGAGACAGAGAAGGTAGGGGAGAAAAAAAAGGGTGTGAGCACGGACAAGAATGTAGGGGGAGAAAGAAATGGGTGGTGAGACCAAAAGACAGAGAATATTGGGAAAAAAAAAGGGTGGTGGACAAGAAATTATGGGGAGAAAGAAAAGGGTTTGAGAACACAGAGACAGAGAATAGAGGGGGGGAAAAAAAAAGGGGTGGAAGCACAAGACAGAGAATATATGGGGAAAGAAAAGGGTGGTGAGACACAGAGCAGAAATGTATGGGAAAAAGAAAAGGGTGGTAAACAGAGAAAGATGGAGAAAAAGAAATGGTGGTGAGACAGAAAATAGTATGGGAGAAAGAAAGGTGTGAGACAGAGAATAGTATGGGAAAAAGAAAAGGGTGGTGAACCAGAACGAGAAGGTATGGGGAGAAAGAAAAGGGTGGTGAACACGAACAGAGAATAGTAGGGGGAAAAAAAATGGGTGGTGGGGACACAGATCATGGGGAAAAGAAAAGGGTGGTGAGACAGGAATAGAAATGGGGAGAAAAAAAAGGGTGGTAGACACAGAGACAGAGAATGTATGGGAGAAAGAAAAGGGTGGTGAGAAGGAATAGTAGGGGGGGAAAGAAAAGGTGGGAAAGGAAAGTATGGGGGAAAGAAAAGGGTGGTGAGACACAGAGACAAATGGTATGGGGAAAAAAAAGGGGTGGGAGACACAAGACAGAGAAATTTGGGGGAAAAAAAAAGGGGGTGGTGAGACAGGAATAGTAGGGGGAGAAAAAAGGGGTGGAAACACAGAGACAGAAAATAGTATGGGGAAAAAGAGGGTGAACACAGAGACAGAGAATAGTTGGGGAGAAAAAAAAGGGTGGTGAGATAAGACGAGAATAGTATGGGGAAAAAAAAGGTGGGAGCCCAGAGATGAAATGGTAGGGGAGAAAAAAAAGGGGGGTTGGATAGCGCAGAGAATGTAGGGGGAGAAAAAAAAGGGGTGGGGGGAAAAAGGACAAGAATGGTAGGGGGTAGAAAGAAAAGGGGGTGAGACAAACCCGAGAATATATGGGGAGAAAGAAAGGGGGTGAGATAGAACAGAGAAAGTATGGGGGAAAAAGAGTGGTGAGACACACAGACAAAATGGTAGGGAAAAGAAAAGGGGTGGTGAGACAGAGAAAAAGGGGTGAGACACGGGCGGGAAAATGTATGGGGAAAGAAAAGGTGGGAGACAGAGAATAGAGGGGGAAAAAAAGGGGGTGGGGGGCCCCAGAGCAGAGAAGGTAGGGGGAAAAAGGGAAAGGGGGGTGAGACAAGCAGAGAAAGTAGGGGGAAAAGAAAGGGGGTGGCCACGAGACAGAGAAGGGTAGGGGGAGAAAAAAAAAGGGTGGTGAACAGAGAGAAAGAATAGTATGGGAAAAGAAAAGGGGGGTGAGCCACAAGACAGGAATGGTATGGGGAAAAAAAAAAAGGGGTGGTAGGGTCAGAGCAAACAAGTGCAAATTTTTCTGTAGCATGCTGTGATTTCCATGATAAGGCGGCTGCTCCCAGTGTGTGTTTTGGAGTCCTTCGACCCGAAGATGACGTTAGCGTTTTGCGCTCATGTGTACCGGGGGGGCTCTGCAGCCCCAATCTGGAGCGCGAGTCGGGAAAAGTGGGGGGCCCGGGAAGCCGTTGTCGTGATCATGCTGCTGCTGCTCGTGGCGTTGATCCCCGGCGGGGAGTCAGTTTGGCGCGAGTACTTTCGAAGTTGGTAGCGGGTTTTTGAATTTGGCCCGCCACGAGGGCGGTCACTGGCCACTCCTCTAGTTCTTTTGGTGTGGTTCGACCCTGGGGTTTGATTTGACCGAGTCCTTGTACCGTTCTTTGGGTCCTTGGTTTCCTTGCCGTGCAAACCTCCTCAGCATCGCCTTGGCATACGGGGGCCTTCCATACGGGAATCCCCACCCCCGAAACTGGGGCCCGATGACATGGGCTCGATCTTGTAGTGTGAGCACGGCCAGGCCTCGGGTTGGAAAAAATGGTCCCGCCAAAGGGTTTCGATATGGAGCGAAAAGGGGCATGTGGAAATTCTCCATTCTTGACGTGTCTGCGGTACAGGCCAAAAATTTTCACCTAGGAAGAGAGGGCAAGACCCTGCGTTTTTAAACTCTCGTTTTTTTAGTCAGCCAAGTTGTGTTGACAAAACACCTGTTTTCGGAGTTTCCAGCGCCTGGGTTCTTTGCTGATTCGGGGATAAATTCCCTGTCCAGGGAGCATCAAGGAATGGTACCCAATATTTTCCTGTAAGGCGTGCTCTACCATGTGTGATGAAAGCTGCACTAAAACAAAAAATTTTTTTTTTTTAAACCCCAAAACCGCTTCACAATCGGCGAGGAGACAATGGACTATAGACTGCCCCTTTTTAAAAAAATTCTGGGTACAGTGGGAGAGTTAGAAAACAGCAGATGAAATTCACGAAGAAGGGTCCCTTTGCCTTTCGGTTTTGTTCTGAGTCGGGGATTTTGATTTTTTGTAGTCAAGTCCCGACCCTGGGATACTAGTGAGATTTTTTTCTTTTTAGTCGCCGGGAGTCGTTTGCAAAAGTGCGCTGAAACTGCTGTTGAGTTACGTAATATGGCTCTTTTTAAATATGGGGAAAGTTACATTTTGTGCTTTTAAGACAATGCAGTTTTTGAGAGAGCGGGCACAGAAAACAATGAGAGAAAACGAGGGGGTAAATTTTTGATAGGAAGGAGAGAGGTGAGAAAAGAAGGGGATGTAGGAGAAGGGATAGAGTAATTTATGATGAGGAGAGAAGAGAGTGAGAAAAGAAGGGTATGTATGGAGAAGAGAGAGTCAAGTCAGACAGTGAGTAATACGGGAAAAGAGTGTTTTTTTTTAAGCAAACCCCTAGATAGACCGAGATGATGCATAGGGAAAGAAAAAGCTTATTTGAAGAGAGATTGGGAGAGGAAGCAAGAGGGAGAGGGAGAGGAGTATTACATGAGAAAAGACCATTTATGTGGGGGAAATGAAAAAGAGATGTGCGAAGATTTGAGTACTTGTGATGATAAGTCGTACAGAAAGGGGATGCAAGAGACGCAGAAAAAGTGGAGAAATAAAGAACAGAGGGAAAGGGGGGGGGGGGGGGGGGGGGGGGGGGGGGGGGGGGGGGGGGGGGGGGGGGGGGGGGGGGGGGGGGGGGGGGGGGGGGGGGGGGGGGGGGGGGGGGGGGGGGGGGGGGGGGGGGGGGGGGGAGGGGGGGGGGGGGGGGGGGGGGGGGGGGGGGGTTTTTGGGGGGGGGGGTGGGGGGGGGGGGGGGGGGGGGGGGGGGGGGAAGAAAGGAAAAGTGAGCTGCTGTTTTTAAAAACAGTCTTTTATAAATTTTTTTTTTGGTTTTTTGGGGGTTTTGTTTTTTACCAAGTTTTTTTCATTTCTCATCGGAATGAATGTTTTTCTTTTTTTTTTTAAAATTTTACTTCATCTTTATAATTGGTTTTTTTTAAAAATGAACCAAATGCAAAGTCCTTTAATTAGAAAATTTTTGGTTAAAAAAAACCCCCCCTGAAGTGGTTTTTAGTTGTTTTGGGTGTTTTGAGTTTGAATGGGAGTGGACCCCAATTTCCCTAAGAACCCTTGCCCGGTTTGCCCAGTGCGGTTTAAAAGGCCTTTTGTTATTGGGGGTTGAATCATTATATTAAAGGTCCTTTTCTGCGTCCCCCAAGGAAACCCCGGGTTGTTTGTGTGTTTTTTTTGTGGGGTGTTTTTCACTGCTTTTTTTTCTTCGAAAAGGCAAGTGGCCGGAGAGACGTGCAGGAGAGAAAAATAAAAAACCGAATTGAATTTATTGTCCAGCATCATCGATACTTGTTTAGATCATCTGGAAATTCTGTCCAAGTCACCTGAATACTCTTTAGGTTTTAGGCAATGGATATGGGTGTTTGGAAGTCGTTTAATGAATGAAAGGAGGTTAGACGACCAAGCAAATGTGTGGCCTAAGTTTTTGATGCCCTTTCAGGGTATTGCTTGGGAGGTGGCAATGAAGTGATCAAATACAGACGGTTTAGTTCAGTGTGTTTGTGATGATAAAGGCAGTATGTATTTTGGAAAATGTTGCAGCTTGTCCTGTTTACAACATTCATCTTTTGATACCAAGTTTTCGTTTGTTTGTTTTTGTTTTTGTTTGTTGGGTTGTTGTTTTTTTACACAAATGTGCCTCATTATCTCATTCTCTTTACTCTGTGAAATGCCAAGTGTTTTTCTTTTTTTTTTTATACAATGTACTTAACTATCTTTATCAATCTGGTTTACTATTTTAGAAAATACACCCCACCCACCCATGCCCAAGTCCTGCAGATCTGCAGAAAATGTTTGGTTAAAAAAAACCCAAGAAACTAGAAGTGGTTGTAGCTTGTCTTGCGGTGTGTTGATGTTTGCAACTGGCCAGTGTGATCTCCCACATTCACTCTTGAGAGACCACCTCTGGTGCCAGCCCGCTCTTGCCGCTCAGTGCACAGCTGTGTACTAGTGTCAGCTTTGTTATTGGGAGGCTTGAACTCACTTATCATCAGTCATAGGTCCTTATTGCTGCGTCCTCACAGTGAATGCCCTCAGCTGTTGTTTGTGTGACCCTTGCTGTCTGAAATGGCAGGTGTGATACACTGCTTTGTGTGTGTCGTGCTGTCTGAAATGGCATGGAGTGATGTCATTGCTCTGTGTGTGTCGTGCTGTCTGAAATGGCAGGTGTGATTCACTGCTTTGTGTGTGTCATGCTGTCTGAAATGGGTGTGATATCATGCTTTGTGTGTGTCGTGCTGTCTGAAATGGCAGGAGTGATGTCATTGCTCTGTGTGTGTCGTGCTGTCTGAAATCGCAGGTGTGATTTCATTGCTCTGTGTTGTGTGTTGTGTGTGTGTGTGTGTGTGTGTGGTGTTGTGTGTGTGTGTCTGCTGTCTCAGATGGCACTGTAATGCACTGCTGGCGCGACCCTTGTTTTTTGTGATATGTGGAGGATTTCACTGTTGTGCAGGAGAAAACCAGAGAACAGAGAGAGGCAGACCTGATTCCCAAAGTGTCGGAAGCCCTGAAGTTTGGTATTGATGTCATCGACCAAGCCTTTGAGAACTGGATACCCATTTGCCGACTCGATTCGGAAGACGAAGATACCAACTACAAAGTGGTCCTATACTGGAAGCCAAGGTCCAGCTGCACATTTTTTTCGTGTTCTTGTTAGATATGTGAAGAAGGGCGGGGAAAGCATGGGAGCAAACTCCAGCACAAGAAAAATGATGTGCATATTCATGTACAGAGGTTCAAGACGATCCACCATTGTACTCCAGTGATTCCATCCCACTGTGGGATCACTGGGAAATAGAAGGCTGATGCTCTGTCCAGGGCAGGCAGCATATGGTGCAGTTCAGCCGCTCGGTGACTTGCAGAGAGGCCAAAACTATCATCCACAGCCAATATCAGAACCAGTGGAAGAGAAGGCTTGGTGCAGACAGTGGTGCTGATCCAATCCAGAGATACCAGCAAACAATCCTCTTCAGACTGAGACCTGGCCACTGCTGACTGCTGAGCCACCTCACCGAATTAAGATTACCCACACATACGAATGACCGCAAGTGCGGCACTGGATCTCAGACCCCAGAACACATCCTCCAACACTGTCCACCCATGATGTTCCTCGGCATCCAGACCCATCAGAGGTGCAGAACTGCAGATACGGCTTTGGGCAGCTGTCGAAACCTGGAGAAGACTGTGGGATTCATTATGGTGACAGGATTGAAGATACAATAATTTTTTTTTTTTAATTTTAATCGAAGAAAAATGCATGGAGGGTTGTGACGGAGGGTAGAATATTTGTCTCTGCGGGTGAAAGTGTCGAGCGGAAGTTTCCCATCCCCCCCAGGTCACCCTGTGCGCAGACACTTGGTCTCTGAGATGCTTTATCCTCTTCGATGCTTTGTTCTCTCACATGCTTTTTTGCTGAGATGTTTTGGTCTTTGAGATGCTTTGTTGGTTGAAATACTTTGTTCTCTAATTCATGTTCTCCTCCTCCGCCCAGGACCCGTATGTGACTCGAACCCTGCCCTGCTTGATCGGGTCCCCCATGTTTCTTCAGGATGACAATGTGGGCCTGATGGAGGATGTTTCGGGTAAGATGCCTTTCGTTTTATCTTTTAACAGCTTCAGGTGGGAAATTGTGTGTGTGGAATGACACTTGCTGTGGAGAGACACGGTCAGCAAAAGTAGGAAAAAAGTGATGACTTCATTGTTTGTATATAGACCATAATTTGAAGACTACAGGGGTGCTTCAGATTGAAGTGAGTGCCTCATGGTGTCTGTAAACCAGATCTGTGTCATCCATAAATAAGGCACTCGGTGTTCTTGGCTGCACAGACTTCTTCACATACATATAAAACCAGGTCCCAGGTTCCGACTCTAGCTGTGTCCATCTTTTCTTCTTTTTTTGTCTTTTTTTTTTTTTCAGACTAGGCCTTACCTTGTTTACTTCTTGTTTCAGAAGAAAAAAAATTGATCATGTATTCCAACTCGGAAGACTTTTTATGGATTGTTGTTTTTTTGCTGTTGCTGTCACTTTGATTACAAAATATTTGTGGGAATGAAAAGAGACAGACTGGCATAGTGATTGACAATGTGGATTGTGTGTGGGAGTGAATTGTGTGTGGGAAGAAAAAGACATGGACTTTGTGACCTAGTGACTTACAATGTGGGTAATGTGCCGAATGAACAGGCATGGACTGTGGCATTGTGACTGGCAATGTGAGTAATGTGCCGAATGAACAGACATGGACTGTGGCAGTGTGACTGGCAATGTGAGTAATGTGCGGAATGAACAGACATGGACTGTGGCATTGTGACTGGCAATGTGAATAATGTGCCGAATGAACAGACATGGACAGTGGCACTGTGACTGGCAGTGTCAGTAATGTGCCACATGAACAGACATGGACTGTGGCATTGTGACTGGCAATGTGAATAATGTGCCGAATGAACAGACATGGACAGTGGCACTGTGACTGGCAGTGTCAGTAATGTGCCACATGAACAGACATGGACTGTGGCATTGTGACTGGCAGTGTGAATAATGTGCCGAAATGAACAGACATGGACTGTGGCATTGTGACTGGCAATGTGAATAATGTGCCGAATAAACAGACATGGACTTGGCACTGTGACTGGCAGTGTGAGTTATGTGCCGAATGAACAGACATGGACTGTGGCATTGTGACGGCAGTGTGAGTAATGTGCGGAATGAACAGACATGGACTGTGGCATTGTGACTGGCAGTGTGAGTAATGTGCCGAATGAACAGACATGGACTGTGGCACTGTGACTGGCAGTGTGAGTTATGTGCTGAATGAACAGACATGGATTGTGGCATTGTGACTGGCAGTGTGAGTAATGTGCCGAATGAACAGACATGGACTGTGGCATTGTGACAGGCAATGTGAGTAATGTGCCGAAATGAACAGACATGGACTGTGGCATTGTGACTGCAATGTCAGTAATGTGCCGAAATGAACAGACATGGACTGTGGCAGTGTCGAAGGCAATGTGAGTAATGTGCCGAATGAACAGACATGGACTTTGCGTCACAACGTGCAGTGTAAACTGTGTCAGGAATGACCAGACTTGGACAGTGACATTGTGACTGACAGTGTGCATGGAATGAACACAGTGTGACTGGCCATGTGATTTCATTGTGGAATAAATAGCAGATGGACTTTGGCACTGTGACTGCAAGTGTGATTTTTTTTCTTTTTTAATCGTCCACAGTATTGGAAAGTGTGTGCCACAGTAATGTGTACCTAACGTCAGTCCACACTGAAGGCATTGTGTTTACTGACCCATGAAGTTTATGTCTGTGTCAGGCCTGATGGTATGCGTCATGCTAGGATGTACCAAGCTGATGTGAGCCATGAAGTTTATGTCTGTGTCAGGCCTGTTGGTATGCGTCATGCTGGATGTACCAAGCTGATGTGAGCCATGAAGTTTATGTCTGTGTCAGGCCTGTTGGTATGCGTCATGCTGGGATGTACCAAGCTGATGTGAGCCTAAGTTGTGTCAGCTGTGTAGCATATTGATGTCTTGTAGGCCTGTTGTATGCGTCTGCATGGGATTTTACCAAGCGATGTGAGCCATAAAGTTAGCTATTAGCTGTGTTCGTCAGGCCTGTGGTATGCGATCATGAGTAGCTATGAGCCTTTATCTCAGCCTGATGTGAGCCAAGAAGTTTATGTCTGTGTCAGGCCTGTTGGTATGCGTCATGCTAGGATGTACCTAAGCTGATGTAGCCATGAAGTTTATGTCTGTGTCAGCCTGGTGGTATGCGTCATGCTAGGATGTACCAAGCTGATGTAGCCATGAAGTTTATGTCTGTGTCAGGGCCATGATTGGGTGATGCGTCATGCTGGGATGTACCAAGCTGATGTGAGCCATGAAGTTTATGTCTGTGTCGGCCTGTTGGTATGCGTCATGCTGGGATGTACCAAGCTGATGTGAGCCATGAAGTTTATGTCTGTGTCAGGCCTGTGGTATGCGTCATGCGATGTACCAAGCTGATGTGAGCCATGAGTTATGTCTGGTCAGCCTGTTGGTATCGGTCATGCTGGGATGTACAAGCTGATGTAGCCATGAAGTTTATTGTGTCAGCTGTTGGTATGTCTTGCTGGGATGTACCAAGCTGATGTGAGCCATGAAGTTTATGTCGTGTCAGGCCTGTTGGTATGCTCATGCTAGATGTACCAAGCTGATGTGAGCCATGAAGTTTAGTCTGTGTCAGGCCTGTGGTATGCGTCAGCTAGGATGTACCAAGCTATGTAGCATGAAGTTATGTCTGTGTCAGGCCTTGGTGGTATGCTCATTAGGATGTACCAAGTGATGAACCATGAGTTATGTCGTGTCAGCCTGTGTATGCTCATGATAATTTCCAATCTATGGACCATGAAGTTTATTCTGTGAGCCTGGTGGTAGCGTCACAGATGTACCCACTGCACCCATGAGTCATCCGTAACTCACCACCCTGTTTACCCCTTTATTTTCTCCCATAATTTTCATGGGGGCAAACAAAAAAAGCAAATTACCGGCAATTACGGTTCCCCCCCCCCCCCCCCCCCCCCCCCCCCCCCTCCTCCTAAAAGAAATTACGGGAAAAAAGTCAAAGACAGAAAATTGTTAAACGCAAAGTTTCGTCTGCTACTGTTTTGGTCAAGAGCGGTAAGAAGACATTTCCCAGCATGCCTTGCGTCTTTTACCTTGTCAAAGATGGCGATGAAGCGGTCTTACGTACCAATGGCCGTCTCTTCCAAATCTTCAAAAGTTGCGAAAGTATTGCGATTATGAAGATTACCTTTTTTTTTTTTTTTTTTTTCAAATTACAGGTTTTTGCCTGAGATATACAGATACATGGTTTGGGGTAAACGGTCTGCATAACTCGACTCAGACACGCATGCTGGACGATCCTTGTTTGAACTGTGTCGACAATGGTAGAGAACTTGGTAACACATTAATTGTGTAGGATTGAACCTACAACACTGTGGTGTGTCAAAGCTGATCTTGCCGTGCATCGGCCACTGTGGGCTGTCAACAACTTGGTCATATTTTGATGGGAAAAAAAGAAACAAAAAAACTAATGCCCTGAAGTCCAAGAGTGACGAGATCTAGCATCAGTGTTCAGTTTGGGGACAGACATTTTAGAGATGAGGTGCTGTAAAAAATGCCTTCCTCTCTTTGCTTTCTTTGTTTTGTGCTTTGCTGTGTGACAAAGCAATGCCTTCATGGAATTCTTTTCCCTGCAGATGAAGAAGAAGAGTCTGACCATGGCAGTATCAGTGAAAGTGAAGATGAAAAGAAGGATGAAGAAGAATCAGAAACGAGGTAAGATGACTGGAACGCTGCTGTTTTTCTAGTGTATATAGACTTATTTTTGCATGTTCATTTCATTCAGTTTGCTTGCTTGGTTTAATTCTAATTTGCATCAGACTTCAGTGTTTCATTTTCCTTTAACCTCCTTTCTTCTCTGTATGCAAATTTTGGGAGAAATGAAAATGATCAGAAGCAGAAAAAGAAGGAACTAGCTTGCATGGAATGCACAAGTTACTTTTTTTTAAGCAACAAAGTAACTTGTCAGTAAGACGTACCAAAGAGTCAAATTGACTTTTAGTGGTGCCAAGGACACAGACAAACATAGCACATGATGGACGCAATGCATTTCAACCTCTTGGGTCTTCTTCAGGCGAAAACAAATAACATCTAGGGCAGTCATCTTCACTGTCCTAAACGTTATTTGTTTTCGCCTGAAGAAGACCCAAGAGGTTGAAATGCATTGCGTCTCGTCATGTGCTATGTTTGTCTGTGTCCTTGGCGGTAACTAACCCCCGCTCTTTCTAAATTTTGCTCCATCTTCCGCCCTCAGTCACTCTGTTTTGAAACTGTTCTGTGGTGCGTTGCAGCAAGATTGCAGTGTTGGGAAAATTACTTCAGAAAATATGAATGTCCAAATTGCACCAATTTTTAGTGTAAAAATATTGTGTGTGGATGTTGTTTGAAATGCGTATGTCTGTGTTGTGTTGATGTGGAGCTTGCAGTGCTGTGCTT
>CM031622.1:22813003-22871569 GCA_018398815.1 Conus ventricosus | reverse complement strand
AAATGATGGGGGTCAAATCCACCATTAGGTGATTTGGGTGATGTCCTCCATTTAGATGGTAGGGGCGATGTCCATTTTTTGAGATAGTTATGGTGAAGTTCTTCTTCCAGACAGTTGAGTGAAATCTTCGTTTGGGTAGTTGTGGCAAAGTTTTTCCTTCAGACAGTTGGCTGAAATCTTCTTTTGGGTAGTTGGAGTGAAGGTCTTCTTTCAGACGGTTGGGTGAAACCTCCTTTCAGGTAGTTGTGGTGTAGTTCTTCTTTCAGATAGTTGGGCGAAATATTCTTTCAGGTAGTTGGGGGGGGGGGGGTTTCAGATGGTTGGGATGACATCATCCTTTTAGATAGTTTGGGTGAACTTGTTGTTTTGTTTATTCTTCCCTTTTGATCTTGCATTCAGATCTTCCTTTGTTGTGTAAGTTATTTGCAGGTTCTCGGTTAGGGCCTGTCTTGTGCTGTCAGATATGTGTGTGTATTTTGGTGTGTATGTTTGAATATGTGTGTGTGCATGCGCTCACACGTGTGTTGATGTTTATGTGTGTGTGGGCATGCTTGCGTGCATGTTCACATGTATCTTAGTGAAGTTCGTGCGTGCATGTAGGAGAGGACAAAAGGTTGTGTGTTGTGTTCAACTGCTGCACAAGCTGCAGGAGCTGACCGGTGGATGTTGTGCGTGTTGCTTTCTCTGCTGTACCTGATACACGTGGAGAACATGACCTAGTGGACTGTATTGCTTTCTTGCTGTACTGGTTCATGTGGTGGATGCTGACCTGGTGGACTGTGTGTTGTTTTCTCTGCTGTACCCCGTACATATGGATGATATTGACCTGGTGGACTGTGTGTTGCTTTCTGTGCTATACCCTGTACTATGGATGATATTGACCTGGTGAACGTTGTGTGTTGCTTTCTGTGCTGTACCCGTACATGTGGAGGACAATGACCTGGTGGACGTTACGTGTTGCTTTTTCTGCTGTACCTAGTTCATGTGGAGGATGGCTGACCTGGTGGACTGTGTGTTGCTTTCTCTGCTGTACCTAGTTCATGTGGAGGACACTGACCTGGTGGACGTTGTGTGTTGCTTTCTGTGCTGTACCTGTTCATGTGGAGGACACTGGAGTGGTGGTGACGTTATGTGGGTTGCTTTCTGTGCTGTACCTAGTTCATGTGGAGGACACTGACGTGGTGGACGTTGTGGGTTGCTTTCTGTGCTGTACCTAGTTCATGTGGAGGACACTGACGTGGTGGACGTTGTGGGTTGCTTTCTGTGCTGTAAACCTAGTTCATGTTGATGGATACTGACCTGGTGGACATTGTATGTTGCTTTCTCTACTGTACCTAGTTCATGTGGAGGATACTGACCTGGTGGACATTGTGTTTGCTTTCTCTACTGTACCTAGTTCATGTTGATGATACTGACCTGGTGGACGTTGTGTGTTGCTTTCTGTGCTGTACCTAGTTCATGTGGAGGACACTGACCTGGTGGACCTTGTGTGTTGCTTTCTGTGCTGTACCTAGTTCATGTGTGAACTGACCTGGTGGACTGTGTGTTGCTTTCTCTGCTGTACCTAGTTCATGTGGAGGACACTGACCTGGTGGACCTTGTGTGTTGCTTTCTGTGCTGTACCTAGTTCATGTTGATGATACTGACCTGGTGGACTGTGTGTTGCTTTCTGTGCTGTACCTAGTTCATGTGGAGGACACTGACCTGGTGGATGTTGTGTGTTGCTTTCTCGCTGTACCTAGTTCATGTGGAGGACGCTGACCTGGTGGACGTTGTGTGTTGCTTTCAGCTGCTGCACAAGCTGCAGGAGTTCTCCCACGCATGATTGCCAGGACCCATGAGATGGAGAAGGACGTGGACGGCTTGGTGCACGAAGCCAAGGTCAGGGTTCTTGTTCTTCAAGCCACCTCCATCCTAGCTGTTTACCTTTCTCCTTCCTCACCCCCTGTCAGTGTGAATCAGATTGAAATGCAGTCTGATTTAAATGAAGAATTAAACAAGATGCAAAACATATAAATGTACTCCCAGTTAGTAAGTAGTACAAAAAAAGAAGAAAAAAAAATATATATATATATATATATATGAATCAGTCACTATAGCACTTTCTCCCCTTTTGGTGGTAGAAATTTTGTATGTAAGAGAAAAGAAAAAAAATGCTACTCTCCCCGGCGGAAAGTGAACCCGCGTGACGGGCGGGATACCAACACTGTACTACTGAGAAGCTTACAGTAATTGGTTTCACTGAAGTTTGTAAACCGTTATTGCTTAAAACTGTACATAACAAAATTATCATTTTATAACCGTTAGTAACGGCTATTCTGGTAAAATAAAACATCGGGCATCATCCGTGACCCAATATGAACATATCTACAAATTTTCAGAAAGACTGGTCCAGCAGTTTTTGTCTGGAGCGAGTGGAACACATTTTGACCACGGACGGACAGACAGACAGACAGACACACAGCATTTCTTCATTCCCATTGTAAAGTACTCCCTGTTCTATAAGAACTGGGAGTACAAAAAAAAAAAAACAGCACCTTCTCTCCCACCCCCTCACCTTCTCCTTCCTTTTCCCTTTTCTGTGAGAATCAGATTGATTGAAATACAGTCATTATTTATGTAGTAATTTATACACAGCACCTCTATACCATCCCCTCACCTCCTTCTTTCTGATCCTATTCCGTGTGGATCGGATTGGTTGAAAAACAATCATGATTTAAATGAGTTATTAACTCATCCCCACCCCCTCACCTCCCTCTTCCTTATTCCCTTCACAATGAATCAGGTTTATTGAAACACAGTCATGGTTTAATGAATAATTTAAACACCCCCTCACCCCCCCCCCCCCCCCCTCCTCACCTCCTTCCTCATCCCTTTCAGTGTGAATCAGATTGATTGAAATTCAGTCATGGTTTAATGAATAATTTAAACTCCCCCCCCCCCACACACACACACACACACACCCGTGACCTCCTTCCTTATTCCTTCAGTGTGAATCAGATTGATTGAAACACAGTCATGATTTAAATGAATAATAAAAACCACAGCTCCTCCCTCAGACCCCCATCACCCCAAGCTTCCTCATCCCTTTCAGTGTGATTCAGATTGATTGAAGAATAGTTGTGTTCTAATGAATAATTTAACCCCTCTATCACCTCCCACCCTATCACTGACTTCTTCCTCATACCTTTTGGTGTGAATCAGATTGAAATACAGTCATTTTTAATTGAATTAGTGAAACATGGAGTGATAAACGATCTTTCGGTTTTTACTGGAGAGATCTTGTGTCCATGTTTTTGTTTTTCAGTTTGTTTGAATTGAGAGAGCTTACAGTTTTCTGAGAACAAGGGAAGGTATGATAGTGCAAGATAAAATTATGTGCAGTGTGCATTGCGTAATTCTTAGCAATCTGTGCCTTTCACACGCTGTCTTTATGCTGGGGAAAATTGTCATCATTTTTTTCTCATTGTGTTCATGATTGTTTTGGGTTGTTGTTTTGTTTTGTTTTGTTTTGTTTTTGAATCAAGAATATGTGTTCAAATCATGTATAAGTGAATGGCCTTTAAACTATGAAAAGAGGACAAAGCACTCCACACACACACACACACACACACACACACACAACACACACACACACACACACACACACACACACATACACACACTCAAGTTAATTTCAACATTCTGAGAGAATTCTCGACAGAAGTAAACGACAATTAAAAAAAAAATTTTTAAAGAACATGCTCTGGATATGTAACATGTCACATTTGTAAGTAACCAATGATGATGAAATGGCAAATATATTTTTTCTCCATGTTTAAAAAGAACAAAACAAACCCCAAATGATGATGTCCTTGATGTCTAATGACTGATGGTGGGGCATGTTCAGCTGACTGGGAGTGCGACTGAACAACGTGACCAACGACTTCATCATGCTGGCCAACACACCAGTTTTGTGGAAAATGTAAGTCTGATGATCCACGACCCACCTTGGCTTCAGCTGTTTCTCCTCTCTCATTGGTGCGCCTCTTCTTCGTGTTTTTTCTTCCATTTCTCCTGTAAATGGAATTCAGAAATTTTGCTTTGTTTCTAAATGAATGTATGCTGTTCGTTTTCTTACGCTTAATCATCACTAATTTTAGCAACCCGAGAGGTTTCCCATTGTTTCCTATTATTGATCATTTAGTGTTAACAGAGACAGGCTCTCTGACATGCTAGGCATGATCTTATCATGCATACAGTCCTTCGAATGAGACTATAAACCGAAGTTCCTTGTGTGAATGCACGCATAAGATCTCGGCACACACGTAAAATCCATCACCAACTTTCGCAAGGAAGGCCAGTTTGGCCGTTGGTATGGATGACACGTTACACATAGTATGCACCTTCCCCGAAGATGGAGTATGGCTGCCTTAATGGTGGGATGAAAACGGTCATACACACAAAACTCCACTCCCTTTGTTGGGTAGATGGGATTAATACTTGCCTGTCCATATAGGGAGTGCCCGCAGGAGTATCGGCCTGCTACGCAGAAGAAGAAGAAGAAGGAGATCTTATCATCCTAAGCAAGAGTAGGATATTCACCCCTTACAAGTTGTCATTTCGCTAACAACGGATGATAGCAGAAGGCGGATACCTCAGTAGGGGGCTTAGCAGGTGGTGTTCTGCCCGTGTTGGATCACAACAGGCAACCACTGAGAACCATTGAAGTGACTTGGCTGCAGTGCAGTGTCTCCTCTGGTGGGTTGCCTTACGATGACATGACATTGACTGTGGATTGGTGGGGCTGTGGACAGGATGCTGGAATGAGCGGCGTGGGTGCTGTGCTGCTGAGGTGGCACAGAAGATGTAACAACAAAACAATACAAGCAAAAAAAGAAAAGAAAAAGATGACAGGGACCCTGCACTGGACAGTGTCTTGAAGGTTAGTTGGAAACGTTTGTTCAATGTTTCAGGTCATTGATCCTTCCTCTGGGCTTTAGAGGGATAAATGGCCAGGTGTTAACACATCTTTACCAGAATTTGTGAAGGAAATTAAAAAAAAAAAAAAACGGGTCAAAGTTCCCAAAGCCTATTGGCTGTTGGGGCAATGAACTGTCAGAAGTTCACCATGTCTAGTGCACAGCATAATGGAAGTCAGAGCCCATCCCTCTCCTTTTACTGCCTTTAACTCATTGCAGACGTAACTTTCTGCCACAACCGTGACACGCTGAGACGCACTATTTTCGGTATTTTTACAAAAAAATATACAGACAGAACCAAACCGAATACAACAATAAATATTATGTTTTTGAAAACTTCAAATCATGTTCTTTTAGAAAAAAAAATACTACAGTCCTGTGTTCAGTACATACTTCACTCGCCACTGGTTTGAAAAGTGTAGGCAAACAGCTATGAGCAAAAACTTTTTCTCCACGTAAGTATGGATGAAAAATCAATATGATCATAACTGTAGTCAACACAATGTGTAGCAAACACATAAAAACAATGTATCTTCCACACACACAGCTGTGTGCATGGTCTAAACCTCAAACAAGAGCTGCTGTCACATATTTGAAGAAAAAATGCGAAAATCTCATCATCATTTGGTATGTGCAACTCACCATCGTCACTCATATCCTCTCTGTCCGATTCGGCAAGTTCAGAAAACAGTTCGGAAAAGTTCCACAAGTTCGGAAAACAGTTCCAGTTCTTCCATTTTGATCGTTCTTCTTCTTCCATTTTTCTTTCAGTTACTTCTTGAAATACGATGTTTCTGTTCGCTACGACTCGCTGACGCGTCGGGCCGACAACATGATGAACACGGGCAGCCAGAGTTATCTCCAGCTATCCATAATATGAGCAAAAAGTAGAATCAAACGCGAGATAATATACCAAGGAAGAGTACCACCTAATAGAGGAGATCCTCAGCTTTCTGTAGATATCACGATTGTTTCCCTTAGACCGCACAGCTGCATGCGAAAATTCGAGTAGATCGTCGATCACCTGGCCGGTGACGTGTCTGTGCGAAGCACTCAACCCGTCGTCGGCCAGGTGATCGACGAGGCGGCAATGAGTTAACCTTCCCTGAGGTGAGTCAGACAGCCATTGACTGCTGGACTGGCAGAGAGGGTTTATGAGCCGAAAACGATCTGACCCCACAAGGGGTTCAAACTCACGACTGTCGGCTCCGCTGTGTGTTCTGCCTGCAAAGCAAAGGACAGAAAAAGTTTTGGCTTTACTGCAGAAGATGTTTCTCTGGTAAAATTTTCATTTCCATGGAAGAATACAAGAGGAGGTGATCCATGGTCGGGATGGGAAAGAACTGACCAAACTGAGCGAAGGAAGTAGGTAGGATAGAGCTGAAGTCCGATCGACATGTTTGTATGAGCAGCTCTGCTTGGGACATCAGCTTTTGTTGAGGAGCCCGGTGGTTCTGTCAGTTCACTGCAGGTCCTTCAGCAGTGGGAGATCCTCGTGGGTGGAACACCCCCTTCCTGAAGGAGGCCTTCAGGTTCACCTGGCCTGGACATGGGCTGAAGAGCTCTACGCTCTGCTCAGCAAGCTCTGCAAGTGGCAAAAATGTGTAGGGGCCACTGAGTACACTCTGCTCAGCAAGCTCTGCAAGTGGCAGAAATGTGTAGGGGCCACTGAGTACACGGCTCAAAAAACTCTCCAAGTGGCAAAAAAGTTAGGGGCCACTGAGTATACTCTGCTCAGCAAGTTTCTGCAAGGGGGGCAAAATTTGGGGCCTACTGATTACACCTGCTCAGAAAAAAGAAAAGGGGGGCGAATTGGTTGGGGGGCCCCTGAGTAAAACCTCTGCTCAGAAAGGGCCTGAAAGTACAGAAATGTGTAGGGGCCAAAAAAAAAACCTTTCAGAAAGCCCCAAAAGGGGGTTTTAGAAATGTGTAGGGGCCACTGAGTACCCCTGGGGCTCAGCAAGCTCGGGAAGGGAGAAATGGTGGGCCCCCTTTTGAGTACACGTGCTCAGCAAGTTTCTGCAATGGCAGAAATGTGTGGGGGCCCGAGTAAAACTGTGCCAAAAATTTCTGCAACGGCGGGGAAATGAAAGGGGGGCCACTGGGGACAACTGTGCTCACAAGCTCTCCCAAGCGGCAAAAATTGTAGAGGGGCCACTAAAACACTGTGCTCAAAAGCTCTGCAAGGGGCAGAAATGTTTTGGGGGGCTATTGAGAACCTCTGCTCAAAAGGGCTTAGCAAGGGGCAAAAAATGTTTTGGGGGGCCCCTGATAACAACAAAAAAGGGAACCCAATAGAAGATGCTGAAAAGTTAGTTTTAAAACATTTTGTTTGCTGTTGTTTTTTTTGCCCCCTTTGGGGTCCGGGGGACCCCTCTCCCCTTCCACCCCCTCCAACCACTCCCCCACTCCCACCTCCCCCCACCCCCCCTCTCCACCCCCCCCCACAAAACCATTCTTTTTTCTGGCTTCCCCTTACACAGGGGGGCCCCCAGGCCGGTCCCATGGCCACCCCTCACTGCAGTCCCAACTAGAGCAATCATTTTTTAAATTGTGATGAACTGCCACAGGAGGGGACACTAAAACTGCTTCCCCCCTATTTTGCTGTGTATCCAACGGGCCCCCCACACCCTTCACTAACCCCCCCCCCCCAACTAAGGTAGTATTTTTAAAAATTGTAACCAAGGAAAAAAAAAACATGTGTTGGGTGTGTACCCCCCTGTTTTCCCAAGATATGATGGGGGTCGGGGTTGCTGTCGAGGGTAATAGAAGACGTCACACAAGACCCCTAACGCGAGGAAAAACCCCCAGACAAACTGTGATTTGATGAAAAACCCCCAGAACAAACTGTGAGTTGATGTAAACCGGAGTTTGATGAAACCCCCAGAAAAAACTGTAGTTGATGAAAACCCCCAAACAAACTGGGGAGTTGAGGCGTGAGGGAAAGTAGTGGAATGGAAAAAAGAGAGAGACGGGTTGGGTTTTCATATGGAGGAACACACACACACCACACCACACACACACAACAAAACAAAACAAAGAGTGGTTCAAAGGGGGGTGCTTATGTTGAAAAAGAACGAAAACCCCAGAGTGATCGGAAGAAAGGGGTGTATAAATTGGGGTGCCCAGAGACGAAAAAAGTAGGGGGAAGAAAGAAAAGGGTGGTGAACAGGGGAAAAGCATTGAAACTTTTTTTCCGTCAAAGGAGGGAAAATTTCCGTAAAAATTTATTTTCGGGTCTTGACGGAACTTCCGTAAATTTTAAAAAAAAAAAAAAAAAAAAAAAAAAAAAACGTTTTTATGGGTTTTTCCATTTTGTTTTTCACCCAAGGGTTTTCCATCTCAAAACCGGAAAAACTTTTTCGGTTTTTTCCCGGAAACCCTTCACGGGGCTAACATTGGCGCGTCGACTGACCCGAAATTTTTGAGGGTCTCCAGAAATTA
Organism: Conus ventricosus; assembly: GCA_018398815.1. Lineage (NCBI taxonomy): Eukaryota > Metazoa > Mollusca > Gastropoda > Neogastropoda > Conidae > Conus > Conus ventricosus. Next base: position 22,863,164 of record CM031622.1, on the reverse strand, counting down.
AGTGTCTTTGGCTTTTTTGAAAAAAGGAAATTTCATACATGCGTCGAGGGCCCAAAATTTAAAAACAAAGGAGATGAAAAAGGGCTAAACAAAACTGATGACACGGCAATGAATATCGCAAATGGTCAAAAAATAAATGGGGCCCGGGCACGGTTTCAAAATCGTTTTTTAAAAAACGATCATTTTCGGAGCGAAGGGAAAAAAAAGAAACTTGAAGCCATGCTGATCACCCAGAGCAAAAAAAAACTTTAAGGCAAGTTAACATTTTTCTATTCTTTGCAAAAGTAATTAGAATAAAATTTAAAAAAGTTGTTTGGGGGGGGGGGGGGGGGGGGGGGGGGGGGGGGGGGGGGGGGGGGGGGGGGGGGTGGGGTTTGGGGGGGGGGGGGGGGCGAATTATACTTATAGTGAAATTTTGGGGGGGTGGGGGAATTTTTAATGAATCGGGGGTGAAAATTTTTTCCTTTTTAGTTTTTTTTTTTTTTTTTTTTAAAGAGAAAAAAATTTCCTTTTTTTTTATATATTTTTTTCAGGGGGGAGTGAGGGGATTCTTAAATTTTTATTATTGTAGGGGGGGGTTTTTGTTGTTGTCCGGGTTTTCTTTTTGTTTTTTTAATTTATTAATTTTTTTTATTTCCTTTCCTTAAAAAAAAATCAGGTTTGTTATGATATTTTTTTTTGGAAAAGAAAAGGTGGAAAAATCAAATGACCTGATCCTCCCTACACTTTTTTTTTTTTTAATTTAAAACCAATTCCCACCTCGGAATATTTACACAACCGCGAAAAAAATTTAGCTCCCTTCCTCCCACTCAAGCCTTTTTCCCAGCTGCAGCCCCACCGGGCAACTTTGGCTACATCTGTAGGGCCAAACGGTGCCCTGCCCTGTTCAGTCTGCCTTCGTGCCCATTACTCCAGTACCGGGCCTCCATTTAAAAAAACAAAAAACCCTGGTGTTTGCAGACATGGGGCTTTTTTCCCAAGCGCCCCCACTTGGACTGAAAGTTTTTTTTTTTATTTTTTTTTTTCCTTTTTTTTTCCTTTCCTTTTTTTTTTTTTTTTTTTATTTTTCTTTACCACTCTTTGTTTGACAGGGGAAAAGAAATTTCATTAATAAAAGGATTTGTTTAAAATAAAAATCAACAAAATAAAATAATGACCGCCCTTGTTTTTGTTTGAAAACCAGGGAAAAATGATAGAAATGTGGATGACTTTTTGGGCATTTTTATTGAGGGACTTTTCCAAAAATAAATTAAAAGGGATAAATTTATACTTCATGTATATGGGGGTTTTTTTGGGACAGTGAGGACAAGGGGAAAACGACAAATAAAAAAGGCCCCACCTTTGTTCTTTTTCCCATTTTCTGAATGGGTTGGTTGCTGGGAAAAGGGAAAAAAAATGTGCTGACAACAGTCAACTTTGTTTTCCCTTTTTTTAAAAGGGTGTGATTCTTTGGACTTAAAAGCCCAAATGGTGTGGGCAAGAATAAACATTTTGGGTTTCCCCTTCTTGGGCACTCAAAGGTGTGAGAAAGTTTTTTCCTTTTTACAAAACATTTTGGGGTTTCAATAGTAAATTTAACCATTTTAAACAATTTGGGGGGAAATTTGTTTTTTTGGAATGTTTTGATCGTTCAATTGGGTGAAAAAAATTTCCCTTTTTGAGTTTTATATTCGGGTTTATTTTCTACATTTTTAGTTTTTAATTTTTCCTAAATTTGGGTACAAAAACCCCATGAATATTATTTTTATTCTTTTAAAATTTGAATTAATGGAACAAAAGTCTAACATTTAACCACAAAAAGAAAGTTACAGTTAAGTTTTTTTACGGCAAAAAAATCAGTTACAATTAAGCTTTTCGGGTGCAGGAGACCCAAAACGAAATTGGCCTAAAAAAAATTAAAAAATAAAATTTCCCCCGGGGGGGCTTCCCCCCCCGGGAAACCCCCAAGGGGGGCGCGGGCCCCGGGACCCCCCCCCGGGGGCCTACCCGGCCCCTGGCCCCCCGGGCCTAATTTCGGGGCCCCCAAATCAATTTTTTGGTGGGTTTTTCACCCAGGGAATGTAGGGGGAAAGAAAGAAAGGGTTGAGACAGAAAATTATATGGAAAAAAAGAAAGGGTGGTGAGACAGAGAATAGAAAGGGGGAGAAAAAAAAGGGGGGTGAACACAGAGACAGAGAAAAAAAAAGGGGGAAGAAAGAAAAGGGTGGTGAGACAAAAGAGACAGAAATAGTATGGGAGAAAAAAAGGGGGGTGAGACAGAGAAATAGGAGAGAAAGAAAAGGGTGGGAAAACAAAAAAATAGTATGGAAGAAAAAAAAGGGGTGGTGAGACAGAGAATAGTAGGGGGAAAAGAAAGGGGGTGAGACAGAGAATATTTATGGCAGAAAAAAAAGGGGGTGGAGAGACACAGAGACAGAGAATATTAATGGAGAGAAAAAAAAGGGGGGTGGGGAACAGAGAATAGTATGGGGGAAAGAAAAGGGGGGAAAGAGAACAAGACAGAAAATATATGGGGAAAAAAAAAGGGGTGGGGGCACACAAGACAAAGAAAAGGGGGGGGAAAAGAAAGCGTGGTGAACACAGAGACAGAGAAAGTATGGGGAAAAAAAAGGGGGGTTTAAAACACAGAGACAAAATTAGTATGGGGGAAAAAAAGGGGTGGTGAGACGAGAATTTTGGGGGAAAAAAAAGGGGTGGTGAACAGAAAAATGGGATGAAGAAAAAAAGGGTGGTGAACAAGAATAATGGAGAGAAAAAAAAAAAGGGGTGGGGAGACAGAGAATGGGAAGGGGGAAAAAAAGAAAGGGGGGGTGAGCCCAGAGAATAGAAAGGAGAGAAAAAAAAGGGGGAGAGACACAGAGACAGAGAATATTTAGGAGAGAAAGAAAGGGTGGTGAGACAAGAATATAGGGGAGAAAAAAGGGGGTTTGGAAACACGGGAGACAGAAAATTTAGTAGGGGGAGAAAAAAAAAGGGGTGGTGGGGACACAAAACCCGAAAATAGAAAGGGAAAAAAAAAGGGGGGGGAAAAACAGAGACAGAGAATATAGGGGGAGAAAAAAAAGGGGTGGGGGGGCCCAAAAAGAGACGAGAAAGAAAGGGGGAAAAAAAAGGGGTGGTGAGACGAGAATAGTAGGGGGAAAGGGTGGGGGGAGACAGAAATAGATGGGGAGAAAAAAAAAGGGTGGTGAACGAGAATGGTAGGGGGAAAAGAAAGGGGGGAGCCCAGAGACAGAAAAATATAGGGGGAGAAAGAAAGGGTGGGGACAAAGAATATTTTGAGAGAAAAAAAGGGGTGGTGAGACAGAGAATAGAAAGGGAAAAGAAAAAAAGGGTGGTGGGGACAGAGAAAAGAAAGGGGAGAAAAAAAAGGGGGGTAAAACACAGAACAGAAAATTTAAAAGGGGAAAAAAAGGGTGGGGGACAGAAATAGTATGGGGAAAAAGAAAAGGGGGGTGAACAAAAGACAGAGAAAGTATGGGGAGAAAAAAAGGGGTGGTGAGACACAGAGACCGAAAAAAGAAAGGGGAGAAAAAAAGGGGTGGTGAGACAGAAATTATGGGGAAAAGAAAGGGGGTGAGACAGAGAAAAGTAGGGGAAAAGAAAGGGTGGTGGACACAGAGACAGAAAGTAGGGGAGAAAAAAAAGGGATGGTAAACAGAGAAATAAGGGGGAGAAAGAAAAGGGGGGTGAACAGAAAATGGGTAGGTGGGAAAAAAAAGGTGGTGAACGAGAATAGTATGGGGGGGGGAAAAAAAAAAGGGTGGAAACCAAAAACAGGAATAGTATGTGGAAAAGAAAAGGGGGGTGAACACAAGACAGAGAATAGTTTGGGAGAAAGAAAGGGTGGACAGAGAAAAAAAAATGGGGAGAAAAAAAGGGGTGGGGGAGACAGAGAATAGAAAGGGGGAAAAAAGAAAGGGTGGGAGAAAAACCGAGAAAAAGAGAAAAGTATGGGGAAAAAGAAAGGGGGGGTGAGACGGAGAATAGAAGGGGGGAAAAGAAAAGGGTGGTGAGACACAGAGACAGAGAATAGTAATGGGGAGAAAGAAAAGGGGTGAACGAAAATAGTATGGGGAAAAAAAAGGGGGGGTGAACACAGAAACAGAAATAGAAAGGGGAAAAGAAAGGGGGGGTGAGTCCAACAGAAAACAGAGAAAAGTAGGGGGAAAAAAGGAAAGGGGGTGGACAGAGAATAGAGGGGGAGAAAAAAAAGGGGTGGAGAGACACAGAGCCAGAGAATAGTATGGGGAGAAAGAAAGGGGGGTGAGACACAGAGACAGAGAATAGTATGGGGAAAAAAAAGGTGGTGAGACAGGAATATATGGGGAAAAAAAAAAGGGTGGAAGCACAGAGATAGAGAATAATAGGGGGAAAAAAGAAAAAGGGGGGTTGAGATAAGACAGAGAATAGTAAGGGGAGAAAAAAAAAGGGTGGTGAACACAGAGACAGAGAATAGAAAGGGGGAGAAAGAAAGGGGGGGGAGCCCGAGAATATATGGGATAAAAAAAAGGGGTGGTGAGACACGAAAAAGAGAATATTTAATGGGGAAAAAAAAAAGGGTGGAGAGACACAGAGACAGAAATAGAGGGGGAGAAAAAAAGGGGGTGAGCACAGAGACAAGAATAGTAGGGGGAGAAAAAAAGGGGGGTGAAAAACGGGAAATAGTAGGGGAAAAAAAAAGGGTGGGAGACACGAGCCCGGGGAAAGGGGATGGGGAGAAAAAAAGGGGGGGTGAACAGAAATATTATGGGGGAAAAAAAAAAGGGGGTGGGAGACAGAAAATGTAGGGGGGAGAAAGAAAAGGGTGGGGGAGCCACAGAGAAAAGAATAAAAGGGGGAAAAAGAAAAAAAGGGGGAGAGAAAACAGAGTAGAAAAAATGGGGGGGAAAAAAGAAAAGGGGGTGAGATAGAGACAAGAAAAGTAGGGAAAAGAAAAGGGGGGTGAGACCAGAACAGAGAATAAAAATTGGGGAGAAAAAAAAGGGGGGTGAGATAGAGACAGGAATAGTAGGGGGAAAAAAAAAAGGGGGGTTGAGACAGAGACAGAGAATAGTAATGGGGAAAGAAAAGGGGGTGAAAAAGAGAAAGAAAAATAGTAGGGGGAGAAAAAAAGGGGTTGGTGAGCCACAAGAAAAGAAAAAGGGGAAAGGGGGGAGAAAAAAAAGGGGTTTGGTGAGACACAGAGACAGGAAAGTATGGGGAAAAAAAAAAGGGGGGTGAGACAGAGACAGAGAATTATGGGAGAAAGAAAAGGGTGGTGAGACCCCGAGACAGAGAATAGTAGGGGGAGAAAGAAAGGGGGGTGAACACAGAGACAGAGAATAGAAAGGGGGAAGAAAGAAAGGGGGGGTGAACGGGAAAATAGTATGGGGAAAAGAAAGGGGGGTGAGAAAAAAAATATAGGGGAAAGAAAGAAAGGGGGTTGAAACAAGAATAGTAGGGGGAAAAAAGAAAGGGGGGTGAGACACAGAGACAAGAAAGTAGGGGGAGAAAGAAAGGGTGGTAAAAAAGGGGAATGGGGGGTTGGGGGGGGGGGGGAGAGAAAAGAAAGGGTGGTGAGACGAGAATGGGAGGGGGAAAAAAAAGGGGTTGGTGAGACACAGAGACAGAGAAAAAAATGGGGAAAAGAAAAGGGGGGTGAACGAGAATATTGGAGAGAAAGAAAAGGGGGGAGACAGAGCCCAAGAATAGTATGGGGAAAAAAAAAGGGGGGAGAACAGAGACAAAAGAATATAGGGAAAAAAAGGGGGGGAAAAATTAGAGACAGAAAATAGTAGGGGGAGAAAAAAAGGGTGGTGAACAGAGACAAGAATGGGAGGGGGAGAAAGAAAGGGGGGTGAGGGTCAGAGCTAAAAAGTGCAAACTTCAGGGGACCCATGCTATATTTCACTGATAAGCTGTCCCGGCTCCCATTGTGATGAAAATGCTGCCTAAAAAAACAAAACTTTTTTTTTTAAAACCCAAAAACCCGGGCTTAAAAAGCCCGGGTAGAAAGCTGAACAAGGGGAAATCTATAGCCCTTTTATTTTCCCTTAAAAAAAAATATCTTGAGTAAAGGGGGGAGAGTTAAAAAGCAGCAAAAGAAAGTCACTAAGAACAGCCCGGGGTTTTGGCCTTATGGGTTTTTTTTTCTTAGTGGGGGGCCCTTTGTTTTTTTGTAGATCAAGTCCAACCATGGGATAACTATTAAATTTTTCTTTCTTCTTAGCCCTGCCGTCATGTCTTTTCCCAAAATGCGCCTGAAACGCGGGTTGAGCCCCGGACGTAATATGGCACTTTTTAAAAACGAATGAAACATTCTGTGTTTTTAAGACATTGCAGCTTTTTTAGGAGAAAAGGCAGACACAAAAAAACAATAGTGAAAAACGGGTTGAAATTTTTTATGGGGAGAGAAGAGAGGGGGAAAAAGAAGGGGGGTGTATGGAGAAGAGAGGGGTCAGTCGGACAGGAAAATTACAGGGAAAAGAGTGTGTATTTTTAAGCAAAACCCAAGACAGACACAGAGGGGCGATGCAAAGGGAAGAGAACGCGCTTATGTTGAAGAGAAAGAGATTGAAAAAGAGGGAAAGCAAGGGGGGAGAGGCAGAGAGAGTTTTAAACGTAAAAAAGGGGAGCATAAAGGAAACTGAAACAGAAAATAATGCAAAAGGGGTTAGGTACTTTTTGATATAAGATAGGTGCAGAAGGGGAAAGGCAAAGAGCCCGGCAGAAAAAAAGTGAAAAAATAGAAGAATAAAAAAGGAAGAAAAGGGGGGGAACGGGTAGAGAGGATCACGAATTTAAAAAGGAAAAATTAAATTTTTTTTTTCCGTAAAATTTTCAATTGAAAGATCTTCAAGTCAAAAAAAATTTTCTGTTTAAATCTGACTTGGAATAAATTACATATTTGGGATTAAAAAAAAATCCTAGAATTTTTTTGGATTGGCAAAAACCTTCTTGGGGCCACCCGGGCGTTTTGAAAAACGGGCCAGGAGGAATCCCAAAAGAAAAAAAAAAAACCCATTGAATTTTTTTCCCCAAAGAAATAAATCGAATTTGTTTAAAAACGGGAAAAATTCTTTTCCAAAGTAAAACCTTGAAAACCCCCCCTGGGGTTTTAGGTGTTGGGTATGGGTGAGTTTTGGAAATCTGTTTAAAAAATGAAAGGGGGTTAGACAAACCAAGCAAATGTCTGGCCTAAGTTTTTTGAGCCTTTCAGGGAAAAGGGTTGGGGGGGGCAATGAATTTATCAACACAAAATTTTAGTTCAGTGTGTTTGTGTTATAAAGGCACGTGTATTTTGGAAAAGGGGCAACTTGTCCTGTTTACAAACATTCAATCTTTTTTGGGACTAAGTTTTTCGTTTGTTTTTTGGTTTTTTTGGTTGGGTTTTGGGGGTTTTTTTTCAAAAATGGGGATCATTTTCCCATCTCTTTACTCTATTAAAAGTCAAGTGTTTTTTCCTTTTTTTTTATCAAATTTTACCTTTAAATATTTTATCAATCTGGTTTTTCTATTTTAGAACCCCCCTCCCCCCCCAAACCCCCCCACCCCCTGCCCAGTCCCGCAGATCGCAAAAAAAAAAGTTTGGTGAAAAAAAAAAAACCCCCAGAACTAGAAGTGGTTGGGAGGGTTGATGTGCGTGTGCTTGCGGTTTTGTTGAGTTTTCAAAATGGGCCCGGGTGTTCCCTTTCCCCCATTCACTCTTGAGAGTCCAGTTCTGGTTGGGGGGCTCAGTGCACACACTGCCCCCGCTTTTTTATTTCCCCCCATCGAGGGCCCTCAAACCCCATGACTGTGGGTAAAGGGCCCAGCCTAGCTGTACAAACATTTAAATAGACATACCTGAGATGGGAAAAATTTCATAGACCTAAGATGGAGGTTTGAACTCACTTAAAAAAATCGTCTAGGTCCTTATGGCTGCGCCTCACAGTGAAAGCCCTCAGGGTGTTGTTTGTGTGAAACCCTTTCCCGCGAAAAAGCATAGGTGATGCCACCTTTTGGGGACCCTTTTTCAAAAAAGGGATGGGCGAGTCCCGTTTCTTTGTGTTGTCTTGCTCCGGGAAAGGCGGGGGTGGGTTTTTAAATTTTTCTATATTTGGGGCCCTTGGGTGTCACAGATGGGGGTTTTGGGGTGTCAATTTCTTTGGGTCACCTTGCTGACTGAAATGGCAGGGTGGGACCCCAGCCTTTTGGGAGCCTGCTGTCTGAAAAGGGGGGAGTATGTCCATTGCTCTGTGTTGTGTTTGTTGGGCCCTCACATAAAGGGGTGGGGATGTCATTTCTTTTTGTGAGCCTTTCTGTCGAAATGGAGGAGTGAGTCATTGCCTGTGATACCTTTCTGTCTGAAATGGGGAGGTGAATATCACTGCTTTGTGTTGTCGTGCTGTCTGAAAGGCAGGGGGTTTTCTTTTCCTTGTAAACCTTGCTTCTGAAAAGGAAATGTATTTCAAATGCGTTTTTTCGTCTGCGAAATGGCAGGAAATGATGGGCATTCCTGTGAAAACCTTGCTGCCCGAAATGGCAGGGTATGTCCCCTGGGTTTTTTGTGTGAGTGTGTGAGACACTGTCTCAGATTTGGGACTTAAGGGCCCCTGCTTGGGTGAGCCTTGTTTTTTTGTAATAATTTTGGATGATTTCAAATTTGGGCAGGGGAAAAAAACCCGAGAAAAAGAGAGGCCCGACCTATTTCCCAAAAGGCCGGAAACCTTGAATTTGGGATTGAGGGCATCGACCAAGCCCCTTTTAAAACTTTTTACCCCATGTTGCCCACTCGATTCAGAAAAACCCAAAATAACCCCCTAAAAAAGGGATCCAATACGGGAAACCAAGGTCAGCGGGAAAATTTTTTTCGTGTTCTTGGGTTTGATAGGTGAAGAAGGGCGGGGGAAAAATGGGAGCAAACTCCAGCCAAAAAAATGTGTTCATATTCAAGTACAGGGGGGTTTAAGACGAATCCCCATTTAAAAAACCCCTAAATTTCATCCCACTGGGGATCACCTTTGGGGAAAAAAAAGGCTGACGCTCTGTCCAGGGCAAAGGCAGCAATAAAGGTGGGAGTTTAGCCACTCTACCTTTTTAGAGAGGGGCCCAAAAAGTCATTTTCCCCAAACCCAAAACAAAACCAAATGGAAAGAAAAGGCTTGGGGGCAGCAGTGGTGCGATCCAGTCCCCGAATACCACAAACAAACCTCTTCGAAATGAGACCGGGGTACGCTGACGCTGGGGCCCCCCTCAAAAACCCAATTAAGATTACCCCAAAACAGACCCAAATGACCGCGGGGTGCGGGCCCGTCTCAGACCCCAGAACACATCCTCCCCAAACTGTCCACCCAGGGTGTTTTCCCGGGGTCAACCCCAAACAGAGGGCCCGAAAGCAGATACGGTTTTGGGGGGGCGGGCCCAAACCTGGGGGAAGACGGGGGTTTCATTATGGGACAGGGTTTAAAATACAATTTTAAAAAAAAAAAAAAATTTTTTAAACGAAGAAAAAAGCAAAGGGGGTTGGACGGAGGGTAAAAATATTTGTCTTGCGGGGGGGAAATTTGACGGAAGGGGGCCCCTCCCCCCCAGGCACCCTTCCCCAGAAAAATTTAAATCCCCTGAGATGCTTTAATTTCCCCTTCGGGGCTTTTTTCTCTTACTCTTTTTTTTGCTGAGATGTTTTGGGGCTTTTAATACGGGGGTTTTGGGGTTTAAATACTTTTTTTCTAAAACATGTTCTCCTCCTCCCCCCCAGGACCCCCTAAAGGGCCGAACCCCGCCCTGCTTTTATCGGGTCCCCCCCTGTTTTTTTCAGGATGACAATGTGGGCCTGAAAGGGGGAAAGTTTTTTGGGGAAGTCCTTTCGTTTTATCTTTTTAAAAGCTTCAGGTGGGGGAAATTTTTTTTTTGGGGAAAGACAACCCGCTGTGGAAGAACAAAAGGTCAGCAAAAAGTAGGAAAAAAGTAGATTTCATTGGGGGGTAAAAAAGACCAAAAATTTTAAATTTAAAAACTACAGGGGCTTCAGATTGAAGTGAGTGCCTATGGGGTCTGTAAACCAAATTTGGGCACCAAAAAAAAGGGCCCCCTTTGGGGTTCTTTGGGTGCCAGGGGCTTCTTCACAACATATAAAAACCCGGGCCCAGGGTTCCGACTCCCAGCTGGTCCAACTTTTTTTCTTTTTTTTTTTTTTTTTTTTTTTTTTTTTTTCAACTAGGCCTTACCTTTTTTACCCCTTGTTTCAAAAAAAAAAATTGATCATGAAAATTTCCAACTCAAAAAACTTTTTTTGGATGGTTTTTTTTTTCCTGAAACGTCACTTTGATTTCAAAATTTTGGGGGGAATGAAAAAGACAGACTTTGGCATAGGGAATTGACAATTGGGAATTTTGTTGGGGTGAATTTTGGGGTGGGAAGAAAAAGACATGGGTTTTACCGGGGAAATTACAAAGTGGGTTATGTGCCAATGAACAGAAAGTGGACTGTGGCCTTTTGACGGCAATGTGTAATGTGCCGAAAAGAACAGCCCTGGACTGTGGCATTTTGGGGCCGGGCAATTTTGAGTAAAGGGGCGGAAAGAACAGACAGGACTGGGCATTGGGGCGGGGGGGGTTGGAAAATTTTCCGAAAGAACAGACATGGGCTGGGGCTTTTTGACTTTGGCCAAAAAAGAATAATGTCCCCAATAAAAAGACATGGACAGGCACTGTGACTGGCAGTGCAGAAAGGGGCCCCCAGGGAAAAACATGGACCCGTGGCAAAAAGGGACAGGCCCAAAGTGAATAAAGTGCCGAAAAAGGAAAAAAACAAGGACTGTGGCAAAAGTGACTGGGAATTTTGAATAATTCCGAAGGGAAAAACAAAGGACTTTTTGGGGTTGGGGACTGGCAATGTGAGTAATGTCCGAATGAACAGACATGGACTGGGGGCATTGGGGACCGGCAAAGTATTTTTTCCGAAAAGAACGACGGACGTGGCATTGGACTGGCAATGTGAGTAATGTGCCCCAAATGAAAAAGACCGACCCGTGGCAGGGGCCCCAGCAAATGTTATAATTTTGCCAATGAACAGACATTTGGGCTTTTTCGTTTCCAAAGTGCCCGGTAAACTGTGGGCAGGAAAGACCGGGCTTGGGCAGTGACATTTGGACTGACAGTGTGCATGGAATGAACACGTGTGGAAATTTTTTCCCGCATGGGACTGGGGCCCTGTGGTTTTTATTGGGAATAAATACGATGGACTTGGGGACTGTGACGGCCCAATGTTTTTTTTTTCTTTTTTAATCTCCCCCACATTTTGGGAAAGTGTGTGCCACAGTAAAAGGGGTACCCAAAGTCAATCCACACGGGGGCGTTTTGGGGGGGGTTTAAATGAGCCAGAAGGTTTTTGTCTTTTTAGGCCTGGGGATGCGTCATGGGTAAGGATTACCCAAACTGCAACAAGGGGTCAGATTTCCAAAAAATCACACCCGTTTTTCCCTTTTGTTTGCCCTTTAATTTTTAAAGGGAAAAAAGAAAAAAAAAAAATTTTGGGAATTTCCCGGTTTCCCCCCCCCCCCCCCCCCCCCCACCCCCCCCTCCCCCCCAAAAAAAAAATTAAGGGAAAAAAAATCAAAGACAGAAAATTTTTTAAAAGCAAAGGTTTTTGTCTGCTTTCGGGTTTTGGTCCAAAGAAGGTAAGAAGACCCTTTTTCCCGCATCCTTGCGCTTTTAAACCCTTTTCAAGATGGCGACGAAGCGGTCTTAACGTACCAGTGGGCCCTCCCTTTCCCAAAAAATTTAAAAAATTTTCAAAAGGATTGGGGATTAGAAAAAAAACCTTTTTTTTTTCTTTTTAAATTACAGGGTTTTTGCCTGGAAAAAAACAAAAAAAAAACGGTTTTGGGGAAACGGTCCCCATAACCCGACCAAAAAACGCATCTGGAAAATCCTTGTTTTTAACGGGTCGACAATGGTAGAGAACTTGGTAACACATAAATTTTGTAGGAGGGAAACCCACAACACTGTGGGGGCAAACTGATCTTGCCGGGCATCGGCCCCCCTGTGGCTGTCAAAAAACCTGGCCAAAATTTTTTCGGGGAAAGAAAAAACAAAACAAAAACTAATGCCCTGAAGTCCAAGAGTGACGAGGCAGCCTCAGTGGGGTTTTTTTTATTTTTGGGGGCAGACGTTTTAAAGATGAGGGGCTGTAAAAAAAGGCCTTCCCCTCTTTTCTTTCTTTGTTTTTTTTTTTTTTTTGCCTTTCCCGTGGGACAAAAAAATGCCTTTAGGAAATTTTTTTTCCCGGGAGATGAAGAAAAAGTCGACCCCTTTGGGGTATTTATGGGAAAAGGGGAAAAGGAAAAGGGAAAGGGTAAGAAAATTTAAAACCCAGGAAAAGTGACGGAACGCTGCTGTTTTTCTAGTGTATATAGACTTTTTTTTTGCATGTTTATTTCAATTTAGATTTGCTTTTCTTGGGTTTAATTTTAATTTGCACAGACTTCAGTGTTTCATTTTCCTTTAACCCCCTTTTTTTCTCTGTAAAAGCAAATTTTGGGAAAAAAATGAAAAAAGTCCGAAGGGGGAAAAAAAAGGAACTAGCTACTTTGAATGAAAAATTACTTTTTTTTTTAAACAACAAAATAACTTGTCCAATAAGACTACCAAAAATCAAATTAACTTTCTGTTGGGGCCAAGTTCACGACAAACAACACCCTGGGAACGCAAAAGCATTCAACCTCTTGGGTCCCTTCCCTTTAGGAAAAAAAAATAACATCTAGGGGATCTCTTCACGGGCCCCAAACGGATATTTTTTTCGCCTGAAGAAAACCCCAAGAGGGTTTTAAAAGGGAATTTGGGGCTCATCATGGGGCTTTTTTTGTCTGGGTCCTTTGGCCCGTCACCCAACCCCCCTCTTTTTTAAATTTTGGGTCCATCTTTCCCCCCTCAGTCACTTTTGTTTTGAAACTGTTCTTTGGGGCGGCGCAAGATTGCAGTGTTTTGGGGAAAAATTTCTTTAAAAATATGAAAGTCCCCCCTTGCACCAATTTTTTAGTGTAAAAATATTGGGGTGGGATGGGGTTTTAAAAACGTATGTCTGGTTGTGTTTGAAGTGGAGCTGTCTGCAGTTCTGTGCTTTTTGGGAAACCGCTACGAAATTTTTTTTTAAAAAGCAATTTCTGCCACTCTTTTTGATAAACCTTTTCCCCAAAAAAAAATCGGGGGGGAAAAAAGGGAAAAAAAAGGGCCCTTTTCAACTTATCAGCGGCTTTTGCACAACAGTGAAAACCAAGATCTTTAAAATTTTGGCCCTTTTTGGGTGTCAAAAACTGGCCAAATTCAGTAAAAGAGGAAGGAAAAAAAAAGAAGAATCGGTATAAAAAGGGCCCTGGGGTTTTGCCACCCTCCCCCAAATGGTTTCCTGGTATCATCAATATCAAAAATTTTTAAAAATTAATGAAAATTAGTTTTTTGGAAAAGGGCGTCAAAAAAAAATTAATTACTGATTAGATTTGGGGGCATCTTCTTAGCCCCATCACAATTTTGTTGAAGTGAAGTGGGGGCGAAAAAGGGGGTTTAAAACCCACACCACCAAAAAAAAAGTCAAAAAAGGGCCCCTTTAAAGGGTGAACGGGGGATCTAAACCCCTATTCCCCCCATCTTCCAAAAACCTCAGACTACGATTGGGCCCTTTTTGGGCCCCTGGGGGGTGACCCAGCATAGCTCTCCCCTAAGGCTTTTTTGTGAAGCTTGGACCATGGAAAAAGGGGACGGGATAAAAGGGAATGGGCCCGGGGCCCCAAATCCTTCAATTCAACCCCCCCGCACTTTTTACGGCAGAATTTTTTTTTTAGCAAAATTATTTTGGGCGGTTTAGGGACAGTGGAGGGGACTATCCCTCGGGCCAATGGGGCAGTGTACCCCGCCCCCAGGGGTGGGTGCATCGCTATGATGGGTCAGAAATCTGGTAGACTGCACAGATGTTTTACTTTCCCCTTTAAACCTGAGTTTTCCCGTGTTTTGGAAAGACCTACAACTGGGGGCGGGGGGGTCCCGGGCTAATAAAATTGTTGACGGACCATGGCCACAAAGGCCTAGTACTACATCATGCAAAAAGGAGGCATGAAAAGGGAAAAACATCTCCAGCGAGATTTTTTGCAAAACTTTGTGCAATTAGGATCCCGATTTTTTTTTTTATTGGGCCTTTTTCGGGAAACGGTTTCTGCAGTTTCATAATGCTTGTTGGGTCTTTTGGGGATGAATTTGGTAATTTTAAAAAAATTTTTACCAAAAAACAAAAAACAAAAATTGTGGGTTTTTAAAAAAAACGAAGAAATCTTTACTTTTGGAACTTGTTTTGGGCCTCGCATACAAGGTTTTTCTCCCTTCCCCCCCCCTCCCCTTTCCCCCCCCCTCCAAAAAATTCCCGGGGCTCAAATATGTTGAAGCCTGAAAATTTAGAACTTTCACTTCATTACATCAGTATTAAAAATATTTGAGAACTTTGACGTGTAAAGCTTGTAATTTTTGAACTTTCACTTCATTATCAAAAGTATTTTTCATGAATTTTTGGGAAAATTTTTTGTCATTTCATCATTTTTATCATTATTTGAGAATTTTAACTTTGTAAACATCCCTTAATTTTCATGGTTTTTCCATCTTTAAGGGATTTTCATTATCGCATTGCTGTTATTGGGATTTTTATTGTCAAAATCCGGGCCCAAGACCTGGGTGAAAATGAAAAAAATTCATCCTGTGGAAACTGCTAAAATTTTTTAAAATGGGGGGGTGACAGCCAGGTTTAAAACTGGCGTTTTCCGGGTTTCTTTGAAATCGACAAACGAAGAGGAAAAAGGGGGGGGCCACCCAAAACCCAAAAAAAATGAGAGACTCGGGGGAGCTGACCCCCGAGGTAAACCGAAAGGCATGGGCCCGTGGGGGCATAACTTAAGGGTTCCAATGCTTTTTTGCCCTTCGGGGAAAGGGGTGGGGTTTTGGGAACCCCCTTTTGATAATAATGGATAATGGAGTGGTAAGGCCGGACAAGTGTGGGGTGTTTAAAGGGAAAATTTATGGGTCAAAACCCCGTGCACTTTTTTAATTGGTTTTTTGGGGATTTCTTTTCCCCTTTCAACACAACCTGTCCCAGAAATGACATGGGAAAAAGGGAGCAACCTTTAAATTGCTTTCCTTTAAAAAATTCTTCACAGGAAGTTGATCATTAGGGGGGCTAACTCAGGTCATCTTCTTGCTGTTTGCTTTGAGTATTCTCTGTAGATGTCGATCATTAGGGGAGCTAATTCGAGTCCATCTTATGCCGCTTGCGTTAAATGTTCTTCACAGGATGTCGATCATTAGGAGAGCTTAATCAGGTTCATCTTATTGCCGCTTGCGTTGAATGTTCTTCACAGGATGTCGATCATTAGGAGAGCTTAATCAGGTTCATCTTATTGCCGCTTGCTTTGAATGTTCTTCACAGGATCATGACCATTAGGAGAGCTTAATCAGGTTCATCTTATTGCCGCTTGCTTTGAATGTTCTTCACAGGATCATGACCATTAGGAGAGCTTAATCAGGTTCATCTTATTGCCGCTTGCTTGAATGTTCTTCACAGGATCATGACCATTAGGAGAGCTTAATCAGGTTCATCTTATTGCCGCTGCTTTGAATGTTCTTCACAGGATCATGACCATTACGAGAGCTTAATCAGGTTCATCTTATTGCCGCTTGCTTGAATGTTCTTCACAGGATCATGACCATTAGGAGAGCTTAATCAGGTTCATCTTATTGCCGCTTGCTTTGAATGTTCTTCACAGGATCATGACCATTAGGAGAGCTTAATCAGGTTCATCTTATTGCCGCTTGCTTTGAATGTTCTTCACAGGATGTCGATCATTAGGAGAGCTTAATCAGGTTCATCTTATTGCCGCTTGCTTTGAATGTTCTTCACAGGATGTCGATCATTAGGAGAGCTTAATCAGGTTCATCTTATTGCCGCTTGCGTTGAATGTTCTTCACAGGATGTCGATCATTAGGAGAGCTTAATCAGGTTCATCTTATTGCCGCTTGCTTTGAATGTTCTTCACAGGATGTCGATCATTAGGAGAGCTTAATCAGGTTCATCTTATTGCCGCTTGCTTTGAATGTTCTTCACAGGATGTCGATCATTAGGAGAGCTTAATCAGGTTCATCTTATTGCCGCTTGCGTTGAATGTTCTTCACAGGATGTCGATCATTAGGAGAGCTTAATCGGGTTCATCTTATTGCCGCTTGCTTTGAATGTTCTTCACAGGATCATGACCATTTAGTGAACTAACTCGGGTCCATCTTATCACTGCTTGCTCTGACTATTATCCACGAGCTGTTGATCATTTGGTGTACTAACCCTGGCCCTGTCTTTTACCGCTTGCTTTGAATGACACCACCAGTCCAGAGGAGGTGGCCACAGACCTGCTTCAAACACTTGGCCAGCACTGATTAGATGAACAGCTTTCAAAATGTATGAACGGCATGTTCAGGTTTTGCAACACAGGGGCTGCCGGATCACGTGGACAAAGGAAATCACGGAAAGAAAAGATGCCGTTGAAGAAAGTGAAACTTTGAAAGACGGAAGATAAATTTGGACAGAAAGTTGAAAGCAGCAGGTAAAGTTCCATAAAGAACTCTTTGAAAGACAGAAGATAAATTTGGACAGAAAGCTGAAAACACAGCAGGTAAAGTTCCATAAAGAAATCTTGGAAAGACAGAATGTGTTATCTTAACCCTCTGCCCCTTGGATCGCCCACTGTGGCCCGAAACGCGATGCCTTTCGTATCCTTGTAACGCCCGCTGTGGCCCGAAATACACCGATACCGTTTGGCTGCCCCTAACAGACGAATTTTTCCCACAATGCTTTGCGGCATTATACAGTGACGTAGTTCCAGTTTCCAACTTCCTTCCAGTCCAAACAGTGCGTTTTTTCATGGAGGACTTCGGTCGCAGTGATTTTTTGAAGTTGAGAGCAAGTTTTTTGATCGAAATTTTCGCTTCGGCAAGATGGACGATGAAACTGTGGAGATGTTGGCGAACATTTTTGGTGGCAGTGACAGTGATGAGGAGCTATTTACTGGCTTTAGATTAGAAGAAATAGTGAAAGGAGAGGAGTCCGATGTCGATTTTGGTGGCTGATGGAGGCGATCTCGGCGAAAATCTTAACATTAACTATGCCGATTACGATGGCGTTTTATGCAGTTTGGTCAGTAGTGTTGAACTTAGCATAATTTTTTTACACCATTTTATCAACAAAGATATAAGCTTTGATGCATGTGGAATTTTACTTCAAAATGTTAACTTAATTTTGGAGCAAATAAAACATATTTATGACCAAGGTTTGTATTTTTTCTGATTTTTATTTAACATCAGTACATCCAATTTACGGAGTTACTTACCTTAGAAAATTAATCTGCAAGAGAGGTAATCTGTGTGTTTCCTTCCAGGGAAGTGACAGTTGCCTCTGAATAGATGATATGTAGAAATCTGCAAGGGAGGTAATCTGTGTGAGAGTTTCCTTTCAGGGAAAGTGACAGTTGCCTCTGAACAGAAGATATGTAGAAATCTGCAAGGGAGGTAATCTGTGTGACAGTTTCCTTTAAGGGGAAGTGACAGTTGCCTCTGAATAGACCATATGTAGAAATCTCCAAGGGAGGCAATCTGTGTGAGAGTTTCCTTTCAGGGAAGGGACAAGATGCCTCTTTGAATAGACCATATTTAGAAAATATGCAAGGGAGGTAATCTATCTTAGAGCCTTTTATGGGAAGTGACGGATACCACTGGTTGGCACATTTAAAGCAATTTTTGCCCCATTGGTCATGCTTATGATGCAGTCAGAGAGACAATGCCAAAACAGGGATCTGAAACAGTGTTCCTGGGGCATGTGTAAAGCAGACAGTCGATATCTCAGTCGTTATACTGGCGTGCACTTGAAATCAAGTATTTGGCTCTGAATCTATTTCTTTGACCCATAAACTGAGAGACGGTGTCTCTATATAATATGGAGAGAGAGGCATCATCTCCGTCTATTTCCTTGACCTATAAATTGAGAAAAGGTAACTCTGTTTGCAATGGAGAGGCAATTGTCATCTTTAGATTTGTTTCCCTTTCCCCCTTGGAACAGGCTATTGTTGCTGCTGCAGATTTCATCATTTGTTTGTCATACCATGAGGACCAAAGAAGACACCTGTATGGATTTCATTGGTTGTTCCGAGCATCGTGAGTTTGGTAGGAATCTCCAGATGTGTTCATTGATGCCAAAGTAATGTGCTGCAGATTTCATCATTTGTTTGTCATACCATGAGGACCAAAGAAGACACCTGTACGGATTTCATTGGTTGTTCCGAGCATCGTGAGTTTGGTAGGAATCTCCAGATGTGTTCATTGACGCCAAAGTAATGTGCTGCAGATTTCATCATTTGTTCATCATACCATGAGGACCAGAGTAGACAGTTGTGAGGATGTCATTGGTTGTTCCTAGTACCATGAGTTTGGTAGGAAACACCACATGTGTCCTGTTGAGGGCATAATACTGTGCTGCAGATTTCTCCTGTTGTTCCCAGCGTCATGGGGACAGCAGAAAACTCCAGAAGATGTGTTCAGTTGACTGTGTAGTACTGTGCTGCAGATTTCATCTGTTGTTCCTAGCACCCTAGGTTCAGCAGAAAATAACAGAACCGTGGATTTGATAATTGCACACAGCACAGTTTATATCAGAATGAAGACCATACAGAACACCAGAAGTTCGTTTTGTTAATGATATTATATTATTGTACTGTTGATTTCATCACTTGTTCTTGTTTGATCATTACACTCGTTCCTTTTTTAAATGAGGAATGTCTTGTTTGATTTTTATACTCTTCCGTTTGTGATGTGAACCATGTATTATTGTACTTATCTGTTTTTATGTGAACATGACTGTCTTGTTTGATTTTTATACTCTTCCGTTTGTGATGTGAACCATGTATTATTGTACTTATCTGTTTTTATGTGAACATGACTGTCTTGTTTGATTTTTGCACTCTTCCCTTTCGAATGTTGTCTTGTTTGATCATTATACTCTTCCCTTTCTTACGTGAGCCATGTCCTATTTCATTATCATGTTCGTTCTGTTTTTATGTAAACAGTGTCTTGTTCGGTTAACATGCTCATCAGTTCCTTATGTGAACAATGTCTGATGATGATTCTTGTGCCTTTTGTATGCAAATTGTGTCTTGTTTGTCTGTTATACTTTTCAGTTTTTAATATGAACCATTTCACTTGGATTGCTGTGTTCCTCTCGGTCTTACTTTTGTTTTATTGTTATTGTGAACGTAACAAGAAGACCAACTCTAACCAGTCCCAATGGCACAGTGGTTAAAAGTATGGATCAACAAATGGAAGGTTTGGGGTTCAATCTTGATCAGTAGCTTAAGCCAGAATACAGAATTTTGTGGGAATCTTTTTTTTTTTTAAATTTAACTGGAGGTCTCAACCCATATGTTGAAGGTTGTGTCTGTTTCATTCTGACCAGTTGGGTTTGGTTTATTTTTTTGTCATTTTATTTTATTGTCTGTATCTCTTGTTCAGTTTGAGTTCCATTCTTTTTTCTTTTTTTTTTTTGCAATAAGGAAAAATAGGTAATAGCTGATAATAATATCAGATAAACATAATTTCTGCCTTTTCGTGGCATGATGACTGTATTGAACATGGCTCATTTTGCTCTCCGTTTTCCTTTGGGTTTTTTTTTTTTCACTGCTGTTTTGTGGTATAAATAAAGATTTGATATCTTTTAAGAGTGAAGGGGAGAGTGGTGTACGTATTCAGCAGTAATTTGTCGCCTGTGTTTTCAGAGCGAAGAAGAAAGCGACAGTGAAGGGGACATGTTTGGAGCAGCGACGAAAAAGCACAAGGATTCTGAGGAGGACTCCGACGAAGATGATGACAGCGAAGACGAGGGAGCAACAGCGGGCGACTCGGAGGAAGAGAAGGGCGATGAAGAAGGCAGTGAGAAAGAAGCGGTGAGGACGCCCGTTTCATGTCGGTCAGCAGGGAAGAACTCGGTATGAAAAATGAAGTGTGCAAATTAGTGCATGTTCTTATGAGACTGGAACGGTAAGTTTCCTGTATGAACACACAAAGAGTGTAAACGCATAGGCAAACACGTCCAGTAGGGAACTACGCAGTATGAAAAATAAAGTGTGCAAATTAGTGCATGTTCTTATGAGACTGGAACGGTAGGTTTCCTGTATGAACACACAAAGAGTATAAACGCATAGGCAAACACGTCCAGTAGGGAACTACTCAGTATGAAAAATGAAGTCTGCAAATTAGTGCGTGTTCGTATGAGACTGGAAGAGTAAGTTTCCTGTACGAACACACAAAGAGAATAAACGCATAGGCAAACATGTCCAGTAGGGAACTACGCAGTATGAAAAATGAAGTGTGCAAATTAGTGCATGTTTGTATGAGACTGGAGCAGTAAGTTTCCTGTGTGAACACACAAAGAGTATAAACGCACAGCCAAACACGTCCAGTAGGGAACTACGCAGTGTGAAAAATGAAGTCTGCAAATTAGTGCGTGTTCGTATGAGACTGGAAGAGTAAGTTTCCTGTGTGAACACACAAAGAGTATAAACGCACAGCCAAACACGTCCAGCAGGGAAGAACTCAGTAAGCACGAAAAATGAAGTGTGCAATTCAGTGCACGTTCTTACGAGACCGGAGCAGTAAGTTTCCTGTGTGAACTTACAAAGAGTATGAACACACACAGGCAAACACGTTGGTTACAGAAGATGTAGCCCGAGCGGGCTGTGTGCTCAGTCTTTGAATCCACTGGCAGGGCTGTGTCACAGGTCCTGAAGGGACATAACTCCATCTGTGTGGAAGCAGAGCGTATCATAGGACAGCTCCAGTGGGAAGGGCGTATTGTTTGGATTGAAGAATGCCTCCTGTCCCTGTCTTCGTCTCTTTGCTACGCAGGAGAAGAGCAAGGAATCTGAGTTGGTCCACAGAAACGATAGAAAGTCGCTGTTCAAAGGACCTCCCCTGATGTAAGATCCTGCCCGAATTTTATTGCCTCCCTCTGTCCCTCCCCCCCCCCCCCCCCCCCCCCCCCCCCCCTCCCCCCCCCCCCCCCCCCCCCCCCCCCCCCCCCCCCCCCCCCCCTTCCTTCAGCCTCCTCCATTCCATCCAGGCCTCTGCCCATGGTGAGGGAAATCTGATGCCACATGTTCAGTGTCTCAAATTTACCAGTAAATCATCACCCCTGTACTTTAAGAGTGGAATGACAGGGTCACCTACGTCCTCAAGATGATTAGCACTAGATCACAGAGCCAGGTACATTCTCAAGATGATTAGCACTAGACTACAGAGTCAGGTACATCCTCAACATGATTACCACTAGACTACAGAGCCAGGTACATTCTCAACGTGATTAGCACCAGATTACAGAGTCAGGTACATCCTCAACATGATTAGCACCAGATCACAGAGTCAGGTACATCCTCAACATGATTAGCACCAGATTACAGAGTCAGGTACATCCTCAACATGATTAGCACCAGA
Organism: Conus ventricosus; assembly: GCA_018398815.1. Classification (NCBI taxonomy): domain Eukaryota; kingdom Metazoa; phylum Mollusca; class Gastropoda; order Neogastropoda; family Conidae; genus Conus; species Conus ventricosus. The sequence goes on along the minus strand of CM031622.1, from coordinate 22,841,643 downwards.
TCACAGAGTCAGGTACATCCTCAACATGATTAGCACCAGATTACAGAGTCAGGTACATCCTCAACATGATTAGCACCAGATTACAGAGTCAACTACATCCTCAACATGATTAGCAGCAGATCACAGAGTCAGGTACATCCTCAACATGATTAGCAGCAGATCACAGAGTCAGGTACATCCTCAACATGATTAGCAGCAGATTACAGAGTCAGGTACATCCTCAACATGATTAGCAGCAGATTACAGAGTCAGGTACATCCTCAACATGATTAGCAGCAAATTACAGAGTCAGATACATCCTCAACATGATTAGCAGCAGATTACAGAGTCAGGTACATCCTCAACATGATTAGCAGCAGATTACAGAGTCAGGTACATCCTCAACATGATTAGCAGCAGATTACAGAGTCAGGTACATCCTCAACATGATTAGCAGCAGATTACAGAGTCAGGTACATCCTCAACATGATTAGCAGCAGATTACAGAGTCAGGTACATCCTCAACATGATTAGCAGCAGATTACAGAGTCAGGTACATCCTCAACATGATTAGCAGCAGATTACAGAGTCAGGTACATCCTCAACATGATTTGCAGCAGATTACAGAGTCAGGTACATCCTCAACATGATTAGCAGCAGATTACGGAGTCAGGTACATCCTCAACATGATTAGCAGCAGATTACAGAGTCAGGTACATCCTCAACATGATTAGCAGCAGATTACAGAGTCAGGTACATCCTCAACATGATTAGCAGCAGATTACAGAGTCAGGTACATCCTCAACATGATTAGCAGCAGATTACAGAGTCAGGTACATCCTCAACATGATTAGCAGCAGATTACAGAGTCAGGTACATCCTCAACATGATTAGCAGCAGATTACAGAGTCAAGTACATCCTCAACATGATTAGCAGCAGATTACAGAGTCAGATACATCCTCAACATGATTAGCAGCAGATTACAGAGTCAGGTACATCCTCAACATGATTAGCAGCAGATTATAGAGTCAGATACATCCTCAACATGATTAGCAGCAGATTACAGAGTCCGGTACATCCTCAACATGATTAGCAGCAGATTACAGAGTCCGGTACATCCTCAACATGATTAGCAGCAGATTACAGAGTCAGGTACATCCTCAACATGATTAGCAGCAGATTACAGAGTCAGGTACATCCTCAACATGATTAGCAGCAGATTACAGAGTCAGGTACATCCTCAACATGATTAGCAGCAGATTACAGAGTCAGTACATCCTCAACATGATTAGCAGCAGATTACAGAGTCAGGTACATCCTCAACATGATTAGCAGCAGATTACAGAGTCAGGTACATCCTCAACATGATTAGCAGCAGATTACAGAGTCAGGTGCATCCTCAACATGATTAGCAGCAGATTACAGAGTCAGGTACATCCTCAACATGATTAGCACCAGATCACAGAGTCAGGTACATCCTCAACATGATTAGCACCAGATCACAGAGTCAGGTACATCCTCAACATGATTAGCACCAGATCACAGAGTCGGATACATCCTCAACATGATTAGCACCAGATCACAAAGTCAGATACATCCTCAACATGATTAGCACTAGATCACAGAGTCAGGTGCATCCTCAACATGATTAGCACTAGATCACAGAGTCAGGTGCATCCTCAACATGATTAGCACTAGATCACAGAGTCAGGTACATCCTCAACATGATTAACACTAGATCACAGAGTCAGGTACATCCTCAACATGATTAGCACCAGATCACAGTCATCAATGTCTTTGACATTGATTAGCAATGGGTAACAGTCACCTATATCTTCAGTAGTGATGAACAGTGGATTACAGGGTCACCTGTGACTTCAACACTGATTACCACTAAATCACGAGGTCACCTACATCCCCAACACAGAGTACCTGTGGATTACAGTGTCACCTGTGTCCTCAGGAGCTGCCAACCCTCCAATTTTCTTTTCTGGAATTTCCCTAATCTAGAAAATTACTCCTGAAATCTCAAATGTTGTTAAAGTATCCAAAATTTCAAAGTTTTGCTTAAAAATTTGAGGCTTGGGGATCTTTTTTTTAAAAATAGGGATGATAAAATAGTGCAGAATAAAACCCAAATGGTGTTATGTGGATCTTGGTTGTTACTTATATGTATGGAATAAGTACTTTCATTTTAAACCATGTATTGCCAGCTGAAACATAAAGGGTTTAGAAATGCTTTCAATCAAAAAGCAGAACTGACCCCGCTTTAACACCCCCCCCCCCCCCCCCCCCCCTCATCCACCCCCTTTTTTTTTCCCCTGGTTCCTGAATTTTGACTCCAGAAGGTCAGCAGCCTTGCATTTGACATTGATCATTGTCGTCGCTCTGCAGCTTCGATGTACAACCAGATCATGTAGTATACATCCCCAGATGCGTTTCTAGTATGGTTAGAAAAATTTATGAACTTTAGATATGTAGTTGTTCGACGACACCTGCCTGTGCACACACATGCACTGACACACCTCCAGGCACACAAACACAAGGCACCGGCACGCACATGGCCATGCCATGGCCAGGTACACATGCCCATACATGGATGCCATCAGCTAAGCTGCATCCAGTCAGATCTAGCTGCAAAGCGAGGCGACTGTAGGCTGAATTCTAAATAAATTTGAGAAATTCTTGTTAAAGTTCCGCCGAAAAACGTTGACAAACGAATCACAAGACAAAACACGACGCGTTTCGACCTCTTAGGTCTTCTTCAGGCAAGACACACAACACTCGGGACAACGAAAATGAACAGTGAATAAATTTGACGCCCATCTTGTGCCGAATTGGAGGAAGATAAGTGATTGCTCGTTCATTTTCGTTGTCCCGAGTGTTGTGTATCTTGCCTGAAGAAGACCTAAGAGGTCGAAACGCGTCGTGTTTTGTCTTGTGATTTGTTTGTCAACGTTTATCGGCGGAGCTTTATCATTCATTTTTCAAATACATCCAGTGAGGTCAGTGCACCCCGATGTGTGCAGGGTCGACCCAAGAGTGGAGGGGACTTCGCGTCCGAGCTGGCAGCCAGGATCGGAGCCTCCATTCCAAAGCCTCCACCTCGTGCTGCTGACAGTGAGGAGGAGGCTGATGGGGAGGAGTGGGGGGAGTCGGAGGTCAAGGCCAGCCGTGAGTTGGTGTGAAAGCTACAGCTTGATTGGATTTGAGACGTGTTTTGCATGGAGATTTTTTAACTTTCATGTGGTTTGACTCTGCGTGCTTGTGTGTGTGTGTGTGTGTGTGTATGTGTGTGTGTGTGTATGAATGCACATTTGTGTAAGCATCCATGTGCATGTGCATTTATGTTTCTGTCTGTCTGCCTGTGTCTGCCTGCCTGTATGTGTGTATTGTGCATGTTGTACCAGTTGTGTGTGTGTGTGTGTGTGTGTGTGTGTGTGTGTGTGTGTGTGTTGTAATAGTCTAGTTTTACCAGACTACAAAAGCTTTTTCTTTTGTATTCATGTGTTGGCATCAGTTATGTTAAACTTCCACTGGTGCATCTGTATTATATGTGACCTTCCACCACAAAACCAGTCGTAGCTCGATTTTTGAAAGTTCTGAGATATACATTTATTTAAAATCTACAGATTTTTCTGATTAATTTGATATAAAAATGAACGCTATAGGGCAAAAAAAAAAAGAAAGTTATGGTCATTTGAAGTGGGTTACTGTGCCAACGGCCATTTTGAGAAAACGGCTTCTAAAGTTTTTGCTATCATCTCCAGCATATTTTCCTTAGCAATGGCATCTTACTTTTTACCATACTTATTTTTAGATGACACACAGAGAAACCGGGAGAGCATCACACACGCTTTTGAACGGTATATAACACGATGCGGTTCTGCAAGGGTTGCGTTAAGTTTTAGGCGAGTGAAAATGGGTCATTTTGCGTTAAAAGAAGTTCATTTTGATTCGAGGTTAGGCTTTTAAATCTCAATTTTAATTAATGTATTGGAGCAAATGGATAGTGCCAGGTGAAAGTTTAGGGTGTAAGGAACACATTTCTGCAAAAAAAAAAGTCAAATGCCCAGGTAGACAGATCCTCACCAGCTATTTTCAGCTGTTGCCATGAAGTAGGCCGCGCGAGTTAAGACTGGTTTCGTGGTGGCGGGTCACATATATGCACACATGCAAATGTACACACTCATGCATTTGAATAGCATAACATGCATGCATTTGCACATACCTGTGCATACATACACACACATTCATATGCTTGCATTCACACATACACAAACACACATACATTTACACACACACACACACACACACACAGGCACACAAGATATATATTTGTTAGTCAGTTTAACAGATAACTCGCATTTTACCTGCCTCCTTTACAGGTACAGACAGCAAATCGAAGAAGACAGAGGAGAAGAAAGAGAGCAAAAAGAAAGAGAAGAAAGGGAAAGGCAAAGGCAAGGGCAAACATTCCAGATCTGTGGAGAATGATGAAGGTAGGTCTCAGAGAATCAGATGATAAACTTAAAACGGCATCACAGACAAATTCCGGCATTAGTAGAGAATGACTAATAGTACAGGTAAATCCCATCATATCCTTATTATCGTTATAAGAGTATTTATACAGCTCCTATCCTTGGTTAGAGTCCAGGCTCTAAATGCTTCACAGTTCATGCTTATGTTTACATAACCCGAGTAGAGTTGACTGACGACTTGCCGGTTCGGAAGATTTTCAGTGGTTTCCTGTTTCATGCAGTCAAATCTCAGTCGTTCAATTTTTCAGTCATTCTTTGGGTTTTTTATATCCTGCACGAAGGATGCATGCTGTGTATATGTGTCATCAATACCAACGACCAAACTGGCCTTCTCTTCAGAAAGTCGGTGATGGGATTTTAAGTGTGTGCAAGATGTTCTAATGTGTATGTACGCACACGAAGACATGGGATCTCAGTTTACAGTCTCATTCGAAGGACTTTCAGGATATGGAGTCAGAGACAGTGTTGACTCGGAGGGAAAAATCCCCCAGCAGCGAAACAGCCATGAGGAAATTTGAACCAGTAACCCCAGGATCACATGTGCAGTGCTCTATCAGATGAGCTGTTCTGACCCCCACGTGAAACAATACTAAAAACAACATCTACATCAGTATAGAGTGACAGATGTAATGTTAGTACAATTAGATTACACTTTTATAATGTTAACAGTGTTAGAATGACACTGATACCATAGGTATACCACATATGTTTATTATGTTGACAGTGTTAGAATGACACTGATACCATAGGTATACCACATATGTTTATTATGTTGACTGTCATCAACAGCATGGTCATGCCATACACGACACACGGCCGTATCATGCACTATATATGGCCATACCATACACTGTACATGGCCGTATCATACACTACAAATGGCCGTTATACACTACCATGGTCTTTATCATACACTACCATGGCCGTATCATACACTACCATGGCTGCATCATACACTGCAAATGGCTGTATCATACACTACCATGGCCGTATCATACACTACCATGGCTGTATCATACACTACCATGGCCGTATCATACACTACACATGGCTGTATCATACACTACAAATGGCTGTTATCATACACTACCATGGCCGTATCATACACTACACATGGCCGTATCATACACTACCATGGCTGTATCACTACACATGGCTGTATCATACACTACACATGGCTGTATCATACACTACACATGGCCGTATCATAAACTACCATGGCCGTATCATACACTATGGCCGTATCATACACTACATATGGCCGTATCATACACTACAAATGGCTGTATCATACACTACACATGGCCGTATCATACACTACACATGGCCATATCATACACTACAAATGGCCGTATCATACACTACACATGGCTGTATCATACACTACCATGGCCATATCATACACTACACATGGCCGTATCATACACTACAAATGGCTGTATCATACACTACAAATGGCTGTATCATACACTACACACATGGCCGTATTATACACTACACATGGCCATATCATACACTATACATGGCCATAGCATACACTATACATGGCCATATCGTACACTACACATGGCCATATCATACGCTATTGTACTGTCGACGTTGATGAGGATGACAGTGATGTGCAGGGTGTTTTGTCATTGGTAGATAGTTTCTGGAAAGTTTTCTGGTTGCCAGCGAAGGACATGAAAACTAGATGATACTGTACACTGTCACTGATGAATAATGTTGGTGATGCCCACTGTCATCTCAACGGTTGTTATTGTTTGATTGTTTCTGGAAAATAGGAAGACGGCCCTACACGTTTTAGGTACAAGAATAATGATGATGATGTTGAAGGTACTTACAGACTTGTTGTGAGCTCGTCGTGATTTGGTGGTTTGTTGTTGTTGTGGTTTGGCAGTTCTAAACTGAATTTACTGTACACCCATGTGACAAGACCATGGACTTACAACGATCATACTTTCTTTCTGAAATGATCCATGAACTTCTTTATGCAGTTTGTTGTTTTGCAGTGATTTTCTCAGTGATGGTGTGTTTTTTATTTGAAAGATGTTTTATTCAAGAGAGAGTGTACGTCACTCCATACCGTGCTGACTGCTGCTTGCCGATGCTTGACTGAGGTAGACTGTTGAGCTTGCCAAACTTGGAACTGTGTTGAATATATGGTTTTAAAGTATTTTGAGTTGGAGTATCAGAGCAGAAGCAGATGAAATGGTTGTTTTACAAAGTGAGAGTATAAATTCCGGTCAGCCAACCACACATTAATTTCCCTCGCATGAAAGCTGGTCAACCAGCCACAAATTCTTGTCATCACACGAATATGTGTGAATCAAGACCTTGGATTGTGAACGAAAAGATTGCTGTATGAAAAACAGAGACAAGGGTTGCAGACCTGTTTACCCGTACGATTTCGCCATATTTTGTACTCGTATTTGGTAGAAATACAATAAATATGGTACATGGGGAAACATACGGCGAAAAAATCTGACTATCATTTCTGTGCACTGCATTTCTGAAGGAATAGGTGTATTGACATATCTGCTGTGCGTACACTCTCCTCGCGACTTTTCATGTCGATATTTCTGATTGGCCGAGAGCGCTTATTCCTAGTTCTCAGCTTCGAGATTTGACGTCGTTTTCGGTTCAGCCATTTTGTATTCTAAACGTTCCTCTTCCGAGATGACGGCCCTAAAGCGAAAAAAGGGGAACAGGAATATCTGGATAAATGTATCCAACAACCATGTTTTGCCGCAGCGCAGTTTAAACTTTCTCATTGGTGTACTCCTATTTTGTAGAAAGTACTCTTGTGTATGATTTGGAATACTCCGAGTCAAATTTCGGGGTAAACAGGTCTGGGGTTGCCAGGACTGCATCACTAATCCATCTAAGCAATTAGTTGGTTCCTTTGGTGGAGAATGGCCTTGACACTGACAGTATTAACGGCCTTGACCCTGGTGTTTGGTGTTGTCCAGGAGACCTGTTTGGTCAGAGCACTCAGATGGAGGAAGACGATCTGTTTGGAAAACCCGGGGGTTGTTCTCCAGCAGCAAAGGACTGTTTGATGATGACGACGACGACGATAATGCTGTAAGTGATAGTGTGAAAGCGAGGAGGAACATGATGCTTCAGAGATTTAGTTACAGTGTCGATGATGTCTGAAGTGTTTGTGGACAGTGTGGAAAGTGTACAGTTTATTTTGGTGTCGTAACTAACTGTTGACAGTGTGTCACGTTTTTGAATATCCTGTCTGAAATATCGATGGACAGCGTGTAACGCTTTTGACTATCCTGATGTCTAAAACATTTGTTGACAGTGTGTAAAGTTTTCTGTTATCCAGATGTCTGAAGTATTTGTAGACAGTGTGTAAAGTTTACAATTATTTTGATGTCTGTATAACTGTTAACAGTGTGTAAAGTTTACATTTATTTTGATGTCTGTATAACTGTTGACAGTGTGTAAAGTTTGCAATTATTTTGATGATTTTAAATATAATTAATAGCAAACTGCTAAGAAAACGTAGACAAACGAATCACAAGGCAAAACATGACGCGTTTTGACCTCTTAGGTCTTTTCTGGCAAGATACAAAACACTCAGGACAATGAAAATGAACGAGCAATCACTTATCTTCATTCACTTCAGTGCAAGATGGGCGTTGATTCAACACATCATGTTTTGTCTTGTGGTTCGTTTGTCAACGTTTTCTTGGCGGTTCGCTATTAATCACATTCAAAATTTGTTTAGATTTCCGCCTGCATTCATCTCACTTTGCAACTAGATCTAATTATTTTGATGTTTGTTGTAACTGTTGATAATATGTAAGGCTCACAATTATGTCTATATATTTGTTGACAGTTTGTAAAGTTTTCTGTTGTCCAGATGTCTGAAATTTTGTAGACAGTGTGTAAAGTTTACAATTATTTTGATGTCTGTAGTAACTGTTGACAGTGTGTGAAGTTTCCTTTGTCCTGATGTCTGAAGTATCTGTTGACAGTGTGTAAAGTTTTCTGTTATCCTGATGTCTGAAGTATCTGTTTACAGTGTGCAAAGTTTTCTGTTGTCTCGATGTTTGAAGTATATGTTGACAGTGTGTAAAGTTTTCTGTTGTCTGGATGTCTGAAGTATCTGTTGAGAGTGTATAACATTTTCAGTTATCAAGTCTAAAGTATCTGTTGATATTGTGTAAAGTTTACAGTTATCATGATCTGTGAAGTATCTGTTGATAATGTCTGAAGACTAAAGAGTGGAGAAATCAGAAAGATTGGGTTTCAAGGGCAGAAAAGGTCACACACACACACACACACACACACACACACACACACACACACACACACCACACACACACACACACACACACACAACTCACACACACACACACACACACCACACACACACACACACACACACACACACACACACAACTCACACACACACACACACACACACACACACACACACACACACACACACACACACACACACACACACACCAGAGGTGCAGACATGCTGTTCAATATTGTAGGTAGTAGACAAATAAAGTATTTGTGAGCAGGATCACAGTGATCACTTTCAGTTTTATTTTTAATCCATTCATGGAGACTTACACCATTTTTTTTTAAGCATCTAACATACAGAAGTGATGGTGGTTGTGTGTGCTGAACCAGGGCGGGCTGTTTGACGACACACCCAGCCGTAAGAAGTCCAAATCAGCTGCTGTCCCACAGCATGCAGAGGGCACGGATGAGGATGGTGGGTGTCCTGTGTCTTTGTGTGTGTGTGTGTGTGTGTGTGTATGGTGTGTGTGTAGTGTGTGTGTGTGTGTGTGTGTGTGTGTGTGTGTGTGTGTGTGTGTAGTGCCTGTGTGTGTGTGTGTAGTGTCTGTGTGTGTGTGGTGTGTGTGTAGTGTCTGTGTGTTTGTACACGTGTCTATGTTTGTGCGCACGTGTGTGTGTGTGTGTGTGTGTTTGTACCATCACACATGTATGTGCATGCCTATTCAAATGCCATCTTATCACTGAATTGTGTTCTTTTTAATTTTCAAATGTTTTAGATTATCCATTATTCTATGATTGTGTGTGTTTTTTGTCCCAAAAATGTACCGCAATAAAAGAAAAAGTGAGCAATGTCATTTTTACTGCAGTTGAAATCTAAACAAATGCTTGTGTACCCTATAGAAGTGTTTCTAATCAGGGTTGATTTTGATTTGTGTTTTTTTGAAAATGGAAATTAAGTCAGTGACAAGAAAATGGACTTTCTGTCATCTAGTGACATATTCTGACCACATTTATTAAAAACAATTCAGCTGGCTTATGCAGGATGAGTAAGCACTCAGTCAGTAAGCGATTTGTAGGTTTAATATGTTTACTTTTGAAAGTGTCTGAAAATTTTTTTGTTTCTGCATCTGCAACATCTAGGCATTTTTAAAGAAATGCTTCACTAAATGCTAGAATGGAGACAGTTCTGACAGGTTAGTGCGCATACTGAACAGTTTTGACAGGTGAGTGCGCATACTGGACAGTTTTGACAGGTGAGTGCACATACTGGAAGAGTTTTGACAGGTGAGTGCGCATACTGGACAGTTTTGACAGGTGAGTGCACATACTGGACAGTTTTGACAGGTGAGTGCGCATACTGGACAGTTTTGACAGGTGAGTGCGCATACTGGACAGTTTTGACAGGTGAATGCGCATACTGGACAGTTTTGACAGGTGAGTGCACATACTGGACAGTTTTGACAGGTGAGTGCACATACTGGACAGTTTTGACAGGTAAGTGCACATACTGGACAGTTTTGACAGGTAAATGCACATACTGGACAGTTTTGACAGGTAAGTGCACATACTGGACAGTTTTGACAGGTAAGTGCACATACTGGACAGTTTTGACAGGTAAGTGCACATACTGGACAGTTTTGACAGGTAAGTGCACATACTGGACAGTTTTGACAGGTGAGTGCACATACTGGACAGTTTTGACAGGTAAGTGCACATACTGGACAGTTTTGACAGGTGAGTGCACATACTGGACAGTTTTGACAGGTAAGTGCACATACTGGACAGTTCTGACATGTAAGTGCGCATACTGGACAGTTTTGACAGGTAAGTGCACATACTGAACAGTTTTGACAGGTAAATGCACATACTGGACAGTTTTGACAGGTGAGTGCACATACTGGACAGTTTTGACAGGTAAGTGCACATACTGAACAGTTTTGACAGGTAAATGCACATACTGGACAGTTCTGACAGGTAAGTGCACATACTGGACAGTTTTGACAGGTTAGTGCGCATACTGGACAGTTTTGACAGATTAGTGCGCATACTGGACAGTTTTGACAGGTAAGTGCACATACTGGACAGTTTTGACAGGTAAATGCACATACTGGACAGTTTTGACAGGTAAATGCAGATACTGGACAGTTTTGACAGGTAAGTGCACATACTGGACAGTTTTGACAGGTAAGTGCACATACTGAACAGTTTTGACAGGTGAGTGCACATACTGGACAGTTTTGACAGGTAAGTGCACATACTGGACAGTTTTGACAGGTGAGTGCACATACTGGACAGTTTTGACAGGTAAGTGCACATACTGGACAGTTTTGACAGGTGAGTGCACATACTGGACAGTTTTGACAGGTAAGTGCACATACTGGACAGTTCTGACATGTAAGTGCGCATACTGGACAGTTTTGACAGGTAAGTGCACATACTGAACAGTTTTGACAGGTAAATGCACATACTGGACAGTTTTGACAGGTGAGTGCACATACTGGACAGTTTTGACAGGTAAGTGCACATACTGAACAGTTTTGACAGGTAAATGCACATACTGGACAGTTCTGACAGGTAAGTGCACATACTGGACAGTTTTGACAGGTTAGTGCGCATACTGGACAGTTTTGACAGATTAGTGCGCATACTGGACAGTTTGACAGGTAAGTGCACATACTGGACAGTTTTGACAGGTAAGTGCACATACTGGACAGTTTTGACAGGTAAATGCATATACTGGACAGTTTTGACAGGTAAGTGCACATACTGGACAGTTTTGACAGGTAAGTGCACATACTGAACAGTTTTGACAGGTGAGTGCACATACTGGACAGTTTTGACAGGTAAGTGCACATACTGGACAGTTTTGACAGGTGAGTGCACATACTGGACAGTTTTGACAGGTAAGTGCACATACTGGACAGTTTTGAGAAGTGAGTGCACATACTGGACAGTTTTGACAGGTAAGTGCACATACTGGACAGTTCTGACAGGTAAGTGCGCATACTGGACAGTTTTGACAGGTTAGTGCACATACTGAACAGTTTTGACAGGTAAGTGCACATACTGAACAGTTTTGACAGGTAAATGCACATACTGGACAGTTCTGACAGGTAAGTGCGCATACTGGACAGTTTTGACAGGTTAGTGCGCATACTGGACAGTTTTGACAGGTTAGTGCGCATGCTGGACAGTTTTGACAGGTAAGTGCACATACTGAACAGTTTTGACAGGTAAATGCACATACTGGACAGTTTTGACAGGTAAATGCATATACTGGACAGTTTTGACAGGTAAATGCACATACTGGACAGTTTGACAGGTAAATGCACATACTGGACAGTTTTGACAGGTAAATGCGCATACTGGACAGTTTTGACAGGTATGTGCACATACTGAACAGTTTTGACAGGTAAATGCGCATACTGGACAGTTTTGACAGGTGAGTGCACATACTGGACAGTTTTGACAGGTAAATGCATATACTGGACAGTTTTGACAGGTATGTGCACATACTGAACAGTTTTGACAGGTAAATGCGCATACTGGACAGTTTTGACAGGTAAATGCGCATACTGGACAGTTTTGACAGGTAAGTGCACATACTGGACTGTCCATCATCAGGAGCACCATAAAGAAATGCATGATTTTTCCACCAGAACAATGTTTCCTAGGTCCTACAGACTTTTTCAGTGTGGGATCCTTGATTATCACAAGTTTGATGATTCTCAAAATGACAATGGCATTTGTTCAGACATCTTATTTTATGGGGAACGACCTCTGACTTGTCTTGACACTACAAGAATAAACACACAGGTTTTTTGTTTTGTTTTCATGAAGGGGAAAGAACTGTGGTTAGTCAAATGGTCAGGCTCACAGTCTGTGTAGTTTCCCTTAGAATTTAAGCTGGCATGTGTTTAAAAGAAAGGAAAAAAAAAGGTCTGCCCAAGTTGCTGCAGGGTGTGGACTGGTGGCTAGAGCTGCCACTTGAGCACATTGCCATTGACCCTGTATCCTCACTGAGCAACCGGTTCACAGTGTTTAGCACTGCATCCTCTGTGTGAGTAACGCAATTTGGGGAACATTGGTCTAACTCCAGATTTTATTATATTTTGGATTATTTCAGTTGAAAGTTAGTTTCAAAACGAGGTGACTGAGGGCGGAAAATGAAGCAAATTAAAAAAACACACACAAAAACAGGGTATTAGCTCCACCAGGTAATGCAGACAAACAGATTACCTGATAGAAAGTTCTAAACTGATTTCGTGGTTCAGCTTGTTAGACTGACCTTTTTACACTTAACACACGCAAATGTGTTTTTTTTCTTAATCACAGTCCAAGTGTTGTGTCATGTTTAAACATCTTTTCAGAGGGAAGGTAAAATGGAGAATATCGAGCCAGAAGCTGAGGGTACTGAGGACTTTCTTTTTCAGGTTGTCAAAATGTACTGGCATGCTGAATGATGGTGTGGGAACAGATCGGTTCGTTCGTGCTGAATGAAAACTTAGCGTGGCCATTTTTGCTTGAACATTCTTCACTGGAATGGATTGGATATCTAGGTGGCGAAGCAGGGACCGCCTGCGGTATGAATGCGTTGTCATATGTGTGTGTGTTTGTGTCTGCGTCTGTGTGCGTGCGTATGTGTGTGTGTGTGTGTGTGTGTGGCGTGCATGTGTGTGCACATGTATGTACATGTGTGTGTGTGTTTGGGGAGGAGGGGAAGGGAGGGAGTGGATATTTTCCCCCTGAAGGCTCCGTCTTGTGTGCAGGTCAGTCCGCTGAAGCCAGCAGACCTCGCACAGCCAGTGGCAAAAAAGTTCCCAAGGGAGGGGTGTCCATATTTGGTGGTGAGACACTGCTTGTGGTCTTCTTTGTCCCCGTCCTTCCTTCTTCTGTTGTCCTCTCCTACTTTCCAGCTCTGTGACTAGTTTCAACATGAACCTTTTTTTTTTTTTACCTTTTTAGGGTTAGTCTCTCTTGGGGTAATATTTCTCCAGGTTTTCTGCTTATCTGTATAAGTGGGTGCATGTGGGGTTGTTTTTTTTTTTTTACTGTGTCATAAATTTATATAAATTTTTTAGAATAGTGAAATTTGGCAGGCGAGATCACAGGCTAATGTGTTACTTGGATTCCATTTGTCTGTCTTTTAATGTTGTTTTGTCAGTCGCACAAATGTCACCCAATGTGTCTTTTTTTTTTTTCGCCATGCATTTACATGGTAGCTGGGTAAAGGGAAAGCTGAGGTCTACTGGATGAATCTCCATTTGTCTCACAGAATTAATCCCACTGTATTCCCCATCATAGTCACAAAACTGTTGTTAGTTCTCTTTCCTCAAACTAACTTCGCAGCATTCCTTCAGCTGTTTTCACCATAACTTATGTGAACATTTCTGTTTGCAATATATCCACATATGCTCTGTCTTCAATACAGTGTCAGCATAATCAGGGTCAAGGCTAAACGTCGCATTCACCAGTGTCATGACAGAATGCGGGTATTCTCAGCAAAAAGTGAAAAATGAAAGCTTTATAAAAAAAAAACAAGATGCAAAGCATATAAACGTACTCCCTGTTTATCTTGAATACGCATGTACATGTCAGGAGCATGTTTACTATGAAAATACCCATGATCTACCAGTCAGTAATTAGATCTAAAGCTATTTCAAAATCCGTCAAATACAGAACTTTCATAGATATTTGTCAGATAAAAAAAACCGTCACAGTCAAACATGCATCATAATGTATTTCATCACTGAGATATTCAGTAAAGAAGAAAAACCATTTTGGGCCATTATAGCTGTTAGTAACGGCTATTCTGGTAAAATAAAGCATCAGGCATCATCCATGACCTGAACCTACCTACTAATTTTCAGAAAGATCGGCCCAGAGGTTTTGTCTGGAGCGAGTGGAACACATTTTGACCACGGACAAATACAAGTTCTATAAGAACTGGGAGTACAAAAAAAAAGAAAAGAAACACTTGAACAGTGCTTGGACCATGGTGACTGCAAAACAGTAGTTCTTCTGCCCATAGAGGCAGTTAGCAGGAAGATTCTATAAATAGATCAGCTGGTTCTCATATGGCCAGGTGTGGTTCAGAGGAGGATTTCACAGGTGTGAAAATTTATCAGCGGCTGGGATCTGACAGTGGCAAGATCAGTGAGAGCGGAGAGGAAGAATGGAAAAGTTGTTTGTCAAATTTTGAAAAATTGGTTACTTCAAGCTCTTCTGACAGTTGGAGATTTGGCATTTTGATCTTTTCCTGCTCTAAATGGCAACCCTTGGTGCTTTACTTCATGTACCAGATGGAGGACATTTGTCTGTTGTCCATTGTCTCTCACATGCGAGAGAGCCCCAGGATACTCTAGCAATCTCTCACTAATGTTAAATGGCAAACCTTGGTGCTTTACTTCATGTACCAGATGGAGGACATTTGTCTGTTGTCCATTTTCTCTCACATGCGAGAGAGCCCCAGGATACTCTAGCAATCTCTCACTAATGTTTTGCTCCCCTTGCCACTGGAGTGTGCTTTGAAATGCCACCATTCCCCAGACTCACAAGAATTCCTACCTTTGTGCCTTTATGGGAGAGGGGCCCTTTGTCAGATGGATGAAGCGTTTACCTGCAGACCTGATGGTTGTGAGTTTGAATCTCACATGAGGTCAGCTCTCTGTCCACCCAGCAGTGAATGGGGATCTGATTCAGCTGCAGGAGGATCATGGTGGCGGAAGAAGTGGGATGCCATGCCTTAGACAGTTCACTGCTCCAGAGACAGATAGGCTATGGGAACTTTATAGGCTATGGGAACATTAACCTTTTCATTTTAAGCATGTCTCAGGTATGCTGCTGACAGCTCGTTTTTGCGGTGCATACCTGTTGGATTTGTCAAGAACTGTTCGAAACTTAGTGGCAGAAACAGGAGTAAGTAAGCCAGGTGTAGAGCATTGTTGGACAGAAGTGCATCAGTCGTACTGGTGGTCAACAGATGGTCAGGTGTGCAGTCTGTGCAGCCAGTTGCCGTGTGTGTGTGTGTGTGAGTGTGAGTGAGTGTGTGTGTGTGAGTGAGTGCGTGAGTGTGTGATTGCATGTGTGTGTGAGTGTGTGTGTGTGCGTATGTTTTAGATTTTTATTAAAATTAATTTTCTTTTTCTGGGAATGAGAAATGATGGGGAATGTGGCACAGCCTGTTTTTACATGCCATAAGGTGTTGATAGTTTAGCTACCATGTCAATAACTGCTTTTACCATTCATATCTTCTGAGGATATAAGTTTAGTTGATGATCTAAACTGTTCAGGATGCGCCAGTTTTGGCTTGTGTGAGTTTAACAGCACTGAAAAGGCTGTGTGTAGTCGATTTGGTTTTAAAAATAAAAACTTGAAACTGAGTCCTTCTGTTTGTGGTGTTTAATTCTTTACTCAAGTGGTCATGTGATTTGATTCTTCTGTTTTAATTCAAGTGTATATGCATGCCTAGTTGAATAAAACGCAATTTTCTGTCTTCGAAAGTTCAAATCAGATTTTTGGTGACCATTTAGATAAAGCATCAGTGATATTTATCATCACACTTAGAGCAATTGCGTACACAATTTTTAATTTAGAATTGTAAATCAAAGGGTTAGCACCAGTTCTAAGCGATAGCTTCCAATTCCCACCCAGGTGGAGATGACGACTTATTCACGTCATCGGTGAAACATGACGACAAGCCCAGGGAACGAAGGGGACCAGCAGTTCTTCGGGATCCACGGCCCCTGGCAAAACCACGGAGAAGAAGCTGGGTGGCGGGCTGAGCAGCGGTTTGTTTGATGATGATGACGATGAGGACGACCTTTTCAGTTCACAGCCTGCCTCCAAACCGTCATCGAAAGGTGGGGTGATGTGGTGGGGGACATGAGTGTGGGTGATATGTTGGTGGACATGAGTTTTGTAATGTGTTGGTGGGCATGAAGTTTGTGTGTAATGTGTTGGTGGAAATGAGTGTGTGTGTGTTCATGGCCCCATTTATTCAACACACACACACACACACACACACACACACACACACACACACACACACACACACACACCACACTTCACTCATACACACATGCACACACACACCACACACACATACAGATGCACATATACAGACACATACATGCCAGCATGCTTGTAGGCATGCACACAGGTGCCCACCACCGACACACCTCAACTGCTGCAAGGTGACACAGTGCAGAAGTCGGGCACACCAAGTACCCTGCTATGTTTCAGGCAATCTCCGTTTAAAGAAATGTCTCCTGCACCCACCCACCCCCTCCACCCCCTGCACACACATTTTTGTTCTTCATGACTGCTTTTTGAGAGAAACAAAATCCCAAATTTGATGAAGGCGTACTGAGAAATGTTGCCTCATCACAAAACTGGATAAGACTGGGGGAAGGAGAAAGGGGAGGGGAGGGGGGGGGGGGGGGGAGAAGGGTTTAAAACTCAAAAATGCAATGGCAGTGGCACATGCACTTGGCTGACACAACTGGATCAAGAGCACTGAAGCTGAGGTAACCACTAAGAATGTTACGAGAGTGGAAAATCTGAAATACGCAGAGTGGAGCATGTAATTTTTTTTCTGTTCTTTTTCCGGAAGCTTTTTCATCTTTCTTGCCACCTGAGTGGTGTAGCTCCCATGGGCAGCACACAGCCAGGTTTGTCAACCACCAGAAGTGCACGGGGACAATCCATACCGAACTGTCAACAGGGAACCTGCCAGAGGAGACACTGCATGGCTGTCGAGGCATTTTTGTGATGGAAGTTATTTGGTTGTCTGGTAAGACATTCACCAGGGGGGAGAGAGGGAGGGATGTTGGATGTCCGCGTCTTCATCCGTGAGTGTTGAAAAAAGAAAATTGACCCTAACAGTGGAATGGGTCACAGGAGCGCCCACAACAAAGAAAAGCACGGTGATGAAGACAGACCTGTTTGCTGACGAGGACGAAGGGGATCTGTTTGGCTCCATGGCTTCTGCAAAGCCGCCCACAGCTCAAGAGGACGTGGCAGAGCCGGCAAGAAAACCTAAAGCCAAAGAAAAGAAGGTGAGGGACACAGAAGAAGTTAGAGAAAGAGGGAGAGAAAGGTTGTGTGTGGACTTTGCTCTCCTCTCTTTTGTTGACTGCTGCTGGCATGTTTGAAGGCGAGCTGAAGTGGGGGAGGGTGCAAGGATTGGTTCAAGGAGGGACCGGGTGGGGAGGAGTTGAGAGGTGGATTCATTGTAATTTTGCTGTCATTTGTTGAATAGTAGTGATTGATAAGTGTGTGTATGTCTGTCGGGGTCGGGCTAGAGGTCAGATCATAGATGAATGAAAGGTACATAGGAAAATGGACATGCATAGACAGCCAAAAAGATGTGCCGTTAGAATTTTATAAAATTAAAAACGTGGGCATTGTAGCACTATCATGATGCACTTCCTGTGGCAGGAAAGCTCTCAAGTTCAACACACAGAAATCAGATGTTACATGGAAATAATCGAACAGAAAGTAATGCAGTGCAATGAATGACAACACTTTACAAGTTGTGTCTACTGCACAGTTGAAAACAGTGTCCTGTCTCTGATTGATTTGGCTTTTCAACTTGTTTTGTGTGTGAATGTTGTTGTTGTTGATGTCCTACAGTGGTGCTGATGGGATCCTTTAGACATGACCGTGGTTGAGTACTGACCGCAAACAACCACAGACCTACTTACCCATACACTTTCACCATATTTTGTACTCATTTGGATGAAATATGATGAATACAATGAATTTAAAAAAAGAAAAAGAGAGAGAGAAAAAAAGTCAAAAGAAAAATTACTTCAGCAGCAATTGCACTGCTGGAGGGCAACCATGGCATTGTTTTGATGTGCTGATTGGGTAATGTGACCAAAGAGTTATAACTCTTTCTACTCTCATATGCGAAATCAGGTCAGGCAGTGTCTGCTTCTTCGACAGCATGTCAATACGAAGGAACAACAGTGGGGAGGACAGGCCCTGAAATACAGACAAATCCGGCGAGAGAGTGTGAATTTATGCCAGAATATGTTGATGAATCAGAAATGAAACGAATCTGGTGTTTGAAGAACATACTTTTACTGTATGAGCTTCTTTCAGAATGTTCAGAAGATCCATAATAGGGGGGAAAAAAATAAAAAAAGAGAAGAGATTCTCTTAATCAACAACGTTTCGGTCATGAACCGTCAACATTTGATCATAGACCATTTCTGTTCTTTTTTTTTTTCCTTCTTTTGTTAATCTTTTGAACATCTCAAAAATAGTTGTATTGGTGAAACAAAGATCAGTCAAAAATCGTATTATACTAATTTCTGTTTTACTATAGTTTAGTGCAATGTAATCACTGTGCTGTGTAATGACGGCAGGGGGAACCCTCACCCCCCCATCCACCCCCCACCCCCCCCAACCCCACCCGGCCACCCACCTACCCACCCATTCCACACGTCCACCCCCTTTTTTTTTTTATTAAAGATCTGTACAGAGAACCTTGACCAAAAAAAGACAATAATTTTTGTGGAAAAGTGCGGCAATAGCATAGTTTAACCATAAGGGTGAAGAGGTCTGACCCTCTCCAGTAGAATAAACATCTGCACCACTGATGTTCTGGCATGCTGTGGTCAGATGGACAGACAGACTGACAGTGAAAGGAAGCCACTGATCTCTCCACACTGCTGTTGCTATGGGGCGACAAAAGAGGGAGAAGACAGTGTGTGTACCTGTGTCCTCTGTGAGTGTGTGTGATGTGAGTGACAAGGGTGTTTGTGTCTGTGTTCACACATGTTGTAAAAGCATCTGTTTTCAAACACTGATTGTGCATTCTCTGTGCGTGCATGTCTGTATGCATCTATGCATGCGTAAGTGCTTGTATGAGCTCAGTGTAAGCCTGTTAGCATGTATAACAAGACCTTTTATTTGCCATCAATAATGCACATTTGCTTTCTGCAAACGATCATGACTCTGCCCCCTGCGTTGATATAATGTCTGCTTGTGTGGATGCAGATGCCGCCGGTGGCCGTGTCCATGTCAGCAGGGGGAAGCCACCCCATTAATGCAGCGCTGAAGAAGCAACGGCCTGGTTCTGACAGCGAGGTACTAGCTCTGTCTTCTCTGCAACAAATGTGCCCTTTTCTTGTTGCTCCTTTTTTTTGCCTGTCTGTTTCTGTCATCTCTTTCCTTTGTCTACCCTAGTGTTGGAACAAAGAATGACGGTCAGTGACCTAAAATTCTGACATGATGATATGTTAGTCTGTAGCAGCGTTACTGACAAACTCATCAGCTGTCAAAGGGTTAACCATGTAGAATGTGTAATGCCTCTTTACTAACTTATCAGCTCTCAAATGGTTAACCATATAAGAATGTAGTACCCTTTTACTAATTCTTTAGCTGACAAAGGGATAAACTTATAAGAATGTTATGAAGCTTCACTGACCTGACTGTTTACATGGGTGGGCGTAGTTCCATATTATACAGATTTCCGTATTGGTGTTTTGGCGATTCCTCTCCCCCATCCCCCCACCACCACCCCCATTTGATGGATGCATGCACTGGTTCTCCAATCCATGTTTTTTACTGTTCAGCCTTGACTCCGTTGGACGTTTGTAGTTGTTGTGTTGTTTTTTGTCTGAAATAGTTTTAACTATATAGTACTGAGAAGTGTAAAGTTCTGGGTTTGTATCAAAGGAGAACGCAGTAAACTGTCCTTAAATGTCAAGTTTTCGTCAGCATCTGGGGGGGGGCTTCCTCCCCCACAATCCCCAGCAGGGCGTTGCTACAGCACCCCACCAGGGGCCTTAAGCGGTCCCTGGATCCCGGCCGCAAACTTTTCAGTATTACAAACATTTGTCACACCCACCCATGTGTTTAGCTCATCAGCTGTCCAAGGGTTAACTGTCTGTCACTCGTTCTGTGATGCATGGTTCAGAAAATGGCAGAACTGTGAAGTACCCATCTGGACAGATCAAATGATGAACGGACAAACAGTTCCATGGAAACGTGTTGTAGCCATTTAAATGTTGTGGAAGACAGTACTTGGTCTGACGATGAAATAAACCGCCAGTCGACAAAAATCCATCCATGATGACGTTAATCCAGTCGGAGGAAAAAGAAACCTAGGTCATTAGAGCTTTGTGGTGTGTGGTCGACTACCAACTGTTGACCAGGAGATAGCAGAAGACAGCGAGGTATATGGTCGACTACCGCCTGTTGACCAGGAGATAGCAGAAGACAGCGAGGTATATGGTCAACTACCAACTGTTGACCAGAAGATAGCAGAAGACAGCGAGGTATATGGTCGACTACCGCCTGCTGACCAGGAGATAGCAGAAGACAGCGAGGTATATGGTCGACTACCGCCTGTTGACCAGGAGATAAGAGAAGACAGCGAGGTATGTGGT
Organism: Conus ventricosus; assembly: GCA_018398815.1. Taxonomy (NCBI): domain Eukaryota; kingdom Metazoa; phylum Mollusca; class Gastropoda; order Neogastropoda; family Conidae; genus Conus; species Conus ventricosus. The sequence goes on along the minus strand of CM031622.1, from coordinate 22,820,446 downwards.
CGACTACCGCCTGTTGACCAGAAGATAGCAGAAGACAGCGAGGTATATGGTCGACTACCGCCTGTTGACCAGGAGATAAGAGAAGTCCTAGTGAGGCTTTGCATAGGGCACAACAGACTGAACTCTCACATTACCACAGACTGAAACGGGTGGATTCTTTAACCTTCGCCGACGGTGCTTTTGACTATACACGGAAGACGGTGTGGGTCCATGTGGACCCATGTCCGCGGAGGGTAAACACATTTTTCCCTCTTTGCGAGCCATGGGTCCACACGGACCCACACCGTCACCTTCGCCGGACGGTGCTTTTGACTATACACGGAAGACGGTGTGGGTCCATGTGGACCCATGTCCGCGGAGGGGTAAACACAGTTTTCCCTCTTTGCGAGCCATGGGTCCACATGGACCCACACCGTCATCAATGACTATATAAAATGTCACCTTTAATTACCTTTTGAAATTTTGACCTATATTTTCGAAATTTTAGGACAAGGAGAGAATTTGTGTGTTTGGAGCATATCTAAAATTTCATTGAAAAATATCTATAAATATACGAGATGTTTGGCATTTAAAGACCCTTCTGGATCCACATGGACCCACACCGTCCAGCGAAGGTTAACTGGCCTGTGTGGCTAGGACGAGCAGAGTGGAGCACGAGCTCTGTGGAGATGCCCCTGCCATGATCCTGCAAGATGAGACTTGTGGCCCGTGGACAGTCCGCTGAAGCCCAGCCTCTGATGGAAGCTGGACAGAAACACAACACTGGGTCACCCGAAATGAGTGGTCACCAAGCCAGCAAACAAGAAAGAAGAAGTTGCGTTGTTCACTGTTTACAGGTGTCCAAATACACACCCATCCAATTTTCTGAGAAAGCTAAACCTTCTGGCAGACACAAAGATGGAAAGTGGCTGTCTGCACCCATCTGTTGAGCAAAAACAATATTTGATTGTGTCAGTGAAAGAATGACATTGTGACCAGCCACCATTCATGCAGACTGATGGCACTGCCTTCTACCGCTTTCTGATCACACTGCCTTCTACCAATTTCACTTTCACAACTTCACCCCAACCCCCACCACCCTGCCTCTCCTAGGTTTTTCCCCAAACCAAACTCCAGCCGAGTGTCGTCCTAATGAAACATGGTGGTTTCTATTAAGATACAGGTGTTGTGCTTCGTTTTTACGGTGTATATGAATATGAAAAGGATTGATTTTGGGATGGGTGTGTAGTGAAAAGGGAGGGAAAGAAAAGATAACACTGAGAGCAACACAGACATATTATTTTGAAAGCAAATATGAAATGAGGCAGGGAACAGTAAACAAGAAACAATAAACAGTAGGGTAACTCTTGCTCCCACAAGAAAACAAGTACATACCCATAACTCCAAAGGATTGCTGCTTACGACACTGAATCGCCCGGCAGATATGACAGCACAGAGCACACAGAACACAACAAGGAAACATCCCTGAAAAAGGATGCGCCAAGCTTGCCTATATACCCTGTACCAGACACATCTACATAGCAACAACAACCAGAGAAATGAACATCCGTTTTTGGGGATGTTTTCTTGTTTGTTCTTTGTTCTCTGTGCTGTCATAATCTGCTAGGCAACTCGGTGTCGTAAGCAGCGTTGGTTTGGAGTTATGGTATTTGTTTTCTTGTGGGAGCAAGAGTTGCCCTACGTGTTTGTTGTTTATTGTTTACTGTTCCCTGCCTCATTTCGTTATTTACTTTCATTTCAATCAAATCGAGGTGACCTGTATTTCTTTCTGTTCGTCCATGTACTTGTCTGACTATATTCAAGATCGAAAAAGCTGTGCCATCTTGAATAAGTGTTGATTTGTATTGTTCATCTCTCCAGTTGTTGTTGCTGTGTAGATGTATCCGATACAGGATATATAGGCAAGCTTGGAGCATCCTTCTTGGGGGATGTTTCCGTGTTTTTTTTTGTGCTCTGTGCTGTCAAATATGCTAGGCCATTCGGTGTTGTAAGCAGCATTCCTTTGGAGTTATGGGCATGTATTTGTTTTCTTGTGGGAGCAAGAGTTACTCTACTTGTTTGTTGATTATATCATTTTGATTCAGTCCAAGAGTGTGTGGACAGTGGAAGCATGACAATTTTATTCTTATACTTCCCATGTTTTGGGTACAAGGCCAGAGTCATATCATTTCCGTTGTTATGGGTAGAAGACTAATTGTGTCCTTTCCTTTGTTTTGGACACAAGGCCAGAGTCATGTCCTTTCCTTTGTTTTGGACACAAGGCCAGAGTCATGTCCTTTCCTTTGTTATGGACACAAGGCCAGTCATGTCCTTTCCTTTGTTATGGACACAAGGCCAGAGTCATGTCCTTTTCTTTGTTATGGACATAAGGCCAGAGTCATGTCCTTTCCTTTGTTATGGACACAAGGCCCGAGTCATGTCCTTTCCTTTGTTATGGACACAAGGCCAGAGTCATGTCCTTTCCTTTGTTATGGACACAAGGCCAGAGTCATGTCCTTTTCCTTTGTTGTGGACATAAGGCCAGAGTCATGTCCTTTCCTATGTTATGGACACAAGGCCCGAGTCATGTCCTTTCCTTTGTTATGGACACAAGGCCAGAGTCATGTCCTTTCCTTTGTTATGGACACAAGGCCAGAGTCATGTCCTTTTCCTTTGTTGTGGACATAAGGCCAGAGTCATGTCCTTTCCTTTGTTATGGACACAAGGCCAGAGTCATGTCCTTTCCTTTGTTATGGATACAAGGCCAGAGTCATGTCCTTTCCTTTGTTATGGACACAAGGCCAGAGTCATGTCCTTTGTTATGGACACAAGGCCAGAGTCATGTTCTTTCCTTTGTTTTGGATGTAAGGCAAGGCGTGCTCACAAAATCAGTTATGGAGCTCATCCCGCCACCCCCTTCCTTCTCCACCCCTGCCGTACTCCCCAGCCCTGCTCACCCCCCACACTTACCCAAATATGGAATGCATCCTGCCCATTCCCCAACCTTCCCACCACTCCTCCCCCTCCCCCCCCCCCCCCCCCCCCCCCCCACACACACACACACACACACACACACCCTCATGTTGGCGACCAGCCAAGTTCAATTGTCACACAGTTCTTGATTGATGGCCAAAGTCCAGCTGATGACACAAGTGGAAGCCTGGAGAGTTCTTTGCTCTTGTTCAAGTCTGCGCCGGAGTAGCGACAGATTCTTGAGGAGAAACTTTGTGAAAATCAAGGCACATTCATCTTAGTGTGTGTGTGTGTGTGTGTGTGTGTGTGTGTGTCTGTGTTGTGTTGTGTGTGTGTGTGTTGTATGTGTGTGTGTGTGTGTGTGTGTGTTTGTATGTGTGTGTGTGTGTGTGTGTGTTGTATGTATGTGTGTGTGTGTGTGTGTTGTATGTTGTGTGTGTGTGTGTGTTGTATGTGTGTGTGTGTGTGTGTTGTATGTTGTGTGTGTTGTATGTGTGTGTGTGTGTGTGTGTGTGTTGTATGTGTGTGTGTGTGTGTGTGTGTGTCCCAATGACATTTGCAGTTGTCGTAGCCGCTGTCTTGTGGTTGAGACCCATCTGTTGTGTCATTTGGGGTAGGAGGAGGAGAGGAGGCCAGAGTGTTGACCAGAAATCGTCCCGCAGCAGCAGCATCAGGTCCAGCAGTTCTGCCACTCCGGTTCCGGTGCCCAAGGTGGCTGCTGCCCCTGCCAGTGGGAAGTCTGCTGCTGCTGCTGTGTCCAGATCAGGGGTCTGTTTGATGAGGATGACGACGAGGAGGACGACCTGTTTTCTTCCAGCAGGTGAGAAAGAGACGGTGTGTGTGTGTGTGTGTGTGTGTGTGTGTGTGTGTGTGTGTGTGTGTGTGTGTGTGTTTTAAAGGTTTTGTTCTCTTTCGTTTTTTTCTTCTTCTTTTTCTCTGTTTTTTTTTCCTTTAGTTTTTTAGTCTTTCTTTTGCTTTTTTTTTTTTTTTGTAACCAACACCCTTTCTGACAAAAACACTCCAAACCAGTTGTCAAGTTTGCTTTCAGGAATAACAATCATAGGAAGTTTGTAAAGTTACAGAGATCAAGATGTATGACTTTGTGCATGAAACTTTTCTTCCATCATTGCTTGTGATAGTCCATGGAAATGGGGGCCAGAATAGCTCAGTTGGTAGAGCGCCAGACTCGTAATCTAGGTGATTCTGGGGTTGCGGGTTTGAATCTCTGCCAGGCCGTTTCGGTACAGAGGGATTTTTCCCTCGGAGTTAACATTGATTCTGACTCCGTTTCCCAAATAGTCTTTCGATTGAGACTATAAACCAAGGTTCTGTGTGTGAATGCACACATAACATCTTGCACACACGTAAAATCCCATCACCAACTTTCGGAAGAGAAGACCAGTTTGGCCGTTGGTATGGATGACACGTTACACATGGCAGGCACCCTGTGTGACAAATGGAAAGAATGAAGGAAGGAAGCAAATGGAGTGAACGATATTGACTGAGTGACACAGGAAATGATTGAATGAAGTGCCAGCAGGCAGCTCTTCAGTCGGCACTACCCAGGTAGGCAGCCCGTTGTGTAAACGAGAATCCGGATTGTAAAGCGCTTAGAGCTTGGTCTCTGGCTGGGGATAGGCGCTGTATAAGTACTCTTAATAATGATGGGGTTTCTGAGTAACCTTGTGGTTCCTACACCATGTGCACTGTGTCTACTGCTTGTACTGGAACAGTGCAGCTGTCATGGATATCACCTTTACACACACACACACACACACACACCACACACACACACACACACACACACACACACACACACACTCCGTGCATCTTCAACACAGGTTTTGCTTTGAAGTGGTTGTTGTCATCAGAATTAATAGCTGACGTATGTTGTCTGTAAGTCGAACTGTGAATTAGAAATAAGTATTCTAGGCAGTATGGTCTGCACAACAAGCACAAGAGACTGTTTTGTTGCTGTACATAGAAGGTAGGTATTTGTCATGTCCTCCGGTGTCCCTGAAGGATTTAGGGATGCTCTCTCCCAAGAGGGAGTCAATGTGAAGAGTCACAGAGCCGGCAGTTTGTTACGCTGGCCATCCCTTTCATTTCCGTCGTCTGTGTGTGGGTCACAAACATCACCAGCATGTGCGTTGCCGACTTTACATCATGCCCGTCATTTTGATCAACAGCAAGATTATCGTTCCGTTCAGAGAAATTGTCCAACAGAGACAGTACTTTTAGGTCATCAACGCACTCACAGTCATCAAAATGCTTGTAAAGCACATAGTACTCTGTCTGCGTTAGATTGTTGGGGTTTTTTGTTCTAAAATTACAGCAGTCTTCCTTGTTTTCAATGACAACAGCATTTTCACAGATTCTGTATGAAGTTCAGTGTGTGTTCGAGTCCTGACTATCAGTTTCTCTTCACCTGCAACTTAAAAAGATGATTCAAACTTTCTTCTTTTTTTTAAGTGAACATTCTTTAAGACAAATCATTTTTTAAACACACTGACGTTTCAAACCAATGAAATATATAGCAATAGATTTTTTTTTAACTCTAACAAGTCAAATAGTCGTACACACAAAAACAAAAGGGGGATGGAAGGGGAGGAGGAAACAGGGTTACAAGGACAGGGATGGAGATGGGTTCACTAACTCATTCATGCAGAACATAAGTCACGCACATAAAGTATTCAATGCAGTTGGAATAAATCCTGATGAATGTGATAAGATTACAGATAAGTTTCAAAACAGAGTGACTGAGGGTGGAAAATGAAGCAAGATTTATAAAGAGAAGGGTTAGTTACCGCCAAGGACATAGACAGACAACGTACAGCACAACACACAATGCATTCGACCTCTTGGGTCTTCTTCAGGCAAAAACAAATAACATTTAGGACAGTGAAAACGAAGAACAAGAAACCACTTATCTTCTCATATTCGGCGCATGACCAAAATGACCACATGCACGCAGACTTACACACACACACACACACACACACACACACACACACACCACACACACACACACACACACACACACACACATATACACATACACACACACACACAGATCCAATACTTTTTCTGAAAAAAACTTGCAAGATCTACTTTCGAATCATTCTCTGCTGATCGAAATTGCTGAATACTTAATACATAGTCCGATTGGGGTTTTTATTTAGATAGTTTTGTGCTAATTTCATTTTTAAGATAGTGATGGATTTTTGTTTTCTTGCTATTATGTTAGTTTTTTTTTCCCACTAATTGTTGTATTTAAGATTATTGATCTGCTTATTGTTCAGTTTAGACACATGTACAGATACATACACGTACACACTCACATACAAAGGCCTACATTCATGCTTACACAACACATAGGCTTATTCATTTAATCATTCAGTCAGTCAGTCACTATCTTCTTTCATTCACGTCTAATATCACTCAAAGTGAACAGACGTTAAACAGAAGTACAAACGAACGAATGAACACACACACACATATATGCATATGAACATGCATACACACAGGTAGGCACACACACGCACGCACATACGCACACATGCAGATATGCATGTATGCATATGTATGCGCACACACACACATATGCATACCCACATACATACACACCCAAACAGTTCACACACATGCTCTTACACACACACAAACTCACACACGCACGCACGCACGCACACACATACATTAATTCATGCACACAATTCACACACACACACACGCATATGCACACACACACACACACACACACACACACACACACACACACACACACACACACACACACACACACATTAATTCATGCACACAATTCACACATGCTCACACACACACGTACGCATGCACGCACGCACACACACACACACACACACACACACACACACACACACACACACACACACACACACACACACACACATGCACACACACACATGTATGTAACGTGCCTTCCACATCCATCCCAGTGTTTTAACATTAATTTTCCCAAAACATGGTCAGAACGACAGACAACCATCAAGAACGATAACCAAGGATAGCTCATCACACCCCATCCCCATCCGTACCTGTGTTCTCCCTTCCTCCACGTGACTTGGCCCCTCAGCGGGGTAGCAGGGGGTAGTAGGCCCAAAGTGAGGGAGGGAGGGAGGGAGAAAGTGGCTGACAGGACCTGCACTGGTAGCAGCACTGGTACACCCAGCAGGCCCACAGGTGGTGCTCGTTGTAGGGAGAATGGCCTGCAGGAGAGAGAGCCTGGCGCTGTGTGTGTGTGTGTGTGTGTGTGTAAGATAATGTTGCTTATAGCCCAGCCGAGTGTGTGTGTGTGTTTCTCTGTGTGTGTGTGTGTGTGTTTCTGTGTGTGTGTGTGTTTCTCTGTGTGGGTGTGTGTGTTTCTGTGTGTGGGTGTGTTTCTGTGTGTGTGTGTGTGTGTGTGTGTGTGTGTGTGTTTCTCTCTGTGTGTGTTTGTGTGTGTGGTGTGTT
>CM031622.1:22786093-22807003 GCA_018398815.1 Conus ventricosus | reverse complement strand
GTTACCGTATGGCAGCCATGGTCATTACTTAAGCTTCAATGCTTTCTGTGATCGGCACGTGTGTGTGTGTTTGGGGCTACCCGCTTTTGATCATATTGAATGAGATAATGGAGTGATATTGTCTGGACAAGTGTGTGTGAGTGTTTAAAGGAAATTCATGGGACTACCTCTGTGCACTTTATAATCTGGTTTCTTGGTGATTGCTTCCCCTTACAACACTAGCCTGCCCCAGAATGTGAGCATGAAACAGGGAGCTAGCTCATTATTGCTTGCTTAATAATTCTCCACAGGATGTTGATCATTAGGGGAGCTAACTCAGGTACATCTTCTTGCTGTTTGCTTTGAGTATTCTCTGTAGATGTCGATCATTAGGGGAGCTAATTCGAGTCCATCTTATTGCCGCTTGCGTTGAATATTCTACACAGGATGTCGATCATTAGGAGAGCTTAATCAGGTTCATCTTATTGCCGCTTGCTTTGAATATTCTCCACAGGATCATGACCATTTAGTGAACTAACTCGGGTCCATCTTATCACTGCTTGCTCTGACTATTATCCACGAGCTGTTGATCATTTGGTGTACTAACCCAGGCCCTGTCTTTTTACCGCTTGCTTTGAAGACACCACCAGTCCAGAGGGAGGTGGCCACAGACCTGCTTCAAACACTTGGCCAGCACTGATGTAGATGAACAGCTTTCAAAATGTATGAACGGCATGTTCAGGTTTTGCAACACAGGGGCTGCCGGATCATGTGGACAAAGGAAATCACGGAAAGAAAAGATGCCGTTGAAGAAAGTGAAACTTTGAAAGACGGAAGATAAATTTGGACAGAAAGTTGAAAGCAGCAGGTAAAGTTCCATAAAGAACTCTTTGAAAGACAGAAGATAAATTTGGACAGAAAGCTAAAAACACAGCAGGTAAAGTTCCATAAAGAAATCTTGGAAAGACAGAATGTGTTATCTTAAAGGAACGATGAAATTTAGACGATGAGGCTGATCAAGGGAAAAGTTGGAAAGACAGAAGATAACATTGAGCTGAAAGAGACTTGAAAGACAGAAGATAACATTGAGCTGAAAGAGACTTGAAAGACAGAAGATAACATTGAGCTGAAAGAGACTTGAAAGACAGAAGATAACATTGAGCTGAAAGAGACTTGAAAGACAGAAGATAACATTGAGCTGAAAGAGACTTGAAAGACAGAAGATAACATTGAGCTGAAAGAGACTTGAAAGACAGAAGATAACATTGAACAGAAAGAAACTTGAAAGACAGAAGGTAACATTGAACAGAAAGAAACTTGAAAGACAGAAGGTAACATTGAACAGAAAGAAACTTGAAAGACAGAAGATAACATTGAACAGAAAGAGACTTGAAAGACAGAAGATAACATTGAACAGAAAGAAACTTGAAAGACAGAAGATAACATTGAGCTGAAAGAGACTTGAAAGACAGAAGGTAACATTGAACAGAAAGAAACTTGAAAGACAGAAGATAACATTGAACAGAAAGAAACTTGAAAGACAGAAGATAAATTTGGACAGAAAGTTGAAAACACAGCAGGTAAAGTTCCATAAAGAAATCTTGGAAAGACAGAACGTGTTATCTTAAAGGAACGATGAAATTTAGACGATGAGGCTGATCAAGGGAAAAGTTGGAAAGACAGAAGATAACATTGAACAGAAAGATTATAAGAAACTTGAAAGACAGAAGATAACATTGAACAGAAAGAAACTTGAAAGACAGAAGATAACATTGAGCTGAAAGAGACTTGAAAGACAGAAGGTAACATTGAACAGAAAGAAAGTTGAAAGACAGAAGATAACAGTGAGCAAAAAGAAACTTGAAAGACAGAAGATAACATTGGGCTGAAAGAGACTTGAAAGACAGAAGATAACATTGAGCAGAAAGAAACTTGAAAGACAGAAGATAACATTGAACAGAAAGAAACTTGAAAGACAGAAAATAACATTGAGCAGAAAGAAACTTGAAAGAGAAGATAAATTTGATCAAAGAAAATCTCGGAAGGACAGAACAAGAAGATGAAGTTGATCAAAGAAAATTTTGGATGGATAGAACAAGGAGATAAACTTGATCAAAGAAAATTTTGGAAGGATAGAAGATAAAACTTGATCAAAGAAAGGCTCGGAAGGACAGAAGATAAAACTTGATCAATGAAAGTCTTAGAAGGATAGAAGATAAACTTGATCAAAGAAAATCCAGAAAGAAAAGAAGATAAAACTTGATCAATGAAAATATGAGGATTGAAGACAAACTTGATCAAAGAAAATCTTAGAAGAATAGAAGAAAAACTTGATCAAGGAAGAGCTTGGAAGGAGGGCAGATGTCATTAAACAGAAAGAAGCTCAGGAGATGAATCTTGAAAAGTTTAAGAACTATGTCCACCAAACATGAACAAACGAATCACAAAACATGAACCATTTCAACTTATCAGGCCTTCTTCAGGAAAGTTAAACAAACTCACAGGACAACAAAAACGGAGAACGAGCAGTCACTTATCTCTTCAAATTGGGCGCAAGATGGATGTTGAATCCTTAAGCATTGTGTTTGTCTTGTGATTCGTTTGTTCATGTTTGGCGTGTATAGTACTTAAACATTTCAATCTTTGTTTAGATTTCTGTCTGCAGTCACCTCACTGTGCAACTGATTTAGAAGATTAAGTTGAACAAAGAGAAGCTTGTGGACACGAAGGGTAGAAAAGAGACTTTTATGGTTTGTGATGGAGGGAGAGGAGCGCTTTGGTGACAAACAGCAGATGCAGTGATCATTAGAACTATGGAAGAGTTGTTGTTTAGTGTGTATGCGTGGTGCAGGCAGTCTTACTCGTGCAAATCTGAACAAGCATAGGAATTCACCATTTCTGTTTAGTGTGTCACAGCTGTGTTTGGGTAAAGGAAATGAAAAGTCTGAGAAATTAGTGAAGTTATCCGAAATATGTATGATACTTATAACCATGATTTTTTTTCCAGATGTATGGTGTTTAGAAAGAAAACTGAAGTATGAATTTTTAACACATTAGGTTGCTGTGGAAAAACTAGGATTTCGTTAAGTGTAGTATTGCAAAATATTTGTGGCAACAAAAAAGATGTGTCACTTAGCAGACATATGCACAAAGGATTATTCAGTGATTAAAAAATACTTACATCAACACACGCATGCACGCATGCATATAAATGTATATAGATATAATCTCTATTTATCTATCTATCTATCTATCTATCTATATCTATCTGTCTGCCTTCTACCAATCAATCTGTCTCTTTGTGATGACAGGGAACATTGCTGTTTCCATCTGCTCCTTCTGAAAACAGTTCATGAGAGTTCAATAGACTATAGAAAAATGAGTGGGGGTGAGGTGAGGGCACAAGAGAAACAGAGAAGAAGAGAAATGGGGGGGGGAGGGGCAGAGGGGAGGAGAGTGAATAGTCCAGAAGTGTGAAGCAAAGCAACAGCGTCAAGTACAACTGGTCACAGATAAGATGGAAGTGTAGGTCCCACACTGTTAGTTGAGCTCTGACTGTCACCAAACGCCTTTACTTTTCAAAGCTTTGGCCTTCGGGTTTGATCATTGGAAGGAAAACACAACCCTCCTTTTTCCCTGATACTGCTCTCCCCTGAATCTTTCACTCCCCTGAACTCCCCCTTGCCCTAAACCCTGCCTTGCCTTAAACCCTGCCTTTCTCCGTTGGCCTCACCTTCCGCATTCCATCACTTACTTAAACCCTGTCCTGAATGGGATTATCTGAATGTGCAACCCAAAGGTTGACTGGTATAACAGCACTGTGCCAGTCCACAGGTAAGCTTCATGCTGGAGTGTGTGGTTTTTTTTTTTTGTTTTGTTTTTTTTTAATTCCACCCTCTTGTCTCGTGTCTTGTCTAGTTCTTGTTCCTCAGGTTCTCACTGGTGAGTTGATTTTAACGTGGTGACAGCCCTGATGTGGCCCTTTGCGGTCGGCTGGGCTATAAGCAACATTATCTTATCTTATCTCCTCAGGTTCTCTGTGTCTTTGGGTCTGTGCCTGGTAGTTCTTGTCTCCTCAGGTTCTCTGTGTCTTTGGGTCTGTGCCTGGTAGTTCATGGTGGCTGCTCCGTGTTACTATTTTGGTATTGTTTTCGTTTTATCCAGAGTCTGTTGTGTCGTCATGGTTTTGTCTGTACAGAAACGTTTTTTTTTATGTGTGACAGTGGTGATTCGTGAGACAAGCATCTGTGTACATCTGTGCGTTGTGTGTGTGTGTGTGTGTGTGTGTGTGTGTGTGTGTGTGTGCGTGCGTGCGTGCGTGCGTGCGTGCGTGCGTGCGTGCGTGCGTGCGTGTGTGCGTGCATGTGTGTTTATGTGTCCACATGTGTAAAAACGTTTTTAATGTGTACTAATGGTATTCATTAGACGAGCATCTATGTACATCTGTGAGTGTGTGTGTGTGTGTGCGTGTGTGTGTGTGCGCACACGCGCATACCTGCAAGTCACATGTATGTCAGTGCACACACACCTATTGGAAATGATGAATATATGGCAGGTTATGAGTTTCTACTGTGTGTGTGCGTGCGCGCGCATGCGCGTGAGTATGAGTGCAGTTGCATAGATGTGTTTGTGACGGTGTGTATGTCCATGCGCAGACTAACAGTTGAATGTAGACATGGACTAACCCACACATACAGGCACTTCATGCATGTGTCAGTGAGTGTGTTTGTCCACGTGTATGTCTGGCTGGGAGGGAAGAGCGTGAGGTTCGGTCAGTTTGGATGGAGGCCTGCCATGAAGGGAGCAGGTTCCCCAGGGGTCGGGAACCTTTCTTCTCGGCTTTAAATAGACGACAGGTGGAAATCTCCCAGGGAGGTCATCTGTGTGAGAGCTCCCTTTCAGGGGGACTGTTGCCTCTGAATAGAACATGTAGAAATCTGCAAGGGAGGTAATCTGTGTGTTTCCTTTCAGGGGAAGTGACAGTTGCCTCTGAATAGAAGATATGTAGAAATCTGCAAGGGAGGTAATCTGTGTGAGAGCTCCCTTTCAGGGGGACGGTTGCCTCTGAGTAGATGATATGTAGAAATCTGCAAGGGAGGTACTCTGTGTGTTTCCTTTCAGGGGAAGTGACAGTTGCCTCTGAATAGACAATATGTAGAAATCTGCAAGGGAGGTACTCTGTGTGAGAGTTTCTTTTCAGGGGAAGTGACAGTTGCCTCTGAGTAGACAATATGTAGAAATCTGCAAGGGAGGTAATCTGTGTGAGAGTTTCCTTTCAGGGGAAGTGACAGTTGCCTCTGAATAGACAATATGTGGAAATCTGCAAGGGAGGTAATCTGTGTGAGAGTATCCTTTCAGGGGAAGTGACAGTTGTCTCTGAATAGACAATATGTAGAAATCTGCAAGGGAGGTAATCTGTGTGAGAGTATCCTTTCAGGGGAAGTGACAGTTGCCTCAGAATAGACGATATGTAGAAATCTCCAAGGGAGGCAATCTGTGTGAGAGTTTCCTTTCAGGGGAAGTGACAGTTGCCACTGAATGGACAATATGTAGAAATCTCCAAGGGAGGCAATCTGTGTGAGAGTTTCCTTTCAGGGGAAGTGACAGTTGCCGCTGAATAGACGATATGTAGAAATCTCCAAGGGAGATAATCTGTGAGAGCTCCCTTTCAGGGGAAGTGACAGTTGCCTCTGAATGGACAATATGTAGAAATCTCCAAGGGAGGTAATCTGCATGAGAGTTTCCTTTCAGGGGAAGGGACAAGATGCCTCTTTGAATAGACGGGAGGTAATCTGTCTTAGAGCCTTTTCGGGGAAGTGACAGATACCACTGGTTGGCACATTTAAAGCAATTTTTGCCCCATTGGTCATGCTTATGATGCAGTCAGAGAGACAATGCCAAAACAGGGGTCTGAAACAGTGTGCCTGGGGCAAGTGTAAAGCAGACAGTCGATATCTCAGTCGTTACACTGGCGTGCATTTGAAATAAAATATTTGGCTCTGAATCTATTTCTTTGACCCATAAACTGAGAGAAGGTGTCTCTATATAATATGGAGAGAGAGGCGTCATCTCCGTCTATTTCCTTGACCTATAAATTGAGAAAAGGTAACTCTATTTGCAATGGAGAGGCAGATAAGATAAGATAAGATAATGTTGCTTATAGCCCAGCCGACCGCAGAGGGCCACATCAGGGCTGTGCAATGGAGAGGCAATTGTCATCTTCTTTAGATTTGTTTTCTCCCTTGGAACAGGCTATTATTGCTGCTGCTGATTTCATCATTTGTTTGTCATACCCATGAGGACCAAAGAAGACAGTTGTGAGGATTTCATTGGTTGTTCGAGCACCGTGAGTTTGGTAGGAATCTCCAAATGTGTTCATTGACGCCAAAATAATGTGCTGCAGATTTCATCATTTGTTCGTCATACCATGAGGACCAGAGAAGACAGTTGTGAGGATGTCATTGGTTGTTCCTAGTACCGTGAGCTTTGTAGGAAACACCACATGTGTCCTGTTGAGGGCATAATTCTGTGCTGCAGATTTCTCCTGTTGTTCCCAGCGTCATGGGGACCGCAGAATACACCAGAAGATGTGTTCAGTTTGACTGTGTAGTACTGTGCTGCAGATTTCATCTGTTGTTCCTAGCACCCTAGGTTCAGCAGAAAATAACAGAACTGTGGATTTGATAATTGCACACAACACAGTTTATATGAGAATGAAGACCATACAGAACACCAGAAGTTCGTTTTGTTAATGATATACTATTGTACTGTTGATTTCATCAGTTGTTCTTGTTTGATTATTACACTCGTTCCTTTTTTAAATGAGGAATGTCTTGTTTGATTTTTATACTCTTCCGTTTGTGATGTGAACCATGTATTATTGTACTTATCTGTTTTTATGTGAACTTGACTGTCTTGTTTGATTTTTGCACTCTTCTCTTTCGAACGTTGTCTTGTTTGATCATTATACTCTTCCCTTTCTTACGTGAACCATGTCCTATTTCATTATCATGTTCGTTCTGTTTTTATGTAAACAGTGTCTTGTTCGGTTAACATGCTCATCAGTTCCTTATGTGAACAATGTCTGATGATGATTCTTGTGCCTTTTGTATGCAAATTGTGTCTTGTTTGTCTGTTATACTTTTCAGTTTTTAATATGAACCATTTCACTTGGATTGCTGTGTTCCTCTCAGTCTTACTTTTGTTTTATTGTTATTGTGAACGTAACAAGAAGACCAACTCTAACCAGTCCCAATGGCACAGTGGTTAAAAGTATGGATCAAGAAATGATCAGTAGCTTAAGCCAGAATACAGAATTTTGTGGGAATCTTTTTTTTTTTTTTAATTTAACTGGAGGTCTCTACCCATATGTTGAAGGTTGTGTCTGTTTCATTCTGACCAGTTGGGGTTTGGTTTATTTTTGTCATTTTATTTTATTGTCTGTATCTCTTGTTCAGTTTGAGTTCCATTCTTTTTTCTTTTTTTTTTGCAATAAGGAAAAATAGGTAATAGCTGATAATAATATCAGATAAACATAATTTCTGCCTTTTCGTGGCATGATGACTGTATTGAACATGGCTCATTTTGCTCTCCGTTTTCCTTTAGTTTTTTTTTTTCGCTGCTGTTTTGTGGTATAAATAAAGATTTGATATCTTTTAAGAGTGAAGGGGAGAGTGGTGTACTTATTCAGCAGTAATTTGTCGCCTGTGTTTTCAGAGCGAAGAAGAAAGTGACAGTGAAGGGGACATGTTTGGAGCGGCGACGAAAAAGCACAAGGATTCTGAGGAGGACTCCGACGAAGATGATGACAGCGAAGACGAGGGAGCAACAGCGGGCGACTCGGAGGAAGAGAAGGGCGATGAAGAAGGCAGTGAGAAAGAAGTGGTGAGGACGCCCATTTCATGTCGGTCAGCAGGGAACTACTCAGTATGAAAAATGAAGTCTGCAAATTAGTGCATGTTCTTATGAGACTGGAACGGTAGGTTTCCTGTACGAACACACAAAGAGTATAAACGCATAGGCAAACACGTCCAGTAGGGAACTACGCAGTATGAAAAGTGAAGTGTGCAAATTAGTGCATGTTTGTATGAGACTGGAACGGTAGGTTTCCTGTACGAACACACAAAGAGTATAAACGCATAGGCAAACACGTCCAGTAGGGAACTACGCAGTATGAAAAATGAAGTGTGCAAATTAGTGCGTGTTCGTATGAGACTGGAAGAGTAAGTTTCCTGTGTGAACACACAAAGAGTATAAACGCTCAGCCAAACACGTCCAGCACGGAAGAACTCAGTAAGCACGAAAAATGAAGTCTGCAAATTAGTGCGTGTTCGTATGAGACTGGAAGAGTAAGTTTCCTGTGTGAACACACAAAGAGTATAAACGCTCAGCCAAACACGTCCAGCACGGAAGAACTCAGTAAGCACGAAAAATGAAGTGTGCAAATCAGTGCACATTCTTACAAGACCGGAGCAGTAAGTTTCCTGTGTGAACTTACAAGGAGTATGAACACACACAGGCAAACACGTTGGTTACAGAAGGTGTAGCCCGAGCGGGCTGTGTGTTCAGTCTTTGAATCCACCGGCAGGGCTGTGTCACAGGTCCTGAAGGGACATAACTCCATCGGTGTGGAAGCAGAGCGTATCACAGGACAGCTCCAGTGGGAAAGGCGTATTGTTTGGATTGAAGAATGCCTCCTGTCCCCTGTCTTCGTCTCTTAGCCACGCAGGAGAAGAGCAAGGAATCCAAGTTGGTCCACAGAAACGATAGAAAGTCGGCGTTAAAAGTGACCTCCCCTGATGTAAGATCCTGCCGAATTATTGCCTTCCCTCTGTCCCTCCCCCCCCCCCCCCCCCCACACACTTCCCCCTCCCCCCTTCCTTCAGCCTCCTCCATTCCATCCAGACCTCTGCCCATGGTGAGGGAAATATGACGCCACATGTTCAGAGTCCCAATTTTTACCAGTAAATCACCTCTGTACTTTAAGAGTGGAATGACAGGGTCACCTACGTCCTCAATATGATTAGCACTAGATCACAGGGTCACCTACGTCCTCAATATGATTAGCACCAGATCACAGAGTCAGGTACATCCTCAACATGATTAGCACCAGATCACAGAGTCAGGTACATCCTCAACATGATTAGCACCAGATCACAGAGTCAGGTACATCCTCAACATGATTAACACTAGATCACAGAGTCAGGTACATCCTCAGCATGATTAACACTAGATCACAGAGTCAGATACATCCTCAACATGATTAGCACCAGATCACAGAGTCAGATACATCCTCAACATGATTAGCACCAGATCACAGTCATCAATGTCTTCAACATTGATTAGCAATGGGTAACAGTCACCGCCATCTTCAGTAGTGATGAACAGTGGATTACAGGGTCACCTATATCCTCAACAGGGATTACCACTAGATCACAAGGTCACCTCCTGCATCCCCAACAGAGAGTACCTGTGGATTACAGTGTCACCTGTGTCCTCAGAATTGCCAACCCTCCAATTTTCTTTTCTGGAATTTCCCTAATCTAGGAAATTACTCCTGAAATCTCAAATGTTGTTAAAGTATCCAGCATTTCAAAGTTTTGCTTAACAATTTGAGGCTTAGGGATTAATTATTTTAAAAATAGGGATGATAAATTAGTGCAGAATAAAACCCAAATGGTGTTATGTGGATGTTGGCCGTTACTTATATGTATGGAATAAGTAATTTCGTTTTAAACCACGTATTGCCAACTGAAACATATAAAGGGTTTAATGCTTTCAATCAAAAAGCGGAACTGGCCCCACTTTACACACCACTCCCCACCCCACCCCCCCCACCCCCCTCCCCGTCCATCCCTTTTTTTTTTGTCCCCTGGTTCCTGAATTTTGACTCCAGAAGGTCAGCAGCCTTGCATTTGACATTGATCATTGTCGTAGCTCTGCAGCTTCGATGTACAACCAGATCATGTAGTATACATCCCAGATGCGTTTCTAATTTGATTAGAAAAATTGATGAACTTTAGATATGTAGTTGTTCGACGACACCTGCCTGTGCACACACATGCACTGACACACCTCCAGGCACACGAACACAAGGCACCAGCACGCACATGGCCATGCCATGGCCAGGTACACATGCCCATACATGGATGCCATCAGCTAAGCTGCATCCAGTCAGATCTAGCTGCAAAGCGAGGCGACTGTAGGCTGAATTCTAAATAAATTTGAGAAATTCTTGTTAAAGTTCCGCCGAAAAACGTAGACAACGAATCACAAGACAAAACACGACGCGTTTCGACCTCTTAGGTCTTCTTCAGGCAAGACACACAACACTCGGGACAGCGAAAATGAACAGTGAATAAATTCGACGCTTATCTTGTGCCGAATTGGATGAAGATAAGTGATTGCTTGTTCATTGTCGTTGTCCTGAGTGTTGTGTATCTTGCCTGAAGAAGACCTAAGAGGTCGAAACGCGTCGTCTTTTGTCTTGTGATTCGTTTGTCAACGTTTTTCGGAGGAGCTTTATCATTCATTTTTCAAATACATCGAGTG
Organism: Conus ventricosus; assembly: GCA_018398815.1. NCBI lineage: Eukaryota > Metazoa > Mollusca > Gastropoda > Neogastropoda > Conidae > Conus > Conus ventricosus. The sequence continues at coordinate 22,796,473 of CM031622.1, read as the reverse complement.
AGGTCAGCGCCCCCCGATGTGTGCAGGGTCGACCCAAGAGTGGAGGGGACTTCGCGTCCGAGCTGGCAGCCAGGATCGGAGCCTCCATGCCGAAGCCTCCACCTCGTGCCGCTGACAGTGAGGAAGAGGCTGATGGGGAGGAGTGGGGGGAGTCGGAGGTCAAGGCCAGCCGTGAGTTGGTGTGAAAGCTACAGCTTGATTGGATTTGAGACGTGTGTTGCATTGAGATGTTGAGCTTTCATATGGTTTGACTCTATGTGCTCCCCCCGGGGGTTGCGACCTTGTCGTGGTCGGAGGGCTTGCGTGGTCCAGTGATCCCTTAGGCTTTGCTGGCGGGGGCATCAATACTTTAAGATAGGCTGGTTTTTTTTTTATAAACTGCTTCTGGGTCCGAAAAGCCAAGATGCTGTCTGGCCTAAGCATAACGTGGTAAGGAGTTGATGCCCCTGGTAGGGCTTCCCATGTCAGATAGGCTAAGGGTGAGGATCCTGACTAAGAGTAACCCGCCTTTCTCCTTTTCTTGTTTTCTGCCTTCCTTATTTGGCTCTTTTCTATCTTCGTCTCCCCTTCAAGTCTTCTTTTCCACACTCCTTTTCTCTCTGTGGTCTCCTTAAGATCCGCCGCGTTTGCCGTGCGGTGCGACCTGTGTCGGAGGGGGATGAGATCCTGGTGATGAGAGGGCCAGCGCTCTCAACACATCACTTTGGCTCGGACCTCTCCTAGACAGGGAGTACACTTTGGCCCGGGTGTACTAATCGGCTCCCCTTCTGGGGCTGGGTCAAAACAGGCATTTCTCCGGCTGGCCAAGGTAACCCTGCAGTGCTCAGCTCTCTGTTCCCGGGAGTTGGGCATGATCAGGGGGATAGGGTTGGTAGGTTTTTGTCTGTTGTATGTCTCTCCTGAAGCCTGGAAGGGGTCAAGACAGTGATTCTTGGCCCTGGCCCCTTAGTTGGACTCCAAGGTGGGTGGGTAAGGGAGAGATGAAGCATAATAAACACAATATGGCTTTTTCTAAAAACATTCCCCCCAAACGGAAGAGGAAGGCAGTATCCCTATTTCAGGGCTTTCTCAAACAGATAGTGATTCTGACAGTGAGGTAAGACAGAGGACAGGTTTCTGGCTTCCTGGCTCGTGGTGGAAGGGACAGAGCAGGAAAGACCCCTTTCAGCTCTGAGCCCTTTTGCTATCCAAAAGGCTTTCATGGTATAGCAGGTGAACCAGGTCCATAAAAGGTTGAGGAATGGTTCGTTTCTTATTCAGTGTCGATCACAGAAACAATCTGAACAGCTGTTGAAAGCAGCAAAACTAGTGGGATAGGGAGATCAGGGTGACTCCCATAAACAGTTGAATTCGTCGAAAGGTGTGATTCGCTGTCGAGAGTTAGCAGGTGTCTCGGAAGCAGAGATCAAAACAGAACTGGCGTCCGGGTGTGACGGAGGTGCGCAGGGTGTCGGTAAAGAAAGGTTCGAGAGAGTGGCCACCAACACCCTCTTTCTGACATTCTGCAACCTGTGTTGCCTCCGGTCATCAAAGTCGGTTACCTGAATGTTCGTGTTCAGCTATATGTGCCGTCCCCGTTGAGGTGTTTCAGATGCCAGAGGTTTGGTCATGTCAGAGACCGCTGTTGGGCAGGGGTGTGCAGTGTTGCTGGCAAGGCGACCCACGATGGCCGTGCAAAGATCCGGCACATTGTGCTAACTGCGGTGGCGACCATCCCTCCTCTTCCAGAAACTGTCCTCTTTGGATTCAAGAATCCACAATACAACGCATTAAAACGGAAAAGAAGATCTCCTTTTTTGAAGCCGCAAGCAGGTTGTGGGCAGTCGTCTCCAACAGCTTCATATGCTTCGGCCGTAAAGACGGCTCCCACAGTTCCCACTCGGTCAGTCTGCTGTCAGACTGATGACTTTACGTTTTCCAAAACATTGCAGGTAGAATTGTCAACTCTGGTGGAAGCAGGTCCACCACCTTCCAACCCAAAGTGACTGCCCCTGGTGGAGGCAAAAAATCCACCACCCCTCAGACTGCCCAGCAGTCTACAACATCTGCTGCTGGGCAGATTTAAAAACCAGCAATTCCGCCTCGAACTCTCCTATCCAGTGCCCGTGCGGGCAAGGGAGTTCCACCCAGTGTGGAGATGGTGGAGATGAGGAAAAAACCTCCACCATCTCCCAAATCCAGACCTCCACCATCTCCAAACTCCAGGCCTTTGTCACCTGCGGGCAAGTCTGCCAGCAGGTCCAAGACCAACACAGTCCAGTGAAACTAATTAATAAATTCGCTCCATTAGAAGCGGACGTTGAAGAGGAGATGACCTGATTTCTCTCCTTTTCGCCTCTGCACCATGGTTAGTACAATTTCCATTGGAATATCGTGGATTAAATTCCAACTTTGAGGAGCTGCAGCTTCTGTGTCGGTCTATAAAACCTTCCGTCGTGGCTCTTCAGGAAACTCAAAATTCAAAGCAGAAGATCTTTACTCTTTCTGGCTTTAATATTCTTTCAAATCCTGCACAACCATCCACGTTGGGACGGTCGGGTGGTGTTGCCCTTCTCATACACAAAACTCTGCTGTATAGTCCTGTCGCTCTGTCTACCTACCTTCAAGCTGTTGCTGCGAGAGTCACTCTCACAAGACTGTAACAATCTGTTCTATTTATCTACCTCCTTCAGTCCCGGTTTGTCGTCAGGACCTTGTCAGTCTGATAGGGAGACTTCCTCGACCTTTTTTGCTGTTGGGTGACTTTAACGGTCACAATCCTCTTTGGGGTAGTGTCAGTACGTCATCCAGAGGTCTGCTAATTGAGGATGTCCTTTCGGATTTGGATTTGTGTTGTCTGAACGACGGATCTGCAACTTACCTCCACTCTTCCACAGGTTCACTTTCGTGTTTAGATTTGTCGGTTTGTGACCCCTCGCTGGTCCTGGACTATGAGTGGTCTGTCCATGACGATCTGCACGGAAGTGACCATTTCCCTGTCCTCCTACAACCTGTAATAACTGAACACGTCTCTGTCTCTCAACACCTAAATTATAAGAAAGCAAACTGGGATCTATTTGCAGCCACTATTTCTGCGGAATTCCAGGACACTGATTTTCTTCAGAGTCGGACCCAGCAGAATCACTGACTAACACTATGATCAAGTGTGCTAAAGCTTGTATTCAGTGTCTTCCGATTAAACTTCAAATGCCAAAGACACCCTGGTTTGATTCAGACTGCCAACAAATTTCCAAAGTTAGAAAACGGGCTCAGCGTCAGGTATACCAACGACCTTCGGTCCCAACGCTCGAGCCCATCAAAAACTCCGTGCTAAATCAAGACACACTTTTAAAATCAGTAAACGTCGGTCCTGGAGAAGTTTCTGCTCCAGGCTGACATCAAAAACTTCCAAGAAGAAATGGTGGAACATCATTAAGAAAATCAAAGGAAGAACACCTGTCCCACTGTGAACCATCTCAAGTTTTCGGATTCTTTAATAACGGAGAAGAAAGCAGTTGCTAATCTGCTTGCTTCAACCATTGAAAAGATTCCTCCTCTTCTAACAAATCAGCCACTTTTGTCAAAAACAAAGCCCTAAAAGAAAAGTCACCCTGCAACTTTTCATCCCACAACATGGAAGACTACAACAAAACCTGTGCACCCCCCGTATTTCTCCGTATTTAGTACGGATTTAAGCTGGGATACGGAAATACTGATAGTGCGCTCAAAATACGGATTTACTCGTCACCGAAATACGATATCGGCTGCTACGATCTCCGCCGCAAAAAATTGACAGTTTGCACAGTCACCTTAGCGGTGAAAACTAAGGGACATAATCAGGCGCGGAGAATGCAATTCCGTTGTCAGGTGAACGAAAGTTTTTGCGAAGTCGTTGGTCTCGCCTGCCGTTAGATGATAATAATATCATATGAGCAGACTATACATTAAGGGCAAACGAAGTTATCTTGTGTACATTTACATTGGCAATGTCACTCGACTTTGTCATGAAATGCGCAACTGCGGCCTAGCTCCGTATCTCGTACCGCGTGCGTTCAACATGGTGGATGACGAAGCGTCTACAAGTGTTGGTGGAGATTGTTGCTGCGGCAAACGGCGTAGAGATGACAGTTCACCGGCAGTCTGTGGTTCGGGAGGGGGGGGGGGGGGGGGGGGAAGAGTTCAGCTGTTCAACCCAGCGTATGCAAATAAGTGACTTGCTGTGAACATAATAGACTTGTACCAAAACACATTTTTTTAAAGTAGTAGTAGTAGTAGTAGTAGTAGTAGTAAGGGGACAGGCTGATATACGTAGCCTAGGCCTCGTGGCCTTTCTTGAATCCCCATCCATGTATTGTTTAGTATTCTGAATTGGTTTGTTGCATATGCGCATATTGGTTTGTTAATCAAATTCAAATAACAATTTAGTGAATTTATGATCCGCATCAAGGAGATTTTTAAATGAGTTAGTAGATTGTGCAAACTTGATGTTAGTTGGTAGATCATTCCAAAGATGTGTTGCTCTCTTTCCAAAAACCATTTTACGTTTATTAGTCTGACAGTGTTCAATGAAGATTTTCCCATCTGGCTTCCTTGTAACACTATCAGTATATAATTTGAAGAAATCCTCTATTTGTACATCCACCATATCATTAAATATTTTATATACTTCGATCAGATCACCGCGGATACGTCTACCTTTTAAGGAGTGTAAGTTTAAGTATCTTAGCCGTTGTTCATAATCCATATTTTTGCATTCCGTAGTAGCTTTGTAGCCCTTCTTTGTACCTTCTCTACTGCCTTTGACTGCCTTTTGAGTAAGGGATACCATATGATATTTCCATATTCTAAGTGCGGCCGTACAAACTGTCAACTTCTGTTGATTATTTTCGGATGTGTCGGAAGATTCTGCATCGTGATCACCTTGTACTGGGACGATTTATGACAAAGGAGTGACCGTGGCAATTCCCATGTGTTTCTTTTTCACTTTGTTTTATATGTGTCTTGGAAACATTCAGAATACTGAAAGCTCACCCAAAATACTGAAAATCATTTGCTTGGATACTGGGATGTCTTGCTGGGGGTGCACAGGTCTGCTACAATCTTCCTTTCACGTTAAACGAGCTGAAATCTGCCTTACTTTCTTGCAGCGATTCCTCTCCAGGTATGGATGACATTCATTATCAACTGTTGAAACATCTTCCGCAAGAAGGTCTGAACATACTGCTACAGGTATACAACCATGTGTGGACTACAGGTTTCTTTCCACCTCTTGGCGGAAAGCCCTCATTATTCCATCCCCAAACCTGGAAAAGATCTTTCAAAACCATCAAACTACCGTCCCATGCTTTGCCCAGTGTGTCTCAAATTGATGGAGAAAGGGTTTCATGCTAGGCTATGTGAAACTCAAAAACGATGGCCTTTTGGGCAAAAGAACAGTGTGGTTTCCGCAAACATGGGGGAAATCCCGTTGACCATTTGTTTTCGTCTAGAATCTACACTCGGAACGCTTTTCTGAACAAAAGAAGCAGTAAAATTTTTTCTTCGTTTGGGAAGGGGCCTACGATACCCCCGGAAGGGGGGTACTTCATGATCCCCATCTGGGTTTTGAGGCATCTTCCGCTTTTTATTCAAAAATTTTTTGGGAGAACGCGTTTTAGGTCCGGGGTTTGGGACCACCTCTCTGATGTCCACAGCGGGTTGGGGGTTCCCCAGGGGAGATACTGTCTCCTCCCCTTTAGTATTAAAAAAAAAAATTGTTTAAACGTTCACGGGTTCAGAGCTCATTGTTTTGGGTATTTTGCTGTCTCGCAATGGGGCCTGTACCCCGGTGTCCCGCAGGTCCAGCTTTGGAGAAAAATCCATCGGTGGGCAGATGAAAAACGGTTTCACCTTTTCTCCAACAAGACGCAGTGTTATTCTTCCATAATTTCCGTCAGTGTTTTCCAGATCCTGAACTTCAAGTAGGGAAATCTCCCATTCCAGCTGTTAAAGAGGCCAAATTTCTGGGAGTATTTTTGACCAAAAACTTAACTTTCTCAGCCATATTAAAAACCTCAAAAACTGCTTGCCAAAAGGCACTGAATATTCTGCGGGTCGTTAGCACACACGACTGGGGCGCTGATAAGAAAACTTTGTTGCACCTCTACAGAGCCCTGGTCCGTTTCCAAACTGGACTACGGTTTGCTGTGTACGGCTCTGCAAGATCATCTTACCTCAAACTCTTGGACCTATCCACCATCAAGGGCTTCGTCTCTGTCTTGGAGCGTTCCGCACCACCCCTGTGTACAGCCTGTACGCAGAGGCGGGTGAACCTTCACTGTCCAACCGCAGGCTGAAAAAACTGTCTTTGAATTATTACATCCGACTGTTCTCAGAACCGCAGAATCCTGCCTATGACTGTGTCTTTGACCCTCCGTTCCAAAGTAAGTTGAAAACAACCCGAAATTGTATTCCGCCGTTTGGTCTTCGTATGCGGCCTCACGTGCGGAATGCAGGTCTAGACCTAGGAGTTGTGTCCGATTTTTCCAAGTTTCCGGATCAACCTCCGTGGACCTTTTTCACCACAGAGATTTGTTTCGACCTCGCAGCTTTTCGCAAAGAGTCTACAGCTCTCTGGCATACAAGGCATTGTATGCTGAGCTCTGTTCCAAATTCCCATCCTGTCAAAAAAGTTTTCACTGACGGTTCCAAGTCTGAAGATGGAGTGGCCTGTGCAGCCTACTGCCCTGGGGCTCCTTCTCAGATACTGTTGGAACATATCCATTCAGATGCTTCTGTCTATTCTGCTGAACTTACTGCTCTGGTTCTGGCTTTGAAGATAATCTCCCATTCTTCGGAAGAGGGACTTTCTGGTTCTGTCGGATTCGCTGTCAGCTTGGAGGCCATAGCTGGCCGCAACCTTCAGCATCCAGAACTTTTACTTTTTTGGAACTTTTTAGCAAGTTGAAGGGGACGGTTACAACATTACTCTTGCTTGGGTTCCTGGTCATGTTGGCATCGGCGGGGAACGAAATGGTTGATCGTTTAGCCAAGAACGCCACAAGAGAGAAACTTTCAACGCTTATATCCCCTGCTCAGATGTGAAACCCAAAATTAACGATTATGTGAGAGACCTCTGGCAGGAGGATTGGAACACACAGACGAATAACAAACTCTTTCAGATCCGTCCAAACCTTAAGGACTACCTCCCATCTACGTCGGGTGGTCGTAAAGAGGAAAACGGTTCTGTGCCGGCTGCACACCGGCCATTCGTATTTTACCCATTCTTACCTTTTTAAAGAGTGAAGAAGCTCCGTGGTGCATTCCATGTCATGGCCACTCACAATGAAAATGTTCTTTTGGAGGTGTTTGGGACTTGCATGATGTGAGACACAAACATTTTACAGCGGTGTCCATGAAGATCCTGTTCAGGGATCTCCCGCCTGACGTGTTTCCTTGAGTTTTTGAGAGAGATTAACATTTTGGCGTCATATACTGTACCATGTCAGACAATAGCATTCACGGCAGTTAGTCTGCTCTGCCAGGCCGAAGTTTTTGTGTGGCTAATGCAGTGATAAGACAGTCACGTGGTGCCAACCCACTTCCGCCGTAGTTAACATTTTTCATCTGATTTAAGATTTTACAGCAGAAAGATTTTTAACAAAGTTTCTGGTGCGTTTGTAGACGATGTCATTTAATGAGATTTTTTTTTTTTTTTTTTTTTTTTTTTTTACTGCTGGTGAGTTGATTTTAACGTGGTGACAGCCCTGATGTGGCCCTCTGCGGTCGGCTGGGCTATAAGCAACATTATCTTATCTTATCTTATCTCTATGTGCTTGTGTGTGTGTGTGTGTGTGTGTGTGTGTGTGTGTGTGTGTGTGTGTGGTGTGTGTATGCACATTTGTGTAAGTATGCATGTGCATGTGTGTGCATGTTTCTGTCTGTCTGTCTGTGTGTGCCTGCCTGTATGTGTGTATTGTGCCTGTGGTACTAGGTGTGTGTGTGTGTGTGTTAGTTGAGTTTTGCCAGAATACAAAAGCTTTTCCTTTATGTACATATGTTGGCATCAGTTATTGTTAAACTTCCACCGGTGCAAATGTACACACACATGCATTTGAATAGCATAACACGCATGTGTATGAACATACCTGTGCACAAACACACACACTCTTATGCTTGCACTCTAGCGTACATGCACACACCACACACACACGCAACACACACACACACACACACACACACACACACACACACAACACACGAACACACACACACACACACACACACATACACGAACACACACACACACACACCACACACACACACAACACACACACACCACCACACACACACACACACAAGATGTTTTTTTGAGTTCTGTTTTAACAGATAACTCGCATTTTTACCTGTCTCCTTTACAGGTACAGACAGCAAATCAAAGAAGACGAGGAGAAGAAAGAGAGCAAAAAGAAGAGAAAAAAGGGAAAGGCAAAGGCAAGGGCAAACATTCCAGATCTGTGGAGAATGATGAAGGTAGGTCTCAGAGAATCAGATGATAAACGTGAAACGGCATCACAGACAAATTCCCGCATTAGTAGAGAATGACTAAATAGTACAGGTAAATCCCATCATATCCTTATTATCGTTATAAGAGTATTTATAACCCCTATCCTTGATTAAGTCCAGGCTCTAAATGCTTAAACAGTTCGTGCTTTTGTTTACGTAACCGGGTTTAGAGTTGACTGAAGACTTGCCAGTTGGGGAGTTTTCAGTAGTTTCCTGTTTCATGCAGTCAAATTCTCAGTCGTTCGTTTTTCAGTCATTTTCGGGTTTTTTTTATATCTGCACGAAGGATGCGTGCTATTTGTATATGTGTCATAAATACCGACGACCAAAAAACGGGCCTTCTCTTCGGAAAGTTGGTGATGGGATTTTAAGTGTGTGCAAGATGTTCTAATGTTTTATGTAGGCACACGAAGACATGGGATCTCAGTTTACAGTCTCATTTGAAGGACTTTTCAGGATATGGAGTCAGAGACATTTGTTAACTTGGAGGGAAAAATCCCCTGTAACGAAACAGCCCTGGGGAAATTTGAACCAGTAACCCCAGGATCACATGTGCAGTGCTCTTAAACCCGATGAGCTGTTTGGCCCCCGCATGAAACAATACTAAAGGCAAAATCTACATCAGTATAGAGTGACAGATGTAATGTTAGTACAATTAATTACACTTTTTATTTGTTGACAATGTTAGAATGACACTGATACCATAGGTATACCCCATATGTTTATTATGTTGACAGTGTTTGAATGACACTGATACCATAGGTATACCACATATGTTTATTATGTTGACTGTCATCAACAGCATGGTCATGCCATACACGACACACAGGCGTATCATGCACTATATATGGCCATCCATACACTGTACATGGCCGTATCATACAACTACAAATGGCGTTATCATACACTACCATGGTCTTTTTCATACACTACCATGGCCGTATCATACACTACCCTGGCCCCTCATACACTACATATGGCCGTATCATACACTACACATGGCTGTATCATACACTACCATGGCCGTATCATGCACTACACATGGCCTTTCATGCACTACATATGGCCGTTATCATAAAACTACAAATGGCTGTATCATGCACTACAAATGGCTGTATCATACACTACACATGGCCGTTCATACACTACAAATGGCTGTATCAACACCTACAAATGGCTGTAATCATACACTACACATGGCCGTATCATACACTACAAATGGCTGTATCATACACTACAAATGGCTGTTCATACACTACACACATGGCCGTAAACATACACTACACATGGCCATATCATACACTATACATGGCCATAGCATACACTATACATGGCCAAGCATACATATACATGGCCATTACGTACAGTACACATGGCCATTTTCATACACTATTGTACTTCGACGTTGATGAGGATGACAGTGATGTACCCGGGGGTTTTGTCATTGGTAGATAGTTTCTGGAAAGTTTTCTGGTTTCCAGCAAAGGACATGAAAACTAGATGATACTGACACTGTCACTTACGAATATGGTTTGGGATGCCCCCCTGTCATCTCAACGGTTTTTATTGTTTTACGTTTCTGAAAAAAAGACGGCCCTACACGTTTTAGGTACAGAATAATGATGATGAAGTTGAAGGTACTTACAGACTTGTTGTGAGCTCGTCATGATTTGGTGATTCGTTGTTGTTGTGGTTTGGCAGTTCTAAACTGAATTTACTGTACAATTCATGTGACAAGACCATGGACTTACAAAGATCATACTTTCTTTCTGAAATGGTCCATGAACTTTTTATGCAGTTTTTTAGTCTTCCGTATTTTTTTTAAATAAAACCAAAAAGTAGTTTTGATCTAGTACT
>CM031622.1:22773516-22785993 GCA_018398815.1 Conus ventricosus | reverse complement strand
GATCCTGGCTTATACACATACATTACAAACAGGGGAACCCTGCCCTTTATTTCTTTTTTTTTTCAATCAATTTTTTTTAAAACGACAAAACAGTTTTGACACAACAAGATTTCCTAAACCCAAACAAGCAAGATTAAGGAAAATAATTTTTTCTTTTTAAATTTTTAAAATAAAGACTGCAAGCAAAAATTTGGCTTTTGGTTTTGAGACGGGAAAAAAGACATACCAAAATTTTTTGAAATGAACCTTTTGGGGACGCGCCGTGCATAGTAGGGCAACTCCGCGACCCATTCCCCGATGAGCCTTTCCGTGGTGAGGGCCCAACGCTGCTGAAACCCCCCGGGGAAGTGCAGTGGCTCCATGAGGGCCCACAACTATAAAAAAAAAATCCCCTTTTTTCCCTCGCAACGGCCCAAAGGGGATGCACTGCCCAAAGAACGGGTTTCTACCCATGGAGGGGTAAGGTTAAAATGCACTAGCGATGAAATTTGGTGCCCCCAAAGAGTAGTCCAAACAAAAAACCTTCTGGCACGGGGAAAATTTTTGCAAAAGGCCGTGGGGAATTTCCCCCTCCCCAAACATATCGCGCAGAAGAATAAACACGGGGGTTAGAATTTGGGTTCGCAAAGGGGTTTTCAAAGGAAATTAGGGGGAAAAAATGTCCCAAATTTTCGAAAAAACGAAATTAAAATTTATTTGCTCTGTTTTTCCCAATAGTTTTTTTACTCGTATCGTCAGAACCAAAAAAAAGTAAAAAAGTGTGTGCAGTGTGCAATGTTTTAAATTTCCCTTTTTTTTTTTAAAAACACTTTTTCATTTGGTTTCACATATTAAAAACCCAAGTTTTCCCTCGCATCTTTTTCAAAGTAAGAGCAAAAATTTTATCCCCCTTTTTCTTCCTCATGGGGGCTTTTTTTCATACTAACCACATAAGCAATTAAAAAAGATTGTTTTCGCCTATTTTTTTACTTATGTTGTTTCCGTAACGTAGCGTTGTTATTTCACCCCAAAATGTATTTGGGGTCAAATTTTTCTTTGCAAATTTTCCGTTTTTAAAACCCCTTTCCGTTGAATATAGCAGTTGATTTTTTGGGTTTTTATATTGGGAAAAGACATAAAAAAAAAATAAAAAAAGCAAAAATTCTGGGGAATGCCCCCTGTCTGAAAGTATTAAGAGAGAAAAAACTTTCAAAAATAAAAAGTGGAAAAACATCCTCTTTGAAATTCCAGTTCTTGTGTAGAACCCTTTTGCAAAAAACCGGGCCCTTTTTTAAGTCTTCTTTTGCGGGAAGGGCATAAGAAATGGACAGCCCCGCTATTGATGATGGACAGGGTGGTTTTTTCCCAACTCCTTCAAACCCAACAGCTGCATTTAACAATTCCCCAAAAGCTGCAGCAACAATTTTCCAGAAGCTGCATCCAAAAAAGTCCGAAAAAACTGATCCCAAAAATGTCCAACAGCTGCAGTCAAAAATGTCCAACAAAAACCAAAAACCCCGGGTCACAACCATTTTACCTTGCAGGCTGGCGCCATTCGAAATTTTGTTTTGTGGGTTGGGGCCCGGCTGAAACACCCAAACAAAACATAAACCAAGGTCTTTCTTAGCAATTTTCCCCATGACATTTTAAAAATGATGTATTCACCTTCAATTCCCTTTTTTAATTTCCCGGGTTTTTTGAAAAACACCACTAAAATCAGCTGCATAGCTGCCAAAATTCTGGGCAAACTTTGGAATCCATGAGAAGGAAAATGGGGTTTGGGGGGGATGAGGAAGGGGGGGTGTTTGTTTTTTTTTACTGAAAGCCCGGGGGGGGTTTAGCCCGATAAATGTAATTTTGAAAAAATAATACAACTTCCCTTACATATTACTGCCAACAAAAAACATAACTTATTGGGATTTATTTTTGTACAAGTTCCCCAACTCTACCAAAAAAAAAGGGCACCCCCAAACCCCCCATTTTTAAACAATTTTGAAAATTTTTGGGTGCCCTTTTACCCAAATCAAGGGTTTTTGTGATGATTTTTTAAAAAAAAATTCCCAAAAAAAAACTGGAGGGTTTTACAGCTATGGAGTTTTTAAAAAACCATAGGGTGGGAAAATACACAAAATTATTGTTTTCCCAAAGGCCCCCTCAAGATAAAGATCCCACACAACATTTCTACTTCCCCCCCCCCCCCCCCCCCCCCCCCCCCCCCCCCCGAAATTTAAAACCCTGCTTTCGCAGCTCATTTTCCAAAAAATTCCCAAATGAGATGATGTCCTAACTTATGTGCAAGACAAAGATCACTCTGAAAAATCATAACGTCAACCTGTTAAACTTTCACCATTAAACACTAACTATGATTATCAAATAAGCTTGAAATAGTATTATGGAGTCATAATAAGTCTTCTTTTTTTTTAAACTTACAAAACATGATTAACATATCTTAAGGACTGCCTCTCATAAGGCATATCAACAGCAGTCCAAGTGTGTAAATGTACAAATATGTGTGCAAAGATACAATCTCTGATTCAGGTCAGGCAAACATGAGATATGCAGAACGCACTGGCCTCCCAGTGTGATGCTGTTATCTTAAGTGATTTTTCTTTACATGTTTACTGTGAACCGGATGCAAGAACAATCATAATCAGTGTGTTTTCCAGAAAACAAATGCAAAAATGTAAGCTAATTTCAAAGAAAAAAGTTTGTTTCTTTTTATTTTTTTATCTCTGCTCACATTTTATTTTCATGTAATGATTTACATTATGAACAGTATTCACATTTCTAGAATACAGCTATTCAATACCGCAAACCACACTGTGGCATACAGTGATACTAACGTGTCCTAGGTTCCAAAACATCATACAAGTGATGACAGATTCTTTGTAACAAATCAAGGCATGCACACTCTATTCCAGACAGCAGTGTAGAACAAGACTTATGTCAGTGTTGTGCTATGGAACACCGTTACTATGACACACACACACACACACACACACACACACACACACACACACACACATGCGCACACACATACACACACAAGTGTGCATACACGCATGTGCACACACACACACACACACTCATGCATACGCATACACACACATTATGCACACAAACATGTGCTCGCGCACACACATGGGCCCGTGACACACATACATGTACATTCACTACACAAACGTACAATGATAAAATAAAAAAAAGGGCACAACCAATTAAGGTAGGCACTCAAGGTCTGACCAGCGCGTTAGGCTATAACATTGGTCAGACATCTGCTAAGTTGTAGCCATGAGACCCTCTTCTTAAATTATCTCATCTTAATTATTAATCCATTTATCCATCAGCTTAAAATCATGTGCAGTATGGTCTCAAAATTCAGTGGATTTGGTGTTGCATATATGGACTAGTCCACACGCAGTGACTTGGTGAAACTGAAACTATCTGTTTGCAGGTGCTTGCTATAGTTACAGCGTTACGATTTACATGAGACCCTTGACTAACATCTAATAACAAAAATTACAGCTAACCGAAAATCATAAAAAACCAAAGAGTTGAATGTGCCAAAATGTACTACTTATCCTTTCTTTATCTCTGTTTCACTATCTCCCAGTTTAAACAACTAAAGAGCTGAATATGTCAAAACATAGTATTTATCCTTTCTTTTGTTTATCTGTTTCACTAACTGTAAGTTTCACTCATTCTTTCCCTTCCTTGCATGTCTTTTAATTCTACCACCTATATACACACTTAGTAACACAGAACTAATAACTGTTTAATCGAGGAGCTGGTGTGAGTGACTGTCCTGCTCCAGAGAATGCCTCTACATCCATGGAATGAAAGTCCCCATGAACTTCGCTAACACTGACCATCCTGACAACACTTCGTCCCAGGCACAAACACAGCAAGGAAATTGAAAGTGAGGCACCATAAGAACAAAGTACGAAGACCCATGATTAAGTTTGGACCTACTGTGGTTTTTAATAATGACTAAAAAAAAATCACGAACCATTCCATTTCCAGTCTGACATAACATGACAAGACTACAAGAGTATTTTTTGTTTTCTTCACATCCTGCATCAAGCAGGCCTCAGGTATCACAGACACATGCAGCACTGTTCTGGAAATTTAAAACCACTCTCATTCATAAAGAGATGAATTTGGATTGTGTGGTTCCAGTCTTCCCATCCGAGTCCAGAGAAAACTCAACTCTGGATTGGAGTGGGTGGAGACTGAAAAATCCTATACGTCTAATAGGACTTGAACCCATGACCTCCCATTCCAGCCCTAACTACTGTACCATGGCAACTTTGTCATAATCTTTTTTTTTTTTTTTTTTTTTTTTAATGAATTAGAGACCTTGACTTATGGTTTGTTTCACCTTACAAACTCAAAGTTACTCTGGGTTTAAAAGTCACAAATATGGGTAACTGCTGTTTTTCTATCCATCTTACATCATATTACTTGCATGTTTATTCCTTCAAAGATCTGTTGTTATTTTGAAAGTTTCCCCTAATCACTCAGCACTGCACCATGCAGTTACTGAGTACACAATGAACTGCATGTTTGTTGAGTGTTTCAAAGCATGTTTGTTTGGAGGGGTTTGAAAATGGCATACCTTTGATGTTAAGTTTGATTTTAAGTTCTGACACAAACTTTTTTATCCATTATTGGAATTTCCTGTGATGCCTAGTTCTGCTTTCTTTGCCTGGTGTCTTCAGTTGGGCACTGAATCAAAGGTTTTTGCGGTAGTCCATATAGATCATATGATGTCTTCCTACCCTCCTTCATCAATGATGTTTGTCCAGTTATTGACGACTCCCAGCAGCTAGGTAATATACAATCTGCCTGGCATCGGGTCACATTAATTTGGCTGATTAAATTCTTAATCTTATATTCAAGGCGTGACATGACTTGCTTTCTGACAAGTCTTTCCATGATCTTGCATGCAATACAGGTCAGGCCTACAGGCCACTAGTTATCTGCAAGCTTCTTCAACAGACAAGAGATCTGAGCAAGGGGAAAAAGCCTAAAATTTCTCAAGGGTCCAGGAGCTGATGTTGGATTTCCAGGTGGACTCCAGGAGCAATGGACTTTAGAAGTCAGGTGATAAAGGCCACTGAAGCTAAAGGTCTTTTCCCTGTCTTGCAAATCACTTTTTAACTACAGTGTTTGACAGTATGTTCAAGCTATCCCGCATGATGTCTGCGGTCTAGTCAATGTTCTTGCTAGTTCTTCTTTTCTCATCTTTGGAACATTTCATGGCCCCCACAATTTTCTTTATATACCAAACATATCTGGAGCTACAGGCAGACGCCAGGACAAACTGATTTGGAATATAAATTATAATAACAGACTGAATAAGTGAACTGTGAACTTAAAACCTAGTGGTCTTAAAAACTCACACTTCCCCTGCAATTTTCTTGGCAGATTTATGGAAATCTCAAGAACGACGTTGGAGACTTTTCAAAATCTGAATTCAGACTTGAAGTTAAACCTGAAAAATCTCACGTGTGCTTGAACACGAGGGTAACCAAGGCTATTCATGCTCATCTGGGACTTGTATAGTCTTCGGAAATATTCTGAATTAATGTGCTGTTGGTCTTGCTAGCTCTTCTGCAGCACGGGACAAGCACTATTACTAAAGAGTAAAGGTAATTCCAAGTGAACCCATGCCTTATCCTTTTGTTGGTTTTAGTACGATCCCTTTCTTTAATAATAAATAAGTGCGGAAAAGACAAAGGTCATGACTAACAACCCAATCGGCTTTACCCAAGACATAACCATCAACAGCAAAAAACTTGAACAGTCAACACATTTAAGTACTTGGGGGCAACAATCTCAGATGAAGGATCAAGACCTGAAATCATCTCAAGAGTCGCTCAGACCACAGCTACGCTATCTAAGCTAACGCCTCTTTGGAGAAATAAAAACATCTCCATCAGCTCAAAGATTAGACTGATGCGATCCTTAGTCATGGCGATATTCTTATATGCTTGTGAGTCATGGACGTTGAAATCAGACCTTGAGAAAAAAGATCCAAACAATGGAAATGAGGTGCTTCAGACGACTCCTTGGCATCTCATACAGAGATCACATCAGCAATGTGGAAGTTAAAAAGCGCATCGTGAATGAAATTGGTCCATATGTCGATCTCCTAACCTCAGTAAAAAGACGCAAACTGAAATGGTATGGACACATCACACGATCAACAGGCCTTGCCAAGACAATCATGCAGGGCACAGTACCAGGACAAAGGCGAAGAGGTCGACAAAGGAAAAGATGGGAGGATAACATCACGGAATGGACAGGCCTGCGGCTGAGAGACACATTGCGGAGGGCGGAGAACAGAGAGGAATGGAGAAGGATGGTTGTCACTGCTTCAGGGGTGCCCCTACGGACCGACGTCTAAGGGACCAAGTCAAGTCAAGTCAAGTCCCTTTCTTTATAAATTCAGGAGTTAAAAAAAAACAACAGCAACACCTACACATCACTGACAGTTGGTCACTCTGAACAGCACTGTTACCAATTAATGGCATGCACAAATTGTAGGGGAGTTCACTTTCTGTGACTGTCACGATTGTCAGTGTCACAGCAAAGTCGCTGTCACTGTCTCTAGCTACTCACATTTCAGTTGTCTGTCTCTAAGTCTTTACTCAAGGACTGTTTCCAACACAAACAAAGCAATACATTGTCTCTTGTTTTCTTTGAATAATGATTACCTTATGCACATATAGAGTCTAAGGGGTACAACATACCATTTTATTTCTACCTGATAAAACAGAAACTGCGAGCAGACGATCGTAAATGTGAACACAAACAATATGCAATCTTCTCCCAGGTAACGTGGCACCAAATTTTTATGGGTTATGGTTGTTTTTAAAACACGTAGAACAGTTGCTGCATCATTAATTAATGGAAAATTTTTCATCAAAGCAATTACCGTCGGTGTTGTAGATGAATTTCCCCCATCCTCTGTGGGCGGTGCGGGCGGCGCCATCTTGGATTTGAGACGCTCTCATGTGATCCATCGTCTAATTACCGAAAAACCCTCTCCGAACTTCCGTTTCCTTCGTGTATTCGTATATATACCACACACGCGCGCGCGCGCACAACCACATGTAAGATTGAGACGAATAGAGGTGCGGACAAGAGAGAGAGAGAGAGAGAGAAGAGAGAGAGAGAGAGAGAGAGAGAGAGATAAGGTTGACCATGAGGGCCTGCTGCTTAAATTAGAACACATTGGCATTGGCGGTTCTTTGCTAAAATGGGCCAGATCATTCCTCGTTGGGAGAACGCAGAAAGTTGTTGTGGAAGGGTCGTCATCCCATTGTAAACCAGTCTTGTCAGGTGTACCACAGGAACTGTTCTGGGGCCCTTGTTTTTCTTAATTTATATAAATGACATAAGTAGAAATCTCTCTCCTGGAACTACTATAAGGCTTTTTGCAGATGACAGTTTAGTATATAGAACAATCAGAAGCAAGAATGATATACGCATTCTACAAGAAGATCTAAACGCTTTACAAGAGTGGGAAAGAACTTGGGAAAATGGGAAATTTTATCCCAAAAGTGCAAGTGTTGCGTATATGTAACAAACGCTCACCAATTAGATCAGATTATTCTATTCATAATACTATTCTTAAAGAAACTAATGCTGCAAAATATTTAGGCGTGATTATAGATAGTCGTCTCAAATGGAAAGAACATTACAATTTAGTATGTAAGAAAGCAAATAACATCTTAGCTTTCTTATACAGGAATATCAATGACTGCCCCCAAAAGGTTAAAGACGACTGCTACAAAACACTGGTTAGACCAGTACTGGAATATGGTTGCTCAGTTTGGGATCCTTACCATCTAAAGGACATTGATAACCTTGAAAAGATTCAGAAGAGAGCAGCACGGTTCGTAACAGGGAACCACATCAGAGAAAAAGGGAATACTAGAAGAACATGAGGAAATTAGAATGGAAACCCTTAGAAGAGAGAAGAGCTTTTATTAAACTTAACACCTTTTTCAAAGGCAGAGCTAAAGTAATTGATATTCCAATGGAACAACTAGTATTGAATAAAAGTAGCACCAGGAGTGGCGGTCAATGTTATACCATACCTGCATCAAATATTGACAGCCACTTACATTCTTTTTATCCCAGTTCTGTACGGCTGTGGAACTCACTGCCGGGTGCCATCAAGATTGCCACAGGTGCAATCTCATTCAAAAAACAGGTTGATTTGACAGTTTTGAGATCTGCATATTGACGTTTTTCTATTTTTACTTCCCCAGATATTTTATTGAATATCGAGTGCGACCCCTTGTTGCCAAGTTTGCTCCAGGGGCCAACAGTCTGAGTCGCACTGTTTTATGTTATTTTATTCTACTTTTTAACATGCGCGCTGGTGACCTACTCGTTTTTGAGTGAACCAGTATTTTAGGAAGAAGAAGAAGAAGAGAGAGAGAGAGAGAGAGAGCATGCGCCACGCCCAAACTTAAATCCTTTTTGTTTGTTTACTTTCGTAATATGTGAAAAAGATACTGTGAAACCACACATCGTGCATATGTTACATACCGGATTCTCTCGCTATCTTTGTCCATCTCTCACATGGCATACACAAGCACGAACTCATAAACACGCAGCACGCATGCAGGCTCGCACGCACGCATGCATGCACGCAAGCACGCACGCAAGCACGCACGCAAGCACACACACACACACCACACACACACACACACACACACACACACACACACACACACACACACACACACACACACACGTACACACACACACACACACACACACACACACACACACACACACACACACACACACACACACACACACAACACACACACACACACAACACACACACACACACACACACACACACACACACACACACACACACACACACTAAAGTTAAGTCTTTTCTCTGAAATATATCTGCTACTTACAGTTTGCGTCTATAAAATGTTCAGAAACTGATACATTTCCATACTATTTGCCTTTCCTATCTGCACTGGCTCTCTGAAATTAAACAAGTGCCATTAACGGGGTGGATTGGGCTGCAAGAAGTGACTGAAAAATGTGGTATATTTTGATTTACTCTTAGGCCAATCTAGTTGCAAAGCGAGACGACTGCAGGCGGAAATCTAAACAAATCTTAAATAAATGTTAGCCAACCGCCCAGAGAACGTGGACAAACGAGTCACAAGACAAAACACAACGCGTTTCGACCTCTTAGGTCTTCTTCAGGTGAGACATAAACGAATAAAACAACGAAAATTCACTTAGCTTTGATCGCTTCAGATCACTTCACAGAGTTCAGCGCAAAGAAGAAGGCGTAGCAAACTATAAGTAGCAGATATATTTCAGAGAAAAGACGTAACTTCAGTGTGTTGTTTAGATTTTCGTTGTTTTATTCGTTTATGTCTCAACTGAAGAAGACCTAAGAGGTCGAAACGCGTTGTGTTTTGTCTTGTGGCTCGTTTGTCCACGTTCTCTGGGTGGTTCGCTAACATTTATTTAAGATTTGCTCAGGCCAATCATTCGAAAAACAGACAGAGAAGTTGAAGAGGATATGATGACAATACGTAACAGAAATTCAGGAAAAACCACTTGCACTCTTGAGATTTTTTTTTTCTTTTTTTTCTTTTTCTGAGCAACATAGTTGTCTTTAACAAAATAATTCATAAGAAATGGCAGT
This sequence comes from Conus ventricosus, assembly GCA_018398815.1. Taxonomy (NCBI): domain Eukaryota; kingdom Metazoa; phylum Mollusca; class Gastropoda; order Neogastropoda; family Conidae; genus Conus; species Conus ventricosus. Next base: position 22,776,308 of record CM031622.1, on the reverse strand, counting down.
TACTGTCTCTCTCATGCATGATGCCAGTGTAAAGTTACATGGTGTTCGCATATATGTCGGTAGCGTATCTATTCTTCTTATTTTCGCTTCATGTACCATACAAGCTGTAATATTTTGAGTGAAAATATACCCTCAAATGACAGGGGGAAAATTCGCAAGTCACACACACACACACACACACACACACACACACACACACACACACACACACACACACGAGCGCGTGCGCGCGCGCTACAAATTTTCAGAAAGAGCGACAATGTGCTTTCTGATATATTCCATAAAGAAGAAAAACCGTTATGGGCCCTAATAGCCGTTAGTAACGGCTATAACGGTTTACTGAAACATCCGGCATGATCCGTAACCCATAGTGAACATACTTACAAATTTTCACAAAGATTGGCCAAGTACTTTCTGAGATAGAAGAAGAAAGGTGGCAGAGTGGTTAAGACGTTCGCCTGCTAATCCAACATGTGAGAAGTGCGTGGGTTCGAGCCCTGCCTTTCTCGCCCTTTCTTTCCCAGTTTGAATGACAAATCGAACTGAACGTCAAGTCCATCGGATGGGGACTATAAGCGAGTTGGACCCGTGTGCCTTCCTGGCCCCCTGCACACGTTAAAGAACCCACGGCAGTTGAAAATCAAAAAGAGCAGGGGGGTTCCCCGCTGCTCTGGCAAAATTGATGTAAAGTAAAGATAGCCACCAGGTAGTTCTTACCAAGCCACAGAAGTTGTCACTTACTGTTGTCGTGTGCCATCGTGTGCCGGTGGATATGGAGGACACGTATAAAACATCGCATGCATCCTATGTGAGAAACTGGAGGAATAAATGAGATAAATGAAAATGAGTGACAGATATTTGAATGGTACGGGAAACGACTGAATGAGCGTCAGTAGGCTGCTCTTCCGCCGGCTCTACCTGGGTAGGCAGCCCGTTGAGTGAGTGAGTGAGGTTCATTGTAAAGCGCTTAGAGCTTGGTCTGTGACCGAGGATAGGCGCTATATAAATACCCAATATAATAATATTCAATAAAGAAGAAAAACCGTTACAGGCCGTTACAACCGTTAGTAACGGCTATAACGGTAACTAAAAAATCGGGCATCATCCATGACCCATAATGAACATACCTGCTGATTTTCACAAAGATCGACCAAGTACTTTCTGAGATATTCCACGAAGAAGAAAAACCGTTACAGGCCGTTACAGCAGTTAGTAACGGCTATAACGGTAAACTAAAACACCAGGCATTATTCGTGACCCATAATGAACATACCTACAAATTTTCACAAAGATCGGCCAGGTACTTTCTGAGATATTCCATAAAGAAGAAAAACCGTTATAGGCCGTTACAGCCGTTAGTAACGGCTGTAATGGTAAACTAAAACATCGGGCATCATCCGTGACCCATAATGAACATACCTACAAATTTTCAGAAAGATCGGCCCAGTAGTTTTGTCTGGAGCGAGTGGAACACATTTTGACCACAGACACACACACACACACACACACACACACACACACACAGTATTTCTTCGTTCCCATTCTAAAGTGCTCAATAAGAACTGGGGAGTACAAAAAGACCGTGGCAGGACATTAAGATGGAAGCACTTGAAGGGAGCCCCAGGGAAAGTGAGGTAGGCAAAAAGAAATCGGGATGAAAATCGATGACGTGGGAGAGTTGAATGTAGACACAGCACTCTATAGTTCAACTACTCAAGAAATAAATAAAGATGCTTTTTTTGTACAGCCTCAAAATCCGTGTGTTTGGCCCCCAGTTACTCAGTCAGTGTCGTCTTTTTCTGTGTGGAGCCCACGTTCTATCTGTTGATCATTTCGGAACCTCACTGAAAAGAAGGGGTTCGCTGTTATTTTGAAACATGAGAGGATGTGTCAAGTTCTTCGTTGTCAGTTTTTCTTACAGGCCAGGGTAATGGTCTCGCGCGCACACGCACACACACACACACCACACACACACACACACACACACACACACACACACGCACACACTTACACCCCCCCCCCCACACACACACTTACACCCCCCCCCCCCCCGACACACACACAGACTCCATCCCCCCCACACACACACACTTACCCGCCTCCCCCCCCCCCACACACACTTACACCCCCACCCACCCACCCACCCACACTTACACACACACACACTTAGACACACACTTACACACACACACTTACACACACACACACACACTTACACGCACGCACACACACACACACACACACACACACACACACACACACACACACACACACACACACACACACACACACACACGCACACACGCACACTCACACACACACACACACACACATCTCAACATATTTATTTCAGGAAAACGTGATGAACACAATGAAAACTAGACAATTCATCTCCTGAAGACAAAAGATAACACAATCATCAGGGCAACCATGGACATAGTCGACACCAGAAGGCTTAGACATTTGCTCAAAATAACGAAAATGCAAACAATTAGGGGCCTTACAGAAATGAGTGCCCTTTTACACACACGTGCGCGCGCGCGCGCGCGTGCGGAGCATTGACATTTCCTTCTTTAGACCTTTAGGTCAGTACAGCGCTTTTGCCACACTCTGAAAGAACCGATTATGGCACTGATGCTAAGATATTTGGCCAACCACTTTGCCGAGCAGGACGGAACACCAATCATCCGTAGACCTGGGAGTACCCTCCGATGCACGTTCCCCAGACTGCCAAAGATGAGCACCACAATTCTGCAGGAGAAGCCAAAAGAGCTTATTTCCATGCACAGTGG
>CM031622.1:22758516-22768516 GCA_018398815.1 Conus ventricosus | reverse complement strand
CAACAATAATTGTACATTGAACAAATACAACAACCAACTGTAATTTGCTCAAATCATAACAACATAATGTACATTGACACCAATTGTAACGACGCATTGTACTTTCGTCGCAGATCACACTGACATAATCATACTCTCATCACAAGTTATCTTATTACAGTATTATCTAATCGTCATGGCTTGTTCGGCCCGAGAGTCAAACTGTTACAGCATTAGCCCGGGAAGCCGACGGTTGTGTGTTCGAACCCCTCGTGCGTTGGATGTTTGGGCTTGAAAAGCCTCTCTGTCCACCCAGCAGTAATGGATTCCTGATTCTGCTCAGGCAAGATTGAAAGCCGGCAGAAGGAGAAAGATGGCGCCGTCTTCCTTCAGCCGTGCCTCAAATTGACGAACCTCTAACAGTGTGCGGTCCGTACGGCCGACAGGCTACGGGAACTTGAATGTTTAATTTTTACACACAGATGAAGAGTCTCCGATGTCAACATTGGTGGGATGGTTGCAGAGGTATCATTGTTAATCCGGCCTTTGAGGTAGCCACATTCGTATTCGGGCACGAGGTCTTCGTACGACACCAACATGCATGTGTGTGTGTGTGTGTGTGTGGATGTGTGTGTGTGTGTGTGTGTGTGTGTGTGTGTGTGTGTGTGTTGTGTGGGTGCTGTGCGTGTGTCGCGTACATGTGTTGTGTGGCTGTGTGTGTTGTGTGTGTGTTGTTGGTGTGTGTGTGTGTGTGTGTTGTAAAAGTGTGTGCGTGCATGGCGCGCTGTGTGTGTGTGTGTGTGTGTGTGTGTGTGTGTGTGTGGTGTGTGTGTGTGTGTGTGTGTGTGTGTGTGTGTATGGGTGTGTGCGTGCGCGTGTGTGTGCGTGCGTGCGTGCGTGCGTGTGTGTGTTGTGTGTGTGTGGTGTGTGTGTGTGTGTGTGTGTGTGTGTGTGTGTGTGTGTGTGTGGGCGCGGCGCGCGGCGCTGCATGCGTGTGGTGGTGTGTGGTGTGTGTGTGTGTGTGTGTGTGTGTGTGTGTGTGTGTGTGTGTGTGTGTGGGGCGCGCGCGCGTTCGTGCGTGCGTGCTTGCGTGCGTGGGTGGGGCGTGTGTGTGTGTGTGTGTGTGCGTGTGCGTGTGTGTGTGTGTGTGGTGCGTGCGTGCGTGCGTGCGTGGTGTGTGTGTTGTGTGTGGTGTGTGTGTGTGTGTGTGTGTGTGTGTGTGTGTGCGATCCTCATGGGCCGTGTTAGATCACCATGTGCATTCCAAGTAAAAATTTGCATTTTTCCTCCCTTTTTCTGAATTCCTGCGGGACGTCGGTTTAAAGTTTCATCCTGGGGATTTAATGGGGGTGGGACTCTGCAAAATGTTCGTTGGCACGAAACAATCTCCTCAGATGCAACTGGTGTCAGTGGGAATTGAACGTTCAACCCTTGGGCAATGACAACAATGGGCCGCTGGGCCATAAGCTCACAATACAATAATCGCATCGTACGTTCGTCACAACTAAAAATGAAAGTACTCCCCCCCCCCCCCCCCCCCCCCCCCCCCCGTCTTTGGTACATAGTATACTGTTGTGTATTAATGGTACTGGCTTCATAATTGACACAGACATCATTGTGTGTGTGTGTGTGTGTGTGTGTGTGTGTGTGTGTGTGTGTGTGTGTGTGTGTGTGTTGTTTATTTGTGTGTTTTGTTTTTCTTTTTTCTTTTATTTTTATCTCTTTTTATTTATATATTTATTCATTTATCGATTTATTTTAGCAATTGTTAGGGACAAGCAAACATTCATGCTTTCTCTGTAGCCCCCAGAACTTTTGTTTTTGTGAATTGTATATTAGTGACTGATTCTTTAATCAGACGGATCATCGTTTTTAGCGAAGATATATTTTGTTTCTTTGGTTTTTTCTTTTCTTTTCAAGCACGCCTGTTGTTTTCATTTATTAAATGTGTCGCGACCGTTTTTATTGATTTTGTTTTTTTAATAATCAACGTCCATAAACATCTACGATCACACTAACTGTTTATGAACACAAAAAGGTTACAAAACAAAAAGGACAATGTCATCATTCTACCCACACTTCTCGTTGATTTACACAGCCAAACTTCTTTGTGTTTTGCCATAAGCTCCTTTAAAAAAATTTTAATTTAAGTTTTGAAAGACACTAATCCAGCCTGATTAAGAAACATCTAGCTCATAGTTTCTGTTTCGGTTTCGTGAATGAGGTATTACTGCGTTCGTATGCGCTACACCTCATCTGCTAAGTTTCGAGACCACACCGCGCATGATTTATAGCTGATGAAAAAATGAATTAATGAGTAAGGTGAGAGAACTGAAGAAGAGGGTCTCATGGCCACGACTTAGCTGTTGTCTGATCTGTGCGTTAGCCCAACACGCTGGTCAGACCTTGGGTACCTACCTAACATTGGCTGTGCCATTATAATCATTGTACGTGTGTGGGTGTGGTGAGTGTACACATGTATGTGCATGGGTGTGTGGACAAGGACCCATGCGTGTGTGCCAGTGCACGTAGTGCGCGTATGCATGTGTGTGTGTGTGTGTGTGTGTGTGTGTGTGTGTGTGTGTGTGTGTGTGTGTGTGTGTGTGTGTGTGTGTGTGGTGTGCACGTGCGTGTGTTTAAGTGCGCGCGCGCGCCTGTATGATCTGTTGGCTTGTGTAAGCATACTCCTGCACGTGTATGCGAACAGATATGTATACGCCTGTGTACTTGTGTATATGTGCGTACACGTATGGTTGTCTGTGTGTGTGTGTACGCACGCGCGCGTGTGTGTGTGTGTGTGTGTGTGTGTGTTTGTGTGTTTGTGTGTGCCACCGAGCGTATGCGTCTGTGTGCGGGTATATGTACACATGTGTATGTGCGCATGTATACATGTACGCGCACGCACGTGTGTGTGTGTGTGTGTGTATGTGTGTGCGAGCATGCGTGCGTGCGAGCACACCTTCGATTATTTGTGGGAAGGAATGTTTAGAAGATGACATAGTAATGAGAACAATACCAAGAACAACAAGAACAAAAAGAACAATAAGAACACAACACACACACACACACACACACACACACACACACACACACACCACAAACACACACACACACACACACACACACACCACACACACACACACACACACACACACACACACACCAACGCATTCGCACTCACACCTATGGGCGCTCTGCTTTACACACCTGCATCGCCCCACCGATGCACACACCAAGGCACATCCACTAGCGCACACATATCTACAGTATACACTGGGGTCCCTGAGAGATTCAAAGTCTTATCTCAGTTGACATGCGTTTGATCATTTTGTGTCCGTTATTGGAAAGGCCTAGTATGAGTCTGCACCATTCTCTTGGAGTCTTCGCGGTGTTAGTCTTGAAATCATTCCAATATTTGTTTGGTACGTGATGTTTATTGTTCTTCCTTTATGTCTAGATGTGCGGCCACTTCCTCTGTCGATGTTCAGATCTGTAAGATGGTGAATGTTTCGTGGCCTTGCTCTTGTTTGTCGAGGTAATAAGCTTACTTGAGGTTACACATGACGTCAGATCCGCCGAGCTGTAACCCAGTTCTCCTCGTTCCCTTGCCGGCCAGTGTGTCTGCTCTCTCGTTTCCTTTCACTCGTACATGTTCCGGGCAACACATCCATAATCATGAGCCCTTCCAGTGAAAGGTGGCACATTACTTCATGCCGAGCAGGGCTTCCCATTCCACTTTCCATATGGCTTGTTGAGTTTTAAACCGGTCCGTGGACGAGAGCCAGAGAGAGAGAGAGAGAGGAGAGAGAGAGAGAGGAGAGAGAAGAGAGAGAGGAGAGAGAGAGAGAGAGACAGAGACAGAGACAGAGAGAGAGAGAGGGGGGGTGATGGTAAGGAGTAGAGGGTGGGGGATGGGTACCGAGATAATTATTAGTTAACATCTAGTCTTTCCTTCTACGCCTGTTTTTCTACTGTTTCCTTTAAATGCATAACGGAGAGACAGAGGGAGAAAGAGAGGGTGGGGGGAGACAGAGAGTATTCTTTCTGTCTACCCTCGCCTTTTTCTTTTTAACACTTTCTACTAAATGCATAACTGAGAGAGAGGAGAGAGGAGAGAGAGAGAGAGAGAGAGAGAGAGAGAGAGAGAGAGAGAGACAGAGAGAGACAGAGAGAGACAGACAGATAGGCAGGCAGGCAGACAGACAGGCAGACAAACAGACGGGCAGACAAACAGACAGACAGGCAGGCAAGCAGATAAAGTGTTGGGGGGGGGGGGGGGGGGGGGGAGGAAGGATAAATGAAACATCGAGATGATTCTGCCTCGATGATGGCGTGGATAAAAACAGACTGTGGTGATGGTGGTTATTCACATTCCCTGGCCCATTTCCAGATTAGTTTGGGACAAAAACAGAGCGCTGCAGATGGGAATGCTCAATCCCTGGCCCATTACAGAAAGCGCGGTGGAGATGAAGATATCTCTGTCATGCAAAACAAGTCATTCAGTTAATCGTTTTAGATGAGAGAGAGAGAGAGAGAGAGGAGAGCGAATGAAATGTCTAGGTATTTATGTCTACTCGTATTTTTTCATGTTCATGTGATTTATTCGTTTAAAGGCCTTGGACCTATGAGGTGGTGGTGGAGGGTGGTGGTGGTGGTGGTGTGTGTGTGTGTAAACATATGAAACAATGCAAACATCTAACAATACGCGCAAATATGCTGATTTAAAAAAAAAAAAAAAGGTTGCTCATTTTCTAAATTTAGAAACCCGTGAAATCTGCAAAGTTTCAGTATTGTTGAGGACATTAATAAACTTGGCTTAAACTAAGACTACTCCATGTAATATTCAGGCTTTATGAAAGTTTTCAGAAAAACAACAACAAACAAACAAAAACTACGAGTTTTGGTCAGTCTAAACCAAATTACTTTCATTTTCTCCTGTTGGTCTGCACGCTGGACACATCACTGTAATGAAAATTTTCGGCGTCTAGTGACGCATCTCAAGATCTAAAACTTCCTGATCTAAACCTTGTGGTAAGGCTTTTCCGATGCTGATCCCTTTCCAACGCCAAACAGATTTTTCAAGCAAGATGTACCGCTAAGCGTTCTGTGACATTCCAATCTTTCATTAGTCTGAATGTGGTCATTCCATTCTGCAGAAATACTGGGTCCGCGACGTTTCGTCGAACGACATTTCGTCGAATGAGCACGACTTGGCCTAACGGCCTTCGTTCATTCGTCCTTCGTCCTCTCTCGGGCTTCGCCCTACTCTAATCTAAAGACCATCGATTCTGCTTTGGAGTAGACTGGGTCCCTCCGTGACTTTTTTCCCGTTGACTTTCTTTCCCGTTGACTTTCAACCCTCGCAGGCTGCAAGAAAATTCGACGAAATGTCGTTCGACGAAATGTCGTTCGACGAAACGTCGGACACTGGACTGTCCTGGGAGGGGAAACAAAGAAGAAGAAGAAGAAGAAAAAAAAAAGATACAAAGCATATAAACGTACTCCCAGTTTATCTTGAATAGGACGTCACAATCAAACATGCGTCATAATGTAGTTCGTCACTTCGGCTTATGACGCAAAGAAGCTTTGACGTCATTTTTGTTTGCGTTATCATTTTCTAGATATTCCATAAAGAAGAAAAACCGTTTTGGGCCGTTATAGCCGTTAGTAACGGCTATTCTGGTAAGATAAAACATCGGGCATCATCCGTGACCCATAATGAACATACCTACAAATTTTCAGAAAGAGCGGCCCAGAAGTTTTGTCTGGAGCGAGTGGAACACATGAATTTTGATCACGGACAGACAGACAGACACACAGACAGGCAGCATTTCTTTGTTCCCATCCTACTCCCTGTTCTATAAGAACTGGGAGTACAAAAAGGAGTTTGGGAGTGATTATTCCCATTCCATGGCCCTTTCCAACATGGCGGTGGGCTGACAACAAATCGCTGCCGACGGGAATGCTCGATCCCTGGCCAGGACAAATGTGGCTTTGGACTGGAATAGGCCTCTGTCATGCGAGATGAGTAGTACGATTGGTCTTGAGCCTATCAGAGGAAAGAGGATTAAGGAGGAGGAGGAGGAGGAGGGGGAGGAGGAGGGCGAGGAGGAGGAGGAGGAGGAGGAGGGGGAGGAGGAGCAGGAGAAGGAGGTGGAGGAGCGAGAGAGAGAGAGAGAGAGAGAGAGAGAGAGAGAGAGAGAGAGACAGACAGACAGACAGACAGACAGACAAAGACAAAAAGACAGAGAAAACTCAAAACTCAGATGGTTTACTTCATATAAAGGCCATTGCCCCTTCTGAAAAGACATAAGAGAGAGAGAGAGAGAGAGAGAGAAGAGAGAGAGAGAGAGAGACGAGAGAGAGAGAGGAGAGAGAGAGAGAGAGATTCTCAGCACCAAGAGCTCAAGAAAAGATTTCAGCGCCATCCAAAAACAATGGGTGAAGGGTAGAAAGAGAAAAACAGGGGCAAGGAAACAAGTTTTCTTCAACAATCATTATGTAAAGAGTGATAAACGTAGAAGGGTGGGGGTGGGGGTGGGGGTCTTTAGGGCCATGCTCAAGGATCTATTGAAGGATACAAGAAAGACTTGAGATTCATCAATGGTCAGGGTGGTCAGATCTACTGTTTTAATGATCCAAGCATGGTCAGTCACTTCAAGGTTGTAGGCGGCTAACGTTCATGCAAAACACACACACACACACACACACACACACACACACACACACACACACACACACACACACACACACACACACACCGCGCGCATGCACGCACACACACGAAACGAACCCACGACCTCCCAGCTGGGAGACCGCGACGCTAACTACTTCGTCACGGCGGCTGATATCTAAGCAATTTAATTTTGTCAGCCGAAGTCACAGTACATGTTCCACTAAAGCAGGCACCATGGAACACAACCCACATGACTCTGTCATAGCACAGTGTCTTCTTGGGTGGGTTACCTCACGGCTGGCGACCTGTTATGAACAGCTCCTGTGGACTTCTCACGACGACACTTTGATCGGACGATTTCTGTGTGGCTACGTTGTGATAGGAATAGTGTCTGTGGGGCTATGTGTGATAGGAATAGTGTCTGTGGGGCTATGTGTGATAGGAATAGTGTCTGTGGGGCTGTGTGTGATAGGAATAGTGTCTGTGAGGCTACGTGTGATAGGAATAGTGTCTGTGAGGCTACGTGTGATAGGAATAGTGTCTGTGAGGCTATGTGTGATAGGAATAGTGTCTGTGAGGCAACGTGTGATAGGAATAGTGTCTGTGGGGCTATGTGTGATAGGAATAGTATCTGTGGGGCTATGTGTGATAGGAATAGTATCTGTGGGGCTATGTGCGATGGGAATAGTGTCTGTGGGGCTACGTGTGATAGGAATAGTGTCTGTGGGGCTATGTGTGATAGGAGTAGTGTCTGTGGTGCTATGTGCGATGGGAATAGTGTCTGTGGGGCTATGTGTGATGGGAATAGTGTCAGTGGGGCTATGTGTGGTAGGAATAGTGTCTGTGGGGCTATGTGTGATAGGAATGGTGTCTGTGGGGCTACGTGTGATAGGAATAGTGTCTGTGTGGCTATGTGTGATGGGAATAGTGTCTGTGGGGCTGTGTGTGATAGGAATAGTGTCTGTGTGGCCACGTGTGATAGGAATAGTGTCTCTGTCGCTATGTGTGATAGGACTAGTGTCTGTGGGGCTATATGTGATGGGAATAGTGACAGTGGGGCTATGTGTGGTAGGAATAGTGTCTCTGTCGCTACGTGTGATTGGAATAGTGTCTCTGTCGCTATGTGTGATAGGAATAGTGTCTGTGGGGCCTGTGTGTGATAGGAATAGTGTCTGTGGGGCTATGTGTGATAGAAATAGTGTCTGTGGGGCTATGTGTGATAGGAATAGTGTCTGCGGGGCTGTGTGTAATAGGAATAGTGTCTGTGGGGCTATGTGTGATAGGAATAGTGTCTATGGGGCTATGTGTGATAGGAATAGTGTCTCTGTCGCTATGTGTGATAGGAATAGTGTCTGTGGGGCTATGTGTGATGGGAATAGTGTCTGTGGGGCTATGTGTGATAGGAATAGTGTCTCTGTCGCTACGTGTGATAGGAATAGTGTCTGTGGGGCTATGTGTGATAGAATAGTGTCTGTGTGGCTATGTGTGATATGAATAGTGTCTGTGTCGCTATATGTGATAGGAATGGTGTCTGTGGGGCTATGTGTGATAGGAATAGTGTCTGTGGGGCTATGTGTGATAGGAATAGTGTCTGTGTGGCTATGTGTGATAGGAATAGTGTCTCTGTCGCTATGTGTGATAGGAATAGTGTCTGAGGGGCTGTGTGTGATAGGAATAGTGTCTGTGGGGCTGTGTGTGAATGGAATAGTGTCTGGGGGGCTATGTGTGATGGGAATAGTGTCTGTGGGGCTATGTGTGATAGGAATAGGTCTCTGTCGCTATATGTGATAGGAATAGTGTCTATGGGGCTATGTGTGATGGGAATAGTGTCTTTGGGGCTGTGTGTGATAGGAATAGTGTCTCTGTCGCTATGTGTGATAGGAATAGTGTCTATGGGGCTATGTGTGATTGGAATAGTGTCTCTGTCGCTATGTGTGATAGGAATAGTGTCTGTGGGGCTATGTGTGATAGGAATAGTGTCTGTGGGGCTATGTGTGATAGGAATAGTGTCTGTGGGGCTATGTGTGATTGGAATAGTGTCTCTGTCGCTATGTGTGATGGGAAATAGTGTCTGTGGGGCTATGTATGATGGGAATAGTGTCTGTGGGCTATGTGTGATGGGAATAGGCGTCTGTGGGGCTATGTGTGATGGGAATAGTGTCTATGGGGCTATATGTGATGGGAATAGTGTCTGTGGCGCTATGTGTGATATTAATAGTGTCTCTGTCGCTATGTGTGATAGGAATAGTGTCTGTGGGGCTATTTGTGATAGGAAGAGTGTCTGTGGGGATAGCTCAGTTGGTAGAGTGCCTGACTCGTAATCTTGGTGATCCTGGGGTTGCGGGTTCGAACCTCGCCGGGGCGTTTCGGTACAGGGGGATTTTTCCCTCGAAGTTAACATTGGTTCTGACTCCATTTCCCATACAGTCCTTCGAATGAGACTATAAAACCGAGGTTCCGTGTGTGAATGCACGCGTAACATCTTGCATACACGTAAAAATCCCATCACCAACTTTCGGAAGAGTAGGCCAGTTTGGCCGTTGGTATGGATGACACGTTACACATAGCATGCACCCTGCGTGAGAAATGAAAGAATGAAGGAAGTAAGGAAAATGAGTGATCGACATTGAACGACACTGACTGGATGACACGGGAAACGACTGAATGAAGCGCCAGCTGGCAGCTCTTCAATCGGCACTACTCAGGTAGGCAGCCCGTTTGTGTAAACGAGTGTTGATTGTAAAGCGCTTAGAGCTTGGCCTCTAGCCCAGAATAGGCGCTATATAAGTATTCATTATTATTATTATTATGTGTGATAGGAATAGTGTCTGTGGGGCTATGTGTGATGGGAATAGTGTCGATGGGGCTATGTGTGATAGGAATAGTGTCTCTGTCACTACGTGTGATAGGAATAGTGTCTGTGGGGCTATGTGTGATAGGAATAGTGTCTGTGGGCTATGTGTGATAGGAATAGTGTCTCTGTCGCTATGTGTGATAGGAATAGTGTCTCTGTCGCTATGTGTGATGGGAATAGTGTCTGTGGGGCTATGTGTGATGGGAATAGTGTCTGTGGGACTTACGTGTGATAGGAATAGTGTCTGTGGGGCTATGTGTGATAGGAATAGTGTCTGTGGGGCTATGTGTGATGGGAATAGTGTCTGTGGCGCTATGTGTGATAGGAATAGTGTCTGTGGGGCTCTGTGTGATAGGAATAGTGTCTGTGGGGCTTTGTGTGATAGGAATAGTGTCAATGGGGCTATGTGTGATATGAATAGTGTCTGTGGGGCTGTGTGGGGATAGGAATAGTGTCTGTGGGGCTATGTGTGATGGGAAATAGTGTCTGTG
>CM031622.1:22721016-22753516 GCA_018398815.1 Conus ventricosus | reverse complement strand
AGCCAACATGTTATTGTTGTAAGCGACAATTTGGTGAATCTCAATTAATCGTTGATTGTTGATTTGTTAATTGGCAAAAAAAGAAGAAGAGCGGACAGAGTGGTTAAGAGACATGTATTGAACTGCCACCTGTCAGTGTCCAAACAGCAGATGGACGACAATTATGCGTTCCAACGATCCCTCAAATTATCGCCATGCAACGAGAAGTCTTCAACAGTCAACACAGCAGCGTGGTATTGTGATAATAAATTTAGCACCGGTGACAGATCAGTGCTGATAAACAAAGTGGTGTTTTGTTTAAGTAACCGTTCATTAGTCGTCTTTTTACATTCTTCACTGATAGGACATGATTTTGGAAGGATCGTATTGCGTCACAAACAAGATTGACGTCAGAGCTGTCCTCTTTACACAAGAAAATTGGAAAGGATTATAACAGAGTCGTTTGAATCAAGACACAGTAATTATACAGCGTCCATGAATGAAACATAGTAGCTTACGTGTCCAGTCAAAAGTGTGTTCGAATATCTGTCTGGCTATCTGTCTGTGTCGGTCTGTCTGTCTGTCTGTCTTCTTTCTTTCTTTGTTCAAATTCATTTCATCTGTTTGTTTTCTTTCTTTGCTTCTTTTGTTTCTTTCTTGATTTCAACTTTCTTTCCTGGCTTTTTTTTTCGTTTTTTTTTAAATTTTATTTCTTCCTTTCTTTTTTCTTTCTTTCTTGGCGTTCTTTCTTTCTTTTGGGGAGTCATGCACCACTGAGAACACCAGCTGAGCGAGTAAGAGACCGAGAATCAACGAGTATCTAACAATCTAGATGGAATGAAGCAGAGGACGAATGAAGACCATAGACTCATTGGCTCTAGGTTATATAAGGGTCAAACACAAAGCGGAAATCCAGTTAGACGGAATTGTTTACTATCCGAGACTTCCTTGACATCTTAACTGAGTGGGAAAACAGTAAGCAGAACGATCAATCACATGCAAGGAAAACAAAAATCAAAAACAATTTCCACAACTAGTTTTTTTTTTTTTCAACCAGTCTCTTACACACCATGCATAGTCTGTATGTTCTCTTACGAATAGACACATTTTTGCTGATTTTAGTGTTTCGGCGTTTTATACAAAGTGTCTGGGTTTGTTAATGTTTTAATGTGTAGTGTAGTGTACTGGCACACTCACTCTGATAATGTGTTGCTTATACTAAGAAAACAACATACACGAAACAAAAGACCTAATTATTTTCAGTTTTTCGTTTTGTGTTACACCCACCCACACTCAGACCACACCACACACACACACACACACACACACACACACACACACACACACACACACACACACACTCTCTCTCTCTCTCTCTCTCTCTCTCTCTCCTCTCTCTCTACTCTCTCTCTCTCTCTCTCTCTCTCTCCCCTCTTCTCTCTCTTTCTCTCTCCAACTTAGTGGCTATGGAGAGATCGAGATCGTATGAGAGAATCTTAGACCATAGAAGTTTGTTGACATGAATCATTGATGCGAAATGTATTGAGAGATTAGAACTACCGAGCTGTATTGACACAATCATTCACGTAGGAACGTACTGGAGAGAGACGTAGGGTTATAGACACAATGGTTACATGAGAACGTATTAGAAAGAGATTTAGGACCATAGCACTTCGTTGACATTAGGATTCACGTGGGAACATATTAGAAATGAATTTAGGACTATAGGGATGTCATGACACAATAACTTAAAGTGGAAACATAATAGAGACTTACAACGATAGAATTTTGTTTGACATTCTTACTTAAGTTAGAGCGTTGAAGACAGACATGGAATTTTAGAGCTGTCTGAAATCATCATTCACGTGCGAACATACTGGAGAGAGACTTAGAACCATAGAGCTGTGTTAACACAATCATTGACGTAGGAACATATTGGAGAGAGACTTAGAACGATAGAGCTGTGTTAACACAATCATTGACGTAGGAACATATTGGATAGAGACTAAGAACGATAGAGCTGTGTTAACACAATCATTGACGTAGGAACATATTGGAGAGAGACTTAGAACGGTAGAGCTGTATTAACACAATCATTGACGTAGGAACATATTGGAGAGAGACTTAGAACGATAGAGCTGTATTAACACAATCATTGACGTAGGAACATATTGGAGAGAGACTTAGAACGGTAGAGCTGTATTAACACAATCATTGACGTAGGAACATTTTGGAGAGAGACTTAGAACGGTAGAGCTGTGTTAACACAATCATTGACGTAGGAACATATTGGAGAGAGACTTAGAACGGTAGAGCTGTGTTAACACAATCATTGACGCAGGAACATATTGGAGAGAGACTTAGAACGATAGAGCTGTATTAACACAATCATTGACGTAGGAACATATAGGAGAGAGACTTAGAACCATAGGCTATGTTGACTCCATCATTTACGTAGGAACATATTGGAGAGAAACTTAGGACTACAGAGGTTTGTTGATGTATTTATGTGGAAATATTGGATACACACCAGGAAATGCAGAGCTCCGTTGCAGAATCATTTACGTGGGAACATACTGGAAGCAGATTTAGGGCTATCAACCTGTGTTGGCAATGATTTACCTGAGAAAGATAACTGGAGAGAATGTTGACCATTGTCCTGAGAAAGATAACTGGAGAGAATTTGACATTGTCCTGGAAAGATAACGAGAGAATGTTGACCGTTGTCCTGAGAAAGATAACTGGAAAGAATGTTGACCATTGTCCTGAGAAAGATAACTGGAGAGAATGTTGACCATTGTCCCGAGAAAGATAACTGGAGAGAATGTTGACCATTGTCCTGAGAAAGATAACTGGAGAGAATGTTAACCATTGTCCCGAGAAAGATAACGGAGAGAATGTTGACCATTGTCCTGAGAAACATAACTGGAGAGAATGTTGACCATTGTCCTGAGAAAGATAACTGGAGAGAATGTTGACATTGTCCTGAGAAAGATAACTGGAGAGAATGTTGACCGTTGTCCTGAGAAAGATAACTGGAGAGAAAGTTGACCATTGTCCTGAGAAAGATAACTGGAGAGAACGTTGACCGTTGTCCTGAGAAACATTACTGGGAGAATGTTGACCATTGTCCTGAGAAACATTGCTGGAGAGAATGTTGACCATTGTCCTGAGAAACGTAATGGAGAGTACTAAGGACAACGGAGTTACGCTGACACAATCATTCACGTGGGAACATGTGGAGAGAGACTTACAATTAATGATAGTGTTTTGTTGAATTTTTACTTATGTGGGAACAATGAAGACCAGACTTAGAACCATAGTGCTGTGTCGACGCATTCGTTGACGGAGGAACCTATTGGAGAGAAAACTTAGAACCATAGGGTTGTGCGAAACATGCTGGAGAGAAACTTAGCACCGCTGAGCTGTTTTGACACAACCATTCACGTTGTAACTTACAGGAGAGAGGCGTAGAGCCCCCAACCTGTGTTGACATAATCATCGATATGGGAACAAACTGGAGATGACTAAAACTATAGAGCTCTGTGGCATGATTAGTCATACAGGAATGTATTAGTGGACCAGCCGCCATGGCGAAGTGGTTAGCGTCGCGGACTCCCGGCTGGGAGGTCGTGGGTCCGAATCCCATCAGTGTCATGTGGGTTTTTCTGCCCCGACCGGCTCCTACCCAGAGTTGAGTTTGCTGCGGACTCAGTTGGGAAGAAATGGGACCACACAGTCGAGTTTCATCCACTTAATGGATGCGTTTCTGAGAGTGTTGCTCAAATTTCCTGACCAACACTGCAGGGGCTGTGTCTCTCGGGCCTGGCTGACGCCGGGATATATTATGAAAGGAAGCGTGAGTACAGCCCTGTCATGTAGTCTCAGACCGAAATGGAAATCCGTTTGCATCATCTTAATCATTCTCATTCTCATCGATTAGCATAAAAAAAAGTCTCAAATTCTGTGGCCCTTCAAAGCCCTGCTCTCATGGTGACCCCAATTTCGATGTCCTCTCCACGTCTGTGGCCTTGGTTTGGTTCCGTCGGGGTCACCGGTATCGGCGAGTCCATGGGGGCTGTCGTTGTACGGACGTGGGTGGCGCCCTCCGGAGGGAGGCTCACTCACGCCGGCTCCGCAACTAAGCAATAATTGTCATCAGTAGGGGGGGGGGGGGGGGGGGGGGGGGGGGGGGGGCTTAGTAGGGTGGTGTCCTGCGTATGTTAGATCAGAACAGGCGCACTGAACACCACGAAGTGGACTCGGCCGCAGTGCAGTGTCTCTCCGGTGGGTGCTCTTGACGATTGACTTGACTGCTCCTGTGGATTGCCGGTGCCGGGGTGCGGCTGGGCCGACCGGGCTGTGGCTGAGGACGGGGTGTCGGAATGAGCGGCGTGGGTGCACTGCCTCTGAGGTGGCGCAGAGGTTGGGACAGAAAAAAAATGTATTAGTTGACGGTGGCGTTTTCGCCGGTGGACTCTGCAGTCATGAAACACATGCTGGTACACCCCTGGGAACGCTTCCGTGGAGGTTTTATCGTGTCACATCCAGTAGCATTACACAAAGGCATCTGACAGGGAGACATATTCCTTTGGCGTCTTAATGGAATGCCTGTGCGTGCTTGCACCCAATTTAAACACGCGCAGGGTTTCCAATGGTGGGGGCAGGATTGTTTCCCAGCTGGTTTGTTCGGCAGAAAAGACACTTTCCATGCCCTTAAGAAAGGGAAATTTGGGTCCCTAGGTTCTAGGTAGCCCCACCCGGGAAACAAGCTGGATTTTAGCCAAAAACCGGTGGCCCCGGGGGGCCCACTAGGCCCTTGCTTTTTTGCGTACTTCTCGGGCCCGCCCCCACTCGCATTTTCCCGGTTGATCTTTTTTTTCGAAAAGCGGATGAAATTCGCGCGTACCGTACAGTGCAGTAGGGGTAAACAGATAAAACCAATTTTTTGTTGATTAACCCTTTGGGAGTACGGGACAGTGCTGAAAATTACAGAAAATGCTTTGCCATGCAACGTGTTGCGGACCCTTACAATACAGGGGCACAGGGTTACGTTTTACAATACAACATACTTATACCCATAGGGCATGCAGAGGGTCCGGGGGTGAGGGTGAAAAAGCAGGGGGGGGGGAGGGGGGGAGGGGGGGGGGGGGCAATCAGCGGTGTGGGCTTCCCTTTCATCGACAGGGCACGGAAGTTGATTCAGAAAACAACAACAAAAACTTAAAATTTTTGGCAAACCACTCTGGTATAAATTAAAAATTTCATTTAAAGGGGACAAAATTTGGGGGATTCCCCCCCCAAAGAAAAGGGGGTGGGGGAAAGGAGGGGGGGGGGGGGGGGGGAGGGGGGTTTTGAGACCAAAATAACCGTAAAAATATTGACGACTGGACTTTGACTGTCCCTTGGTTGCCGGTCCCGGGGGCCCTGCGGCAGGCCGGGCCGGGTGTGGGCTGTGGAGGGGGGAAAAGGTCGGAAGAGGGGAGGGTTTGCAATGCCACTGAATTTCGCACAGAAGGATGGGACAGAAAAAAAAAAACCAAAAAAAAAACAAAAAAAAACCCAAAAAACCCTTTAAAAAAAGGAAAAAAAAAAGGGAAAAAAAAGGGAAAAAAAAATATATGTTTGGGTAAGACAATTGTTCCTTTCGATGGAAAAAAGGCAGTCGGTACGGGACTTCAGCAGGCGATGGCGGTTTCGCTCTCTGAAAGCTTCGCCGGTTGGGAAACCCGTGATGCCCCAAAATGCCACGGAAAGAAAACCCCACTTTGGGGGGAGGGATAACACATCACAAAAAATGAAAACCACGTCGACGGGCTGGGGGGTGCCGTATATGTTTCTGTTGGGCTTTTTTCCCTTTATAAATTCCCTTTCTCCCCCAAAACCCCACCCCCCCATCCCCACACTCCCCCCTTGCCCCCACATTTTTCCCCCCACACCCGGGAAAATTAAATTTGTGCATCAAACGACAATAAATTATTCCCTTCGATTTGTTTTTGGGTGTGTCGTTCCCACAGGCGGGGGAAAGGGGGAGGGGGGGGGGGGTGGGGGGGGGGGGGGGGGGGGAGGGGGGGGGGGGGGGGGGGCAAAGTTATTTTGATTGGAAGTGCCGGGGGGGGGAATCGAGCGGGCATTTTTTTTACGGTCGGTATTCTTTTATGGTCGACCTTTGGCCCAATTGGGATTCTCCGTCTGCTGTCACCCCCCCCCCCCCTCCCCCCTCAATTATTTATTTAGGCGTTAGCAACAGTTGATTAAAGGATAGAGGAGAATAGATGGGAAATTAAAAGGGGAGAAGAGAGGAGAGGGGAGGAGAGGGACGGGGGGGAGGGGGGAGGGGGGGGATTGAAGGGAGGGGGAAAAGGGAGAAGAGAAAAGAGTCGGGACAAAACGGACAGACAGAGAAGGACAAAAAAATGGGGAAAAAGGGTGATGCCCATGCATCTGTTCCCTTTTATAGGGACAGGGCTGGCATGAGGGAAAAAACATCCAGCTCCGAAAAAATTTTGATTTTCCCGGGGTCGGTCCCCCAAAAAAATCTTGTGTACTCTCTCTCTCTCTCCCTCTCTTCTCTCTCTCTCTCTTCTCTCTCTCCCCTCTCTCTTTTCTCTTCTCTTCTTTCTTTGTTTTTTTGGCTTTTGTTTTTTTGCTGCTGCTAAATTTTTTTTCCCCAGTCTTTAAGGAAATTTGTTGGAGGAAATGGGAAACCTGCAGATTTTTTTCCCCCCAAAACTGAAAATTTTGTTCATCAACTCTCGCTCTCCTGCTGTCGGGCCCTCTCTCTTCTTGGCTTTTGTTTTTGGGTTGTCTTTGAATTTTTTTCAAGTCTTTAATGAAATGGGGAAAGGAAGGGTTAACCTGAGTTGTTTTCCCCCCCTACTGAATTTTTAAAACCTCTCTCTCCTCTTCTCTCTTCTTTTTCTCTCCTCTCTCTCTTCTTCTCTCTCTTTTTCTCTCTCTTCTCTCTCTCTCTCTCTCTTTATTTTTTTATTTAAAAGTGTTTTGTGTGTGTGTGTGTGTGTGTGTGTGTGGGTGTGTGTTTTGTAAAAATTTTAGTAGTGGGTGAAAACAAGTACGGAACAATTTCCTCCGTCTTTGAATTAATGATTTGCAAAGATTGAAAAAAGTGAAAAAAAAAAAAGATGAGGAAGAAAAAAACGGGGGAAGAAAGAAAAGAGAAAGAAAAAAATTTCGGTCGTGTTTCAAACCTTTATCAGCAGTATATGGGAAACCCGTGGTCATCGAAATAAAGATGAGCCACCCATTTGGGCCGGCTCGGGGCCCTTTGGGTCCACTGGATGGGACCATCGGGGGAGGCCCGGTGTTTTGTTTTTGTGTTTCCCTTGGAAATCAAATGGAGATCCCACGCTGAATGTTTCTAGGGCTTTGTGGCCCCGAAGGGAAAAGGATACCATAGTTTTTAAATTTCTATGGTGTTTCACCCCCAAGTGTTAAAAAAAACAAAATCAAGCGCCCCCCCACCCCCCCCAAAAAGAAACCCGCAAAGGGGTAAAAAAAGAAAAACCCGAAAAGAAAGTGGGGTTTAGAAAAAAAAGTTGTTAAAAAACCTTTAAAACTCTTTATGAAAACAGTTTGTTTTGTAGTGGGAAAATTTTTTGACCCTATGCTTGGGATTTTTTTAAAGGATGCAAAAGGGAGGTAAAAAGGGTTTGTCCAACGTTGGGGAGGGTATTTTTCTCCCGGGTTGAAAAACCCAAAACCCTTGGGAAAGCAGTTTGAATTGTAAAAACAGCCTTTCCCTTGTTTCCTTAAGTTGCTTTTTCCCCAAACCGACTAAACCAAACAATGTGTTGTTGAACAATTCAGTTGTGGGAAAAAATAAGTGAAGGCTAAAAAAATTCCCTCTGTATTACATAAATGATTTGGGGCAAAAGGGGAAAAAGGGAAAAGAAAAAAAAAAAAAAGGGGGGGGGGGGGGGGGGGGGGGGGGGAAAAGGAAAACGGGGGAAAAAAAAAGAAAATGAGAACGAAGAATCGGGAAAATTTTTTAAAAATTTTGGGTCCCATCAGAAGGGTTTTCAAAAACGGAATGATCGAAAATTGTTTGGGGTGTTTTAAACCAGCGAATTTTTCACCCCCGGAAGTTGTCCCCAGCTTCGTTTTGTAAAGTGTTTTGTTTAACCAAATTGGGGGTGTCATGGGCAACATTTCTTCCCCGGGCGCTATAATCGCATGAACAAAAAAAAAACAAAAAAAAAGGGGGGGGGGGGGGGGGTGGGGGTTGGGGGAGGGGGGTGGGGGGGGGGGGGGGGGGGGGGGGGGGGGGGGGCTCAAACCGATTTGTCAACGGTCGGGAAAAATTTTGAAATGAGCTACAGTTGGACGGAAAAAGACCCTTTTCAAACTTTTCCCCAAATTCGTCTTTGAGTCACGAATCGGCGACAGGTCGGAATGGGGACGACAAAATCACTTTTGCTTTTTAATAACGGAAAAATTTTTGTCTTACTTTTTAACAGGAATTTAAAAGGATACAAGAGAAAAAAAATTTTTTATTGCGGGAAATTTTATTCAGTTTGTATCAACCAAAAATTCATTGGGAAAAAAATTCTGCCTTCCCAAAACCTTTAAATGTTTTTTTTTTAAAAAAAACTCTTTTTATCCCCCCAAACCGAGAAATTTAAACCCCGGGGCCTAAAAAGGGGGAAAAGTGCATCGTTTTTGGAAGTCCGCAGGAAATATGTTTGGAGAAGGCGCGGAAGCCCCCAAATTTTTAGTTTACCATGGCACTAACGATCTTTTCGTACCCTTTATTCAAAAAAACTTTCCCAAAAGAAGAAAAAGCAAACGGGGGGGTACTGTTGTGTAGCGGGTTTTGAAAACAGTTCGCACAGCTTTGGGCTTCGGGTTTGGCAGGGTTTTCCCGAGCGACGAGTCGAAAAAAGGACGGGGGGGTAAGGTTCGTCCGACACATGGGAAAAGTTTTTGGGGATTAATTTTGGGGAGGGCCCCAATTTCGTATTCTTTCTTTGTGAAAAAGCATTTCAAATCGGAATGTTACCCTTTGGGCCTAAGTTTCAAAACGAAGAAAGGGGATCAAAAAAAGGGCGGGTTTTTTTCCCTGGCTCAGGCCAACCATCTCCCCAAAGCCAGTGTGTGGGACCAAAGCCCAGCTTGGGCCCGGGAAAAGCAAAACCCACAATTACGACACATGCCTCCCTCAGGACGCATTTTAAAAAACCCCAGTACAAAGTCTGTGGGGCTTAAGTTTCCCTCCTTTTCCAGGAGTGGTCTTTTTTGGCGGGGGGCCTATGCAAAAGGGAGCCCCCAAAGGGTAAGTGTTAGACTATTTAAAGTGGGCCCTTTTGTAATCGTTTAAAAATTAGCTTAGTACAAAGTTGTCGGCATTTTTAGGGCCGTTTGGGCTTTTTGGTTCATTAAATCGGGGAAAATTTGGATTTGTCAAACTTTGGGTTTCCCCTAGCTTCTTTTCTTTCCCCTTTACTATTAATTTCCAACTGTTTTCGTTTTTATTTTCTGTGGGCCCCACGGGGGGGGCTAGGGAAATGCATTGCTACATTTAACCAGACAAAAAAGTAAAAAAAAAAAAAATTTTTGTTTTTTTTTTTCCCAATCTGAACTCCAGCCCTCAATGTTTTGCATTTCTAGATTTGGGAGGATGGAGATATGTACGGGAAATGAAAAATGTACATGGTACGATACTTTTTTTGGGCAACAATGTTCAGGGGAAAATTCTTTTCAGTGACTTACTCCGGTTTGTGTTGGGGTTGTGTTATATTGTACATTTTTAGCTCCCGAAAGTTTACAGGGAAAAGGGAGGGGGGAGGGTTAAAAGGGGGGTTTGCAACAACATTTTCTGCCACCTCACAAGGCAGGTTTTTTTGTTAGCGGGGTAGAGAGGGGGGGGGATAGCAAGATTTTAAAAGGCACGTTTTTCGTTTTGGGGAGTTGCACATTTTGGGGGAGGGTTGTGTGTGGTAGGCATGTATGTGGCTAGTGCCAGTGGGTATTTTTGACTGTCACCCTGCGTGCTTGGCCAGGGTTTTAAAGGCAAAAATTTTTTGAAAAAGGTTTAATTTGTGAGCTGACTGCCGGGTCCCCCTCTGATTCGACAAAAGTTCTTGTGCTATACTGATAATCACGTCCCTAAAACTGCACATTTTAAACTGGAGATGAAAGGGCGGCCAGACCAAAAAGCGGTTTTCCGCCAAAAATTTATATTTATTTAAAAAGTCTTGTTTTAAAAATTTGGGAAAAGAATAAAATTGTCTTTTGTTTTTTTTTGGGTCTTTTTGTGAAAGGGGGTTATTTTCTTTTAGAGCAGGGGTTTTCCCTAAATTCATGCATTTTTTGCTTTTGAACAAAAAAGGTAAAAAAAATTTTAAAAGAAAGTGACTAGTTTTTTTTTATATTGGTGCAGGATTTACCGGCCCCTTTATCTTGATCATCGCACACCCTGGATTGAAAAAAACCCTTTTTTGGGGCCCTGTCGTAGGGAAAGGTTTGGTTTACTTTTATTTTGGAAAGCTTTTTTCTGATTTGTTGATTTCTGCAAAAACCCAAGGGCACTGCCTTTCTCTTTTGTCAGGGCAAGTTTTTTCTTTTCACTTTTCAATATCAGAACTTAACTTTTTAAGGTGTGTTTTTTTTTGGGGGGAAGGGGGGGGGGCGGTGGTATTTGTTTTTTATTTCATTTTTATTGCTGACATTATTGCAGGGGGCTTAGCAACCCTAAAAAAGGTATCGATCCCCAAAAAGGGGGGGGGGGGGGGGGGGGGGGGCTAAGCCGTTTAAAAGCTTGGAAAATTTGTAGGGATATAAAAGATGAAATTTAAAAGCCCCCTTGAGGGTTTTTAGTGAATTTATTTTTTATATGCTTTAGCGCATTTTTTCTTTGCTAAAAGAGGGGTAGGGCCCTGGTTTGGGGCCCTCCCGGGGTTTGGAACGCCCTGTGTTTTTCTTATGTTTGGGTTGGGGCACTTTTTGTTCTTGTTTTTGACGATGAAGTCCCCAGGAATGTCCAATACTTTGTAAGAAAAGGCAAAAGTATTTCTTATAATGTTACTTTACCGTATGTGGGCTTATTTTTTAAATGCGGGATGAACCCCGTGGGGTGTTTTGAAAATTTAACAATTATGATGTTTTTATCTTATTCAAGAAAGAATTTTAAAAAATCACGGCCCTTTGTAAGAAAAGGGGATAAAAAAAATAAAGGAATTTTTTTTTTTTTTAAAAAAAGGTCATTATACAGTGAGAAAACCCAATTTTTTTCTTTGTTTTGTTTTAAAAGGGGAAAAAAGACTCGAACCCGGAAACAAACGGTTTTAGGTTCACCCTGGGATTCCTTTTAAAAGGGAAGTTAGAATAGGGGTACCCATTTTTTTGGACTTTCAAAGGGGTTTCTTTTTTTCCTAAACTGAGATTTCCCATCTTATAAAATTCTATGATGAACAAAAGAGTTGGAAATAAATAAAAAACCCCTGTTGGTTTTTTTTTGTGAAAATTTGGGGGGGTGCGTCTTTAAAGGTTGCCTTGTACTTCGTCTTTTCAGTACTTTAATTTGGGTCCGGTTTATTGACATATTGGGAAGGGGTTGCAGTGTTTTTTACACCTTTGCATTATGCTTGTGTTGTTCTTCCTCCCAAATTTTTTTATTGTTTGATGTTTTCATTTTTTTTAAAGGGGGTTTTGGGGGGACAGAAATGTGGAGTTACTTCTTTCCCCCCCTGTAAAGATCATTTTGACTTTTCGTGGGTAGCCCCCCCCCCACCCCCCCCCCACTTTTTAAGCGTTTAAAGTCTGCACCTTTTAGACATGTTTAATTTTTCTGAAACCCTTTTTTATTCCTTTCTTTTTTTTTTTTTATTTTTTACTAAATTTTCAAATTTCTTTCACAGGCATTTTACAATCTAGGTGTCAGTTTTAACCTTGGGCAAAGAGGAAAACGTACAAAAGGGTGTGCAGCAGTCAGGGTTTAGTGTGATTTTGAAAATGGACACCGCTCATTCAAGACCCAAACACTGGGCCAAATGTGAACCAGCCCGTGATCCAAACCAGTGGACCTGAAAGGGGCAGAGGGCTGTGAGCAGCTGAAGTCAAGTGGAAAATTTCATCCCAGTGGAGGAAAAGGGGGATGGACACAGACTTGCTAGGTTTGTTGGTCTCAATTCTTTTTTGGGAAACTGATTGTTTTTGAATTGTGGAAATGTTTAATTTTTTGTAACCCCAACAAATGTTACAAAATTTCCCTTTGGGGATGTTTTCTGCGGGTTTATTGTTTGAGACGAAAAATGAATTTAAATTGTCAAAAAAGCCCAAAAAAAGCTTTTAGGTTTCCCCCTCTTTTGAAAAAAAATTTTGTTTTTACAGTCATTCCCAAAACACCAACTTTTGGGTTTTTTGTTCCAAGATGGCGTTAAAGGGTATTTTTTTGATTGTGGGCCCCTTAAAAAAAAGGGCAACTGCCTTTTGTTTATTCCGGTTTTTGGATGAACCCGAATCTAAAAAAAACATGGGTTTAAAAAGGCACGAAAACCCTTTAAAGGGAAAATAAACTCAAAATTTCAGGGGAAACATCACTTGGCCCCTTTAGGTTTTTGATTTGGTCGAGTCGGCTTTATGTTGAATTTTTTTTGTTCAATTTGTTTTTTTTGTTTCGAAGTTAAAAAAATTTTCAAAGTTTGGTAAACAGATCTGTTTTTTTAAATGTTCTTAATGCAATGGTTTCATATATTTAAATTTTTCCAGTTTTCGCAGCATGAAAGACAACAAAGATTAAAATTTTTTTTCCGTTTTATTTTGGGATGAAACTGGTAATTTCTGGGTATCAAAAAACCCTTTCAGCACCAAATGGGTTGGGAAAAAGGGAAATACGAAACCCGGCCCAATTTTTCTTTAATAACCCCCAGCTAATATTTCCCACTTTAAGAAATTTTTAAAAAAGTAAAAGGGGGAAAAAAGGGCTTGTTAAGTTATCTTCCCTTTTTTATTTTTTGGCGCAAAGTGTCGGTACTAAACTGGATGTCCCCCAATCTTTCATTTTGCTGCGAGATGTCCCACAACGGGCCCCTGGACCCAAAAAAGTTTCTTGAGGCCTTTCACTCGGTGGCTCAACCACTTCGCTCCGAAGATGATTGGATTTCCAAAGATGGGATGGGAAAACGGTAAATTATTATATTACCATATTTTATAGTTTTTGGCATCTATATAACATTATGACAGTTTAGGCCAAAGTGTGTGTGCCCTTTTTTGGGCTGTCAGTGTGTTTTGGACCCCTCCTGCTGTCAATTTGGGGAATTTGGCTCAAGTTGCCATACCCTTTCTGTTGGACCCCGGAAACTCCCGCCCCGCTTTGGGAAACACCAAAGTCAGATCTTTGAGAAAGGGGCCAAGGCGCACTGAAAATAGGGGAGGGACGGGGGGAGCGGGGGGAAAGGGGGGAACAAAAGCTTTAGTGGGTGGATCAGCAAGTATTATATAAAAGTAAAAAAGGAACCCGTTTTAAATGACCAATTTTTACAAAAATAAGTAAGGATTTTTAAACAAATAAAGATTTTTTTTAAATTGTTACTGAAATTGCTCCCCCCCCCCCCCAAGTCTTCCAAAAAGAAAAGGTTTGGGTTTTTCCTGGTACCTGGGACAAAAAAAAGGTTTGATTTGGTTAAAAGTCTTTTCCTTTCCTTTTTTTTTTTTTTTTAAAACACCAAATCGGACCAAAACCGCTTGGGAAAAGTTCCCCTATTTTTACTCCCCAAAAGGAAATGACAATGTTTTTATATGAGAATAAAAAGTCCCAAATAAATATCAGGAGTATGGGACGTTTTTTTAAATGTGTTCATTGTCATTTATTTTTAGGAAAAATGGGGACTGTAAAGATGGCGATCGTGGGCCCTTTTTATGTAGGGAGCTTTTTTTTTTCCCCCTTTGCTAGCGATTTCATTTTGGGTATTCTCAATCTCTGTCTTTTTTTCCCCCCAAAGGGAGAAAAAAAAATTTAGGTCGCATAAAAAAATTTGTGGGCGTCAGGGTAAATGTCTCAATTTCCTTTTTCTTTTTTTTTGCCTTAAAATTTTTTTAAAAATTTTTAAGGGACAAATTTTCCTTTTTAAACCCTTTACAGAAGCTTTTGGCCCCAGTCCTTCAATGAAAACAGCAACCGACCTCAAGCAAAAAAGGAAGGATGGACAACTTCGTACAAAGTGCCTTCGGAAAACTAAAAAAAGGAGTTTTTTGGTTTCCCAAAGGGAATTTAAAGGGGTTTATGCCCCTTTTTGGGAAATAAATTCCATTCTTTTTTTCTGACAATGAGGGACACAAGTGCTTTTTTTATTGGGGCCCCTTTTTTAAGGGCCCCCTTTTATGCTCCCCCTCAAAAACCCAAATCCCTTTATAAATTTTTCCCTTTTTAATGTTTTTTTAAAATTTTCCCTCCCCCCCCCACCCCCCCCCCCCCCCCCCCCCCCCCCCCCCCCCCCCCCCCCCCCCCCCCCCCCCCCCCCCAACCCCCCAACCCCCCGACCCCTTTCCCTTTTTTAGATCTAATTTGGGGCCCATTTTTTTTTAAAGGGTTTTTTAAGGGGGGGGGGGTGGGGGGGGTAAAACTGTTTTTTCATAAAGTTTTTTTGGTAAAGGGCAAATTATATTGGGGAAAAAAAACCCAAAAACCAATTTCCGTCTGTGGTAGGCAAAAAAAAGTGGAAAAACGGGGGCAAAAAGTACACAGTTCACCCTTTTTATGGGGCTTTCCCAAATTTTGTTTCAGAGGAATCCCCCTTTTTAAAAACTAACCCCCCTTTCAAGCGTACGTCTGCAACGGGTTTCCCCTTTTTAAAAGTAACCCCCCTAATAGGATTTCCCTTCCCTTTTAAGACCTTTTTTGGGTTTTTTTTTTTGGTTTTTGTTTTATAAAAAAAAAATTTTGTACAGTCTACTTTCTTTTTTTTCACATTTTTTTCTGAAAAGGGTCAACCAAATTTTGCCCTTTTTTGCCCCAGATTATGTCCAGAAGGGTTTTTGCGCCCAGTGATCCCGGTTTGGGTTCAAGATTTCGCCTGGGGCCGACATGGAAAAGGGGTGCTTGTACAACTCAGCAGAAAACGATTCCCTCCCTATTGTGCATCCCTCACAAAAACCAACAAAAAAGGGGGCCGTTCAGCGCACCGCTCTCGTTACAACAAGAAGGGCTGACCCCTGGAAAAATTTTGAAAAGGTAAAATGGTTGTGGCTTTATATGGGTATTTCTGTCAAAGTGGGAAAGGATTGAGGATGAAATTTTAAATTGTGCCGTTTTTCAAAACATAAAGTGTTGCGCGTGGAAAAAACTTCAGTATTACTCTAAAAATTTTTCCGCATGACTGTATGAAATGAATTTTAATGAAATTTTTTCCGACCAATGAAAATGCTTTACTTAAATTGTGATGCAAAAATACTAAAAAATTATATTTCAACATCTCTCCCGAAACAAAAAGGTTGGGGACAATTTCTTAAAATAAAAAAGGGGGTTTTTTAAACAAATGTTTTTTTTCAAGTTTAAATTTAAAAAGGGCCTTTTCGAAATCTGTCACTCTGGTTCAAGTAGCCCGGGTGTATTTTGCCGTAGCACCGGAAAGGTATCCCGGGTTTTCACCCACAGACATGATGGCAGCACTACCCGAATTTCCTTTTCCCGGGGCCCCCCCCACAAATCGAGTCAGGGTTTCCGTTTGCTGTGTATCGGTAGCAGTGCCCAAGAAAAACGGGAGTAGTATTGTACAACATTAGAAAATTGTTTTAAAATTTTTTTTTTCATAGAAGCCCAAACCCACTAACCCAGTTTTTAAAAATTTTAAAAGGGAAAAATTTTTTTTTTTTTTTTTTCCCAAACAAACTTGCTAGTTTGGTTTCAGGGGTTTTTTCTGCCCTTTTCTTTTGACAATGTTTGGTTTCTTGTCAGTATATTGAATTTCATTAAATATGACTGGCCAAAAAACAAAGTGGTTCCCCTTTTAAAGTAAAAAGACTTTCGGGGTCCCTTTAAAATAATAAGACTCTTTCCCTTTTTAAAGGGCGTTTCTCCCGAGATATATAACTGTAAAGCTTAAATTTTGTTTTTAAAAGTCAAATTACCCCTTTTTTAGGTTGGGAAGACCCCTCCCTTATAAGAACGTAACATAATTAAAAAAAAATTGTAGTTATTAATTTAAAAGGGGGGGGGCCTTTTTGTTTTTTTGGGTCTTTTTGAAATCCTGTTTAGGTTGATGTATTACTACCATTTTTTGGGTTTTCAGTGCTTTAGCTGTTTTCAACTTCATGGGGGAAAAAGGGCCCCAAAGTCTGCAGAAAGTAAAGGGAAACAATTTTCACAGTGATGAAAAGGGTTGGGGGTGGCAAAGGGGGGTCTGCGCCTGCCACCCCCAAACCGTTTTCACTTTCTTTAATTTTTTTCCTCCCAAAAATCCTTGCACAGAGTGTTTTACTCCAAAAGCGCTCTGTTACATTCAGAAACCAGATTTTTCCCAAACCGGGGGCCCCCAGCCCCCCAAAGCTTTATCTTTTCTTCATCTTTCCCCCGGGACGGGAGGAGGGGAGGGGGCGTTTTTCTTGTGGGGGTTACCATGTGAGAGAGGTGAGAGATTGGGCCAAGGGGGGGAATTTTTCCCTGTTAAAACACAAAATGGGCATTCCCCCAATCTCTTCGACTTGCTAATACTGTTTTGCGCTGTTGCTGATTTTAAAACAACAGAAATTGTTAAATTTGGGGCTAGTTGGGCTTGTAGGGGCCCCGTGGTTGCCAAAGGGGGTTAGTCCTAGCAAAACACGGAATCTGTTTTTAAGGGGAAAAGGTACTTCGAAATTTAAATTTTTTTTGGGATTTTTTTCTGTTTTAAAGATGATAAAATGTTTTGGCCCAAAATTTTTACTTAACATAAACCCTTTCCCCCCCCCCCCCCCTTTCCCCCCCTCCCCTTTGTTTTCTTTGCTTTTTCCAGTTTTTTTAATTAAAAAGGGCCCTTTTTTGTGTAGATGAGCTGTGTTTCAAACTACCTTTTCAGCTAAAAATTTTTGGTTTTAATGATAAAATTTACAGCTTCAAAAATTCGTTTTCTTCCCATACTCCATTCCCTATAGAGCTGAGCCACTTCCCTGAAGTCTTGATATTTTTTTCTTTTTCCCTGTGCCCTCGTTTCCCCGTATTTTTCAAGATGAATTTTTTTTCTTCTCCGTACAAGGACCAAATTTAAAATGAAATCCCACGAAAAGATGTAACTTGAAATTCTATTTCTGAAAAGGGGTATTTTGAAAAAAAAAAAAAAAAAAAAGAAAAGAAAAACGAGGAAAATTTAAGTGGGAAGGCTCTTTTTCACCTTTTAAACCCAATGTTTTTAAATTTTTTTAGGACCACATTTCCCGGGCTTCTGACTGTCGGCCCCATAACCCGGGCCCCTACTGACTGTCGATGCAAACTTTTGACATGCGTTTTTCACAAAAAAAGTATGTGATTGGGTTTTTAAGGGCGGGGCGTCCAAAACTTGGGTTCATGATGAATATTTCTTTTTAAGGTTTTTGGGAAAAATAAAACCTGGGTCTTTTTGTTTTCAGTTTGAAAGTTTTTTCTGTACGGGTGGCGATACTGTGAGTTTGCTGTCCCCCCCCCCAGCCCTTTCACATCAAGGGAACAGTTTTGGGAAACCCGGGTTTTTGCGTGATGGGTTTTTCAGCCTGGTTTTTTCTTTCCCGGACAGTGCCATTCCTCCACCCCTTTCGCAGCACAGGCATTCCTTCAGCGTGCACCTTTCTGGGAAATTTCCACTTGACACCTGAAATTTGAAAATAAGGCTTAATTTTCCTGTTTCCCTTGGGGGGAACACCAAAAAATTAAAGGTAATTTACGCCACTTCACAAAGAAACGATTTTACCCAAGTTTGGGTTTCCTTTTAAAGGGAAAGTCCCAGGGGCCCCCTACTTTTCACTTTATTCAAAAAACGACTTCCAGAATCTGGCCAAAGCAATTTTTAAGATTTTTTCCCGACACGAAACCCTTTTGGAAAATTTTACCAATTTATACAAAAAAACAAAGGGATGTTTTAAACCCCCCCCTTTTTTTCAAGGGAAAGGTTAATGAATGGAACTTAAAAATTTTAAGTATCCCAAAAGTTTTGGGTTTTGCACTTGGTAAAAAAAAAAAGTTTTTTGAAGGTAAATTTTACAAGAAAATTTTTTTAAAAGGGGTGTGAGGGAAAAAAAGAAACTTGGGTTTTTTTGCCCCCCTTTCTTTCTTTCCCTGTACATTCAATTTAAAAAAATCAATAAAAAAAACCAAAAGATTGGACTAATAAAGAGAAGAACTTTACATATTGAATAAAGTATTTTTTGAAATTGTACAGAAGGGCTGGTTTCGACCGCACTTTTTTATATGGAAAAAATTTTATATGGTTTTCCCCCTTTCTCAAACCCTAAGGCAGGTTTTAAAACTTTTTGGAAAATACAAAGAAAGGGCCTTTCAAAACAAATACGGGAATGCAAAAGTTGAAATTTGAAAAACGGTAAGATACTTTAAAATTTTCACTCTTTTAAAAGGTTTGACGTTTTAAAAGGTGATCTGATCGAGGTTACAAAATTTTTTAATGTTTTTGGGGGATGGACAAAAAAGGATTTTTTCAAATTTAAAAATTTTTGATAGTGTTCAAGGGGAAACCAGATGGGGGAAAAACTTCATTGGAAAAACTGTTTTAGAATAAAAAACACAAAATGGTTTTTTGGGGGAAAAAATTAAAACCAATTTTTTGGATTGATCTTTTCAAAAAAAAACAAGTTTGCCAATTCTAACTCATTTAAAAAAATTTCCCTTTATGCAAAATCATAAATTCACTTTAAATTTTTATTTTTAATTTTTTTAAAAAAACAATTTTTCGCGTACGCAACAAAAACCAATTTAGAATTTCTTAAAAAAATACATGGATGGGGATTCAAGAAAGGCCCCGAAAGGGCCCAGGCTAAAGTATTTTCAGCCTTCCCCTTACTACTACTACTACTAAAACTACACCGTCCAACTGGGCCCAAAAAAAGTTCGCTAATCAAACGTTTTGTCAAAAAAAGTCCTGATCAGGGATTTGCAAAATCTGCGGCCTTTTATATAGCGAATCAAATATTAAATTTTCCCTCTTCTACATGCTTTTTCATACCCAAAATTGTACATTGAAAACTTTATTTTTACCCAAAAACGGTAATTCAATCGACTTCACGATCGTGCTGGCAAATACGGTTCGGTCAGGTTGGGCGGGCTGGATCCGTGGGGCTGCTCGTAAAAGGGTTTGAATTGGTTTTTGGGCCCTTTCAAAAATCATTGGTCCTTAATTTTTTGCACTGTTGTTGGTTTTCTGACGCAAAAAGGGGGGGTAATCAATGCTTTTAATGACTTTACAATTTGGCCCCTCTTCTTAGGAAAAAAGAGGTCACCTATGGGTAAGGGCACAAAGAAAGGGGCGTACATAAATCTTTTTGGTTTTTGTTTTTCGGTTTTTGCTAAAATTCCAGGTGCGAAATTTGGGAAATTCGGTGATCGATATCTAGATCTGATGTTTAAAAGAAAAAGTAAAATGGGTTCTTTTGGGGTTACTGTATCCATAATATCCAAAAATGAAAGGGAAAAATTCGTTTTTCTCTTGTAGTCCTTTAAAGGGCTTCTTCCATAGCTTTTTTCTGCATTTTTAAAAGGGCTGACGTCAGGGGGGGGGTTGCATAAAAGGCGGAGAGATAATTTCAAAAAGATGATAGATTATTTTGGAAACATGAAAATTATGCAGCGTTCAAACGGCCCCACATAGCGATATTTTGTCCCGTTAAAAGGGGCATAGAAGGCCCCCCCCCCCCCCCCCTTTTTTTCTCTCTCCCTCTGCCCCGCGGGGCGCGCGTTTTGTGTGTGTGTGTGTCTCTTCCTCTGCCTTTTGTCTCCCTCTCTCCCCTTTCGCTCTGTGTGTGTGTGGGTGTGGTGTTTTTTGCGTGTGTGCGTGCGGGGCGTTTCGGGAGTGCGTGCGTGCGTGCGTGCTTTCGTGGTGCGTGCGTGCGTGTTTTGTGTGTGTGTGGTGTTTTGTGTGGTGTGTGTGTGGTGTGTGGGGTGTGAGAGAGAGAGACATTTTAAATGTTAACAAGGCCCCTTTTCTCTCTCTCTCTCTCTCTTTTCTCTCTCTTCTCTCTCTCTTTTCCCCCTTTTCTCTTGTTCAACTCCCTTTTTTTTCGTATTCCTTTCCTTTTTTGCCTTTTTCCCTTTCCCTTTTGTCATTAATTTGTTATTTCCCTTTTGTCCTTTTTCCTTTTGTTCGTTCTTGTTCCCCCCACCTCCCCCCCTTTAAATCTTCTTATTTCTGTTTTTATCACTTTTTTTTTCTTTCGTTTTTCTTCTTTCATTCCTTATCTCCTTTCTTTCCTTCTTTCTTTTCTTTCTATCTGTCTGACTTTCTTTCAGTCTGACTGTCTGTCTGTTGTCTTTCTTTCTTTCCGTCTGTCTGTCTTTCTGTCGTGTCTTTCTTTCTTTCTGTTCTGTCTGTCTGTCTGCCTGCCTGTCTTTCTTTCTGTCAGCCTGTCTGTCTTTCTTTCTTTCTGTCTGGCTTTAAATCTTTCTTTCTTTCTTCCTTTCTGTCTGTATTTCAATTTTCTTTTTGTCTGTCTTTCTTTCTTTCCTTCTTTCTGTCTGTCTGTCTTTCGATCTTTTTTTTCTTTCTGTCTGTCTGTCTGTCTGTCTTTCTTTCTGTCTGTCTTTCAATCTTTTTCTTTATTTCTGTCTGTCTGGTCTTTCAATCTTTTTTCTTTCTGTCTGTCTGTCTGTCTTTCTTTCTTTCTGTCTGTCTGTCTTTCAATCTTTTTTTCTTTCTGTCTGTCTGTCTGTCTTTCTTTCTGTCTGTCTGTCCTTTCTGTCCGCCCGTCTGTCTGTCTGTCTTTCAATCTTTCTTTCAACACAAACAAAGTGTTGGAATCTAATTGCTGTAGGAACATCATAAGCTGTACCGATTCTCACCATCATCGATTTGTTCATGGTCTGCGGCCGACGTCAATTATGCATGAGGTTTTACTGATGACGTCATGTCCTCGTGAAGGACATCACCAGCCCTGTTCTTGACTTTCGTTCAGTCAACCCTCCTCAATGCTGCTTTTCTACGTTTGTCTACTTTTTAATCACAACGTCCAACTTTATTTCTCTCCTTTTTTGTTTTTCTTTTTTGGTTTAATTTCACATGTTTCTACTTTGTATGCCCTGTTCTTTCTTTCTCTACCTTTTCCTACTTTTCTCACTTTCTCTAACATTTTTTCCTAGTTTCTCCTTAGCTGTTTTTTTTTTTTTTATTTTTTTTTACCTCATTGTCCGCTCTTTCTCAACCGGCCCCCCCCCCCCAATTTTTTCTTCTTCAAATTTTCAAAAATTTTCCCTTGCTTCATTCACGTTTTTGCCAAATCCCTCTACTTTCTGTATTGTTTGCTGGTATGCCTTCTATCTCTTTCCTAGTTTCTTCTCTACTTTTTCTACATTTTCCCGTCCTGCCTTATCCTAACTCTTTCTACTTCCTGCTCTGCTCTCTCTACCTTTCCCTAATTTTCTCGTATTTTCTTTACCTTTTTTTTTTTGTACTTCCCCACTACCTTCTCTGACGTTTTCCTATTCCCCTCTACTTCCCTCCCTTTTCCGTACCCCCCCCCCCCCCCCCTTTATCAGTCTTATTCCTAATTTCTTCTACTTTGTCTGCCTTTCCCAAAGTTACTCTATTTTATCTACTTTCCCCCCCCTTCATTTCCTTGCCTTCTTTACCTGTTTTTCCTAAGTTCATCCTACTTCCTTTACCTTTTGTCTTCTTCACCCTCTTTCTTTTCCCATTTCACCCTGTTGTTTGGGTTTTCACCCTCTTTCTTTTCCCCATTTCACCCTGTTGTTTGGGTCTTCACCCCTCTTTCTTTTTCCCCATTTCACCTGTTGTTTGGGTTTTCACCCCTCTTTCTTTTTCCCCATTCACCCTGTTGTTTGGGTTTTCACCCCTCTTTCTTTTTCCCATTTCACCCTGTTGTTTGGGTTTTCACCCCTCTTTCTTTTTCCCCATTTCACCTGTTGTTTGGGTTTTCACCCCTCTTTCTTTTTCCCATTTC
The DNA here is from genome assembly GCA_018398815.1 of Conus ventricosus. Taxonomy (NCBI): domain Eukaryota; kingdom Metazoa; phylum Mollusca; class Gastropoda; order Neogastropoda; family Conidae; genus Conus; species Conus ventricosus. The sequence continues at coordinate 22,731,451 of CM031622.1, read as the reverse complement.
ACCTGTTGTTTGGGTTTTCACCCTCTTTCTTTTTCCCATTTCACCCTGTTGTTTGGGTTTTCACCCCCCTTTCTTTTTCCCCCTTTCACCTGTTGTTTGGGTTTTCACCCCTCTTTCTTTTTCCCCATTTCACCCTGTTGTTTGGGTTTTCACCCTCTTTCTTTTTCCCCATTTCACCCTGTTGTTTGGGTTTTCACCCCTCTTTCTTTTTCCCCATTTCACCCTGTTGTTTGGGTTTTCACCCCTCTTTCTTTTTCCCCATTTCACCCTGTTGTTTGGGTTTTCACCCTCTTTCTTTTTCCCCATTTCACCCTGTTGTTTGGGGTTTACTTCTTTTTCTTTTTTAAATCTTTTTTTCCAAATTTCCCCCACGTTCTCTACTTTTCCCTAAGTGCACCTCTTGCATTAAAGACATTTTTAGGTGTTGAAATGCGAACATCCAGTGACTGTCTATGGGGAGACCAATAGATTTTCCTATATATTTAAATTCTGTATGAAGTTGTATTCGATACTACTGGTTGAAATTAACAAAAAATAATTATCACAGATGACCTTGGAAAGCCTATATGACGTTATACGACCCAGATGCAAAAGATAAAAGAAATTGGGCTTATAATGTCCGTTGCAAATTATGTCAATTTGGATATGGTTATTTTTGGAATTTAAAACCCAAGGCGGTGGAAAATGATAGATCATTTCTATGTGAATTTAAAGGCAGATTAATTGCATGCAGGTGGCAGGAATGGGACTTTCATGTCAAAAATAGGGGTAGATTTACCATGTATCGGACATTTTGTTCGGTACACGATGCCAAACGTTTCTGCAAATAGATTTAGGTAAACACTTGAAGTTGACAATGACCAAATTTAGACTGGAATTTCAGACATAGCAGAACACCGGTATCGTTACGTAAATATACTGGGGTGGAATTGACTTGCCCATTATGCAGAAATTAAAAAAAGAGGACGAATTTCATTTTGCTTTATGCTGCTGTAAATTATCTGTCTAAGAGCGCAATATATACCGACAAAGTTTTAAGGATCCCTGTCAGTTTCGGTTAAGCCTGCTAATGGCACTTCAGAATGACAGAAGTAAAAATTTCAATTGACTTATTCAAGGCATTCAGTTTAGATCAGTCATGATCGTGACAGAGTAGTCCATCCAGTTTTCTTGTATTCTTTATAATTCTTATATTGTTGTTCTGTTCTCATACCCCTTTCTAAGGGCAATGGCCTTTACGTGAAGTAAACCATTGAGTTCTACTTTTTCCCTACTTTCCTCTTCTTTCTCTTGTATTCTAATTTTGATTCTACTTTCGCGCCTTTTCCAAATTCCACCCTACTTTCTCTCCATCTCTGATTTCCCACTATTTCTCTACCTTTTTCGAGTACTTCCCTACTTTCTTTTCACTCTTTTGCCTTATTTCATCTTACTTTCTTTACCTGTTCCTACTTTCCCTACTTTCCCTTGTTTATCTACTTTCTACAACTTTTCCTTAATTCCCTCTTACTTTCTCCACATTTTACATAAGTTTCCTACCGTCTCTCTGTTTTTCGTAACTTCCCCTTTTTGTCCTACCTTTTTCCTAATTTCTCTCCACATTCCCTACTTTTTTAAACTATAATTTCCTCCCTTTTTAAAAAAAACAAAACAAACTTTTTTCATCATTTCCCTGTGCTACTTCTTCCTCATTTCAACTACCTGTGTCGTAAAATCCCTTCACTTTTCTTACCCTCCACTAATTTGCCCATACTTTCTCTGTCCCCCTCCCCCCTCCCCCCGCCCCCTCATTTCTCCCTTAACTTCTACATTTTTTTCCCTACTAATTTTCCTCCACTTTCGGTACAATTTTCATAATTTTCCCTACTTTTTAATTTCCACCCAATGTCCATATTTTTTCCGCTGCCCCTTCTTTGCCTGCGATCATTTCATGTGAATACTGACATTCTTCGGACATTTTATTCATGCTTCTTGGAATCTGTTTTAACTTTCTCATTTATGTGTTGGTATGGTGGGCTGACTGTGAAGAGTAGGAATGTGCTTGAGAAAGTGGTGAACGTGGGAGGAAAAATTGTTGGTGGGAGACAAAAAAGTCTGAGTGAGCTGTACAAATGCCGTGTTGTCTGTAAAGCGAAGAAGATTGCGTGTGACCAGACCCACGTTCTTGCAAGTCAGTATGACCTTCTTCAGTCAGGACGAAGATATCGGTCAGTTAAATGCAGAAGTGTCAGATTTAAACAAAGTTTTATTCCCCTGTCCATTGATTTTCTTAACAGAGGTGATGTTTAATTGCTTTTTAGCTATGGATTATTGTTACATTTTGTTTTATAAGATACATAATTTAAGCTCAGATTGAGCATACTGTTGCATTTAGATAACAAATAGTTGTGTTCTTTTAGTTTAAAATCTCATCTTAGAATTTATTGTCAAATGCGTTGTAGGAATGCAATTTTATACAGTAATATTCTTATATTATTTAGTCACCTTGAAATCCAAATTCTTTTATTATGAATGTATGCCATATGTGACAAAATGGGTGATGTGACAAAATCATTGTTTATTTGCTGTGAATGTGTATGACCACAAACTAATTTCTCGAACTGAGATAATAAAGTTTACTTGACTTGACTTGACTTGACTTGACTTTTCCCAATTTTTCCCACATTTCCCTTCCACGGCATATCTGTGGTCTCACAAAGCTAGGTGCAAAGTAATGCTTACTTAACACACAAAATCAACGGGTGACATTTCCACAGCTTCAGAGTCAGAAACAACAGACGTGAAACTTGCACGATGCAGGTCCCTTCAGGTGGTAGACGGCATGAGAATGGCTAAAACCCTTTTCCTTTCTACCTATATTTATCTATTTTTTTCCATGCTGTCTGCGTCTTTTTGTTTTTTGTTTTTGTTTCTTCTTTTTGCTGTCCCATCTTCTGTGCCACCTAGGTGGCATTGTACCCACGCCGTTCATTCTGACCCCCTTGTCCTCAGCCACAATCAGGCCCGCCGCAGCCCCGGTCTCACCCCATAGGCAGCAGTCAATGTCAAGTCGTCAGGAGGCAACCCCACCGGAGGAGACACTGCACTGCTGCCGAGTCACTTCGGTGGTGTTTAGTAGTGCCTGTTCTGATCCAACATACGCAGGACACCACCTACTAAGCCCCCTACTGACGACAGTAATTGCTTAGTCGCCGGAGCTGGCGTGAGTGAGCTCTCCCTCCGGACGGCGCCACCACGTCCGTCCAGCGACAGCCCCCATGAACTTGCCGATACCGGTGATGCCGACGGAATCACACCAAGGCCAAAGACGTGGAGAGGACATCGAAACTGAGGTCACCATGACAGCAGGGCGTAAAGAGCCACAGAATTTGAGACTTTAAAAAAAAATGCTGATCGATTACATAAGGATGATGCAGAAGATGCAATGGATTTCCATTCCGGTTAGAGACTGCATGACAGGGCTGTACTCTGCGCCTACTTTCATAATGCATACCGGCGTCAACCAGGCCCGAGAGATACAGACACCTGCAGTGTTAGACAGGAAATTTTGAGCAACCCTCTCAGAGACGCATCCATTAAGTGGACGTAACACGACGGTGTGGTCTCAGTCTTCCCAACTGAGCCCGTAGCAAACTCAAACTTTGGGTATGAACCGGTCGGGGCGGAAAAATCCCACAAGGCTCTGATGGGAGTCGAACCCACGACCTCTCAGCAGGAGTCCGCGACGCTAACCACTTCGCCACGGCGGCTGGTTTGCTGTCTACTTTTTTTTTTTTTAAATTCCTTTTTCTTGTTATCAACGTTTCTCGATCTTGTCCTTTTTATCCACATCCCTCTCCTTTTTCTTTCTTTGTTATCCACTTTTTAAAACCTTTTTCTTGTTTTTAATTTTTCTGTGACTACGTTTCCCCTTTTGTCATATGTCTCTACCTTTTCACTATTACCTTCTTTTCTCTGCCTTTTCCCGTTTCCGTTGTATCAGCTTTACTCTTCCTGTTCCCCTTTATCTGTATTTTCTCTACTTCTTCCCATTTACCTACCTTTTTTCCCAATCTTTTCTCGTTTTCATCTACTCTTCTCGACTGTTTTCTTTTTATCTGGTTTTCTCTGTCTTTTCCAACTAATCTTGTTGCTTTATCTTCTGTGATTTTTTTTTCTCCTGTTGTCGACTTTTCTGTACCTTTTTCTTGTTCCCACCTCTGCACCATGTGTTGGTGCGATAAAATATGGGAGTTTAATGGCTTCAAAAGCGCATATTATTTTACAAAATGTTCTTTTCTTCTTTACAGACATTATGATCACTGATGCTTTTGCTTCATTGTGACTCATTTTTCTCCTTTTTGTCCTGATATGGTGTCAGATCTGATCACTGAGAAAACAGTAGTTTTATTCTGAAAAAGATGTATCGCTGTGACAACAGTAATGCTGACTCATTAATGTGCTTTATGCAAACGTGTAACTGTAACTCGATGCGTGATCTGGCAACATTACTATTATGACGCAGACGGAAACTTTGGAACGGTGCAAAACTCGGAAGCCACGACGGAAAAAAACACAAACAAAACCGGCCATAATTAACTATTTTTACATTGCATGGCTTGCTATGATAATAAGATGGTTTCAGTTCTTTAGACTCATTTACTGATAAACAAAAACAAAAAAAAAACAAAAAACAAAAACAAAAATCAAAACAAAAAAAAGACTGCGATAACCAGGTACTTACCATTTGCACAGGTTACGAGGGTCGTAGCAATATTTCAGTTCTTAGGATCATTATTGTGTCATTAGAAAAAAGAAAACTGACATAATTAAGTGCTTTTACTTTCTAACGCTTGCTAGGGTCAATGTGTTCATTTTCTAACTCATTTTAGACCTATGGGTGTGTGTGTGTGGGGGTGGGGGTGGGGGGTGGGGGGGTGGGGGGTGGGTGGGGTGGGGAGGTGGGGGTGTGGGTGGGGGTGGGGGTGGAAGGGAGGGGAGATATAATTAAAGGCTTTCATTTTGCACGGCTTACCTTGGTTGTAAGGTTGCTTCAGTTCTTTTTGAGTCATCACTGACATCATCATCATCAGAAGAAGTAGAAAAACTGCCGTTATTATCTTCTTCTTTTTTTTTTCCTCAAAGCTTTCTAGGGTCTCAAGATTAAGTTCTTTAGACTCATGACATTGTTTAGAAAATGCGATAATTAACTGTTTTAACTGTTGTTTCATGGTTGTTTTTGTTACATTCCTGACATTGTTTTAAAAAAAGAAATTAGGTGTTTTCACTTTGCACGACCTACTGGGGTCCTAAATTGTTTACTATCTTTATAAGCATTACTGACATTGTTTAAAAAAACAACTGCTGTGGTTATTTATCTTCACATTGCACGGCTTACTAGTCTCGTTAGACTGTTTCAATTCTTTCGACTCATCACTAATATTGTAAAACACAACAACAACAACAACAACAACAACAAAACCACGAACAAGAACGACAACTAACCCGGCTATAATTGTTTTTACTGTTCACGGATTATTATGACTGTACAGTTACTTGATTTCTTTTGACTCATTGCTGATAATAAAAACGTGTCAAAATCAACGAAAACATGTATGTTCACGTACTGTTTTCAGCTAAAAATTACTGTTTTCACGTCATAACGACCGTTTTGTGTCGTGAAAACAATTGCAATCACTCATGTGACCATTATTTGTGAATTTCACATCGTAATTACCAATTTGTATACTGAAAACAATAATCACTTCGGGTCTCTTGACGATAATTACTGTTTTTCCTTAATAAACACCAGTTTTTTTTTAATTACTGTGAAAACAGTAACGATCATTGTTTACATGATGATAATTAGTGTTTTCGTGACGAAAGCAGTAGCAATGACTATTTGGAGCTTAGTTTTCCATAGGTAAAACAGAGAGAGAGAGAGAGAGAGGAGAGAGAGAGAGAGAGAGAGAGAGAGAGAGAGAGAGAGAGAGAGAGAGAGAGAGAGCGTGTATGTATGCGTTTGTGTGTGCGCGCGCGCGCGCGTGCGTGCGTGCGCGCATGCGTGTGAGTGTTTGATATCCCGACCGACCAAGATGAATGTTTTGTGCAACTGACATTTCTGGTTGGAATAATTCATTTGCAAAAGTTAACTTGTAGGCCAAAGTAATTTCTACTTGTCTGATTTTTCCCTCCGGGTGTCAATGAAGGGATCGTAATCTTCATGTTAGTGTCTGTGGAGATTCTAGCCCCCAGAAGCTAGTCTCTGTTTGATCTACTTATTCATCCTTTTGGAGATTTGTCGTGGGTTCTGAGGGCTGTAGGATCATGTTTATTCAGGCATTTGATTGTCTTTTTTTCTCCCCTGTCTTTTTTTCTCCCCTGTCTTTCTGTTTCTCTTTCATGACTTCGCCATCTTCCTAAAACTACAACTTTTTACAGGATACAGCTTGTACAAACCAGGAGTTTCTGATCGATTCAGAATAAATTGCTTGATTGTTGATAGAAGTTTCCTGTCTTTGACTCTAGGGCTATGTTGTATGACAATTTGTTAGGTGAAAATACGCGTTTCCAAGAGGCGCAGTGATCAAAGCCAGGCATGTCTGGGAGATGTGTACACAACTTAACACGCCTATAACCTCTGATTTACATAATCGATCTTTAGAGTGATACGTGATTTTTATGTTGCACACACACACACACACACACACACACACCACACACACACACACACACACACACACACACAACACTCACAACACACACACACACACACACACACACACACACACACACACACACACACACACGCACACACCTACGCACGCACGCACGCATGCACACACGCACGCACGCACGCACGCACGCACGCACGCACGCACGCACACACACACACACACACACACACACACACACACACACACACATACATACATGAATGTTTTGAATAACCTGTAGGGGATGCAACGTCAGACTGATATGAAAGGAACTATTAAATGAGGCAGGGAACAGTAAACAACAAACAAGTACGACAACTCTGGCTCCGTGATGAAATAGATACACGCCCCTAACTCCAAACGAACGCTGCTTACGACACCGAATCGCCTAGAGATATGACAGCACAGAGCACACAGAACAAACAATGTACATCCCCCTTGGGTGTCTAGAAGAATATTGATTCATTTTCAGTTTTACAGTTGTATACTATTTGTTATCCCCCACCCCCCACCCCCGATCATATTATTTCTACATCCTTTTCAAACTGCTGCACAGGTTGCATGCCAGAATCAATGGAGAATGGTTTGTATTTTGGTTTTGAGAAAAACTGCATTTTTTGTTCTTTATGGATTTACGATTAAAAAAAAAAAAGATTGTATTCCTTTATGCTATTCCTAGTATATGGAAATTGTTCTAATCTGAAACCATATCAGCTTTGATTCTATTATGTTATGTGCTTTATCAGCTTCCAGGTTAGGTCGAGTGGGTGTGTGTGTGTGTGTGTGTGTGTGTGTGGTGTGTGTGTGTGTGTGTGTGTGTGTGTGTGTGTGTGTGTGTGTGTGCGCGCGCGCGAGCGCGCATTGTTATTATTCCAGTTAACATATTGGCTTCCAACTGCCTTTTGTGAAAAATATCATAGAATATTTTCGTCCCCTTTGAACTGAAAAGAATCGATCTAAATCAGTTTACTGTTTTCTGTGACCTGGTCAGATTGAAGTTTCAATTCCCTATTGCTTCAGATATTTTCATTTTACGTATACATCCATAATATGCAAGGGAATGTGTAAATACGACAGCCTTCAGTCTGTGTTTTTTCAAATAAAGGGAAGAAACCTTTTTTTTAATGATGCAAATGTCGCACACCTTTGCTACTCCAATATGCATACACTATGCTGTTATTACCCACGTTGGTTATGTAATTATGGATGTTTTGTTCTGCCGACAATTTTGCTTTCGTGATATCCGTTTTTGTGGCAAACATTATAAAAGCCTCCCTCATAGGAAACATGGCAGAATTGTTTTTCAACCTGTGAGGGAGTGTATGTTCTTGTATCCGAATTCATACTGGGATTGCGATCAAGAAAACCTAATCCTCCCTCCTTTATTCTAATTTATTTAGTGAAACCCTTAATCTCCCTCCCATATACTGCTATATGCCACTAAACACACTAAATCCTCTCTCTGTATGCTACCATATCTTTGTAAACTCCACCCCCCCCCCCTTTATACTGCTGTTATGTGAGTAAACCCAAGTCCTCTACTTTTATACTGCTTCATGTTAGCGAACCTAATCCTCCTCTTAAATACTACATTTCTTATTCAGTCCAAATCCTTTCCTTTCCACAACTTTTCTTACTAAACCCAAACACTCGCTTGCCAAATCCTCTACTTTTATTCTGCATCATATTAATAAACCTAATCCTCCCCATTTATTTTGCTTCATCTCAGCAAATGTAATACTCTCTCCTTTATACTGTTTTATGTCACCAGTCTTTCCCCTTTATACTGTTTTATGTTAGCAAACCTAATCCTCCCTCTTTCATACTGTTTCACGCAAGTCAAAACATGATGCTCTCTCTCCTTTACACTGCTTTATGTTAGAAAAAAAAGACCTAATTCTCTCTCCTCTATACTGCTAAATGTCAGTAAACTCTTAACCCTCCCTCTTTCGTATATCAGGAAATGACGAAGATAGTGTTCCTATTGCTTTCGCCGATTTTGTCAGCTGATATCATGGTAAATGAATTTTTGTCACGCGGGCGATCGTATTTCTGTTATTTCCTCCGATTTTGCCCGCTAATATTGTGGCAAATTAATTTTTGTCATGCACGAACGCTCGCCTGTTGGATGTGTTCGTGGTGTGGTGTGGCGGTGGCGGTTGTGGTGGTGGTGACTGTGGTGGAGATAGTCGAGGTGGTTGGTGGTGGTGGTGTTGTGTGTGTGTGGTGTGTGTGTGTGTGTGTGTGTGTGTGTGTGTGTGTGTGTGTGTGTGTGTGTGTGCACGCGCGAACGTGTGCGTGCGTGCGTGCGTATGTGCGTGCGTGCGTGTGTGTGTGTGTGTGTGTGTGTGTGTGTGTGTGTGTGTGTGTGTGTGTGTGTGTGTGTGTGCGTGCGTGCGTGCGTGCGTGCATGCGTGTGTATGTGTGTGTGTGTGTGTGTGTGTGTGTGTGTGTGTGTGTGTGTGTGTGTGTGTGTAAGTGTATGTATGTGTGCATGCATTTATATATGTGCGTGCGCGCGCGCGGGCACACACACACACGCATACACACACTTGCGCGTGCGCACACATGCACTTTCGCCTTCATGGATGACACTACAGTAATTTCATCCAGTGAAGACGAGACACGTCATGTGGTGGAGAGGTTGTACGACATAGTTGCCTCATCCAGAATGAAGTTCAAGCCAAAGAAATCACGGAGTCTCTCTCACTGAGGAAAGGAAAAGTTGCCGAATCTGTGGTCTTCAGAGTTGCCAACCAGGCCATTCCAACAGTCACAGAAGAGCCTGTCAAGAGCCTTGGAAGGTGGTATGATGATACACTGAAAGACACACAAAGAGCAAAAGAAACCAAACAGATGTCGAAGAAGGCTTGGAGACCATTGACAAGTGTGAGCTCCCTGGCAAATACAAGGTCTGGTGTCTGCAGTTCATGCTGATACCAAAGCTTCTATGGCCTCTGATGATATACGACATCTGCACCAGCATAGTGGAGGCAATGGAAGCCAAAATCAACAAGTTCACAAGAAGATGGCTTGGTGTCCCACCCTGTCTGACTGACATAGCGCTGTACTGTCGCCAAGCAAAGCTGAAGCTACCACTGAAATCCATCCTGGAGGATACAAAGCAGGGAAGATCAGACTTCAAAGCATGCTGGAGGACTCAGGAGACAAGGTGGTAGAAGCAATCAAGCCCTATTGAAGACAGGCAGAAAATGGAGAGTTCAAGAGGCGATGGATTTTGCAAAAGATGTCTCAAGATCAGAGAAATAATAGGACACCACAGACCAACAGACAAGGACTGGGGTGACCAAAACTGAATGGTGGTCAAAGGCCAAAGCAAAGGAAAATCCAAAAGAGACATGACATCAGGAGATGAGAAAAGAAGAAGACTCCAAAAAGCAGTCCAGCAGAGCCAGCAAGGGCAATGGACAACCTGGGAGAATGCACTCCAAAGAAGTCTCACTTGGAATGACATTTGGCACATGGCCCCTCTCAGGATCAGCTTCATTCTCAGATCTGTATATGACCTTCTACCCTCAAATGCAAACCTGGTAAAGTGGGGAAAAAACAGACGATCCTGCATGCCCCTCTGCCATGGAAAACAAACAGTGGAGCATGTCCTAAGCTCATGTAAAGTAGCCCTGGCTCAAGGAAGGTACACATGGAGGCACAACCAAGTGCTCAAAGAGATTGTACAAATAGTCTGGGCGAGTACCAACACCAAAACGGGAAAATCAGGT
>CM031622.1:22706016-22713516 GCA_018398815.1 Conus ventricosus | reverse complement strand
AGTATTGTCATCATTTGCGGTTGTGGGACTGCCATATGAAACCATAACAAGAAGTGTCGTCTGCTTGGAGGGTCAAGGTCACTTTTCTCATTTTATTTCGGGAACGATCGTCGTGCAATTTGCGGCTGTCATAGGTTTCGCTCGCAGGGACGGTAAGTATGGCAGGCGTGCTTGTTTTCACCGTATGAATTGAATTTACTGAGAGAGTTGAAAATTTAAAGTGAACTGTTCCCATGGTTTAATCTAATAATGATAGAAATCGTCCGTAGAAGATATCAGCGTGTACAGGGATAGGGATGTGTGACTCGAAGTAAGACATATATCGACATGTTAGCAGCAAAAGCTCAGTATTTACACAAGAAAACTACGACTGTTCACACTTAAGACATTATAAATGTTGCGTGGTAACTGCTTACTATCACGCGCAAATGACTTCTGTGAAAATTAGTTATGTGAAAATTAGTTTTAAACGAAATGATTAATTGTTTCTATTTGAAATAACATTTCAGTTGCAAAGAATCCTATGAAAACAGTGAATTGCTTGAAAATGACTGTTTGACGTGCAACTCTTTTTACATGATAACTTGCAAGTTCGAAGGAGAAGCGATTAACTGATTTCAGTAGGTAATGAGACCTGAAAAAAAAATTACATGGAGGAAAGAACTGTTTTAAATGAAAATTTGCTGTTTACCAGCCGCCGTGGCGAAGTGGTTAGCGTCGCGGACTCCCGGCTGGGAGGTGGTGGGTTCGAATCCCATCAGAGTCATGTGGGTTTTTTTTTTAACCCCGATCGGCTCCTACCCAGAGTTGAGTTTGCTGCGGACTCAGTTGGGAAGACTGGGACCACACAGTCGAGTTTCATCCACTTAATGGATGCGTTTCTGAGAGTGTTGCTCAAATTTCCTGACCAACACTGCAGGTGCATGTATCTCTCGGACTTGGTTGACGCCGGGATATATATTATGAAAGGAAGTGTAGAGCACAGCCCTGTCATGTAGTCTCAGACTGAAATGGAAATCCGTAGCATCATCTTAATCATCCTCATTCTCATCGATCAGCGTAAAAAAAAAAAGAAAAACTGTCTCAAATTCTGTGGCCCTTCATGCCCTGCTCTCATGGTGACCTCAATTTCGATGTCCTCTCCACGTCTGTGGCCCTGGTTTGGTTCCGTCGGGGTCACCGGTATCGGCAAGTCCATGGGGGCTGTCGTTGGACGGACGTGGTGGCGCCCTCCGGAGGGAGAGCTCACTCACGCCGGCTCCGCAACTAAGCAATTATTGTCGTCAGTAGGGGGCTTAGTAGGTGGTGTCCTGCGTATGTTAGATCAGAACAGGCGCCACTGAACACAACCGAAGTGACTCGGCAGCAGTGCAGTGTCTCCTCCGGTGGGTTGCCTCTAGACGACTTGACATTGACTGCTCCCTGTGGATTGCCGGTGCCGGGGCTTCGGCGGGGCCGACCGGGCTGTGGCTGTGGACGGGGTGTCGGAATGAGCGGTGTGGGTGCACTGCCTCTGAGGTGGCGCAGAGGTTGGAACAGCAAAAAAAAAAAAAAAAAAAAATTGTTGTTTTCACTGTGACAATTAGGAATTTATTCACACGATGCCTGATCTCCTCTCTCTCCTCTCTCTCTCTCTCTCTCTCTCTCTCTCTCTCTCTCTCTCTCTCTCTCTCTCCTCTCTCTCTCTCTCTCTGTGTTTTGTAACAGCGAAAAATCGGTAATTATAGCTGTAACAGACTGGAAATAATTGTTTTCGTAAAAAGAGTATAACAAAAGTAATCATTACGTTCGAAGTTAGCATGGATTCGTAGGTGTGTGTGTGTGTGTGTGTGTGTGTGTGTGTGTGTGTGTGGTGGTGGTGGTGGTGTGTGTGTGTGGGGGGGGGGGGGGAGGGACGGTGTGGGTGAAAGCAGTTGAGAGGGATGTGAAGACCGCAGACCACACCCCATGTTGTAGAGCTCCATTTACAGGGTTGTGAGTTCAATCCTCCTAAGATACAATCCTACAGTCAACTTCAGTATCAACGCCCACCAGAGACAGTACAACAGACAGGAATGACCTTTCCAGGAGCGTGGGGAAAGGGAGGGGGATGCGTTACACTGCAGTACACCACCAGAACGACAACAGACAAAGATGGGCAGCGAAAATGGTAATTGGTATGTCGGGCGCCAGCGACATTCGAACTCACAATATTTTGATTGCAGAACACTGTGCTCTTACCCACTGAGCCAAATGTGCACCCACTGCAAGAACGTGACGACAGCTGGCCTGAAATGCTTTGACTGTGCTGTTGTTCTGGTGGTGCTGGTGCCGTGTAACAGAAAGCCTTCTCCTGCGGGTGGGTTCCTTATGAGCAAGATCACAGGAAATGGATGTCGACGTCCAACTTTCAGAATCGAAATCCCGCGCGGACGAAGACCAATCCGAGCGGTTTGCTGTGACCTGTCTCGGATTTGCGAACAGTCTAAATGGTTGAGTGTAACGTCCTCACACCAGATGCTTTTAGGGACAATTCGTGCGCTGCAGCAGGCTGCAGTATGTTAAAGTCAATGGTTGGCAGGCTTGGTAGCAGGCAGGTTTGGATGAAGTCTGGATCTGGGTTGTGGAAGGAGGCGCCCGGGGTAGTTGTCTCCCTTGGCAGGTGCCTGGGTCAAGTGGTTCATTCGTTTGTGGTCGGTGTAGGCCACTGCCGTATGTGGTTCACCCACCGTGAGCGATCCGGACGTACACCGTGTCAAGGCCAGATAACGTCTGAAACAAAGCACAAACAGGTAGGCAGCTCTACCGTAAAGAAAAGCCCCATTCGAAATTTTGTCATAACCGTTCCAAACACGCGTGAAAAATCGATCGTGACATGTCATTCCCTGTGCTCGTGAGAAGTTTCGGTCATCGTGATAACTCTTGTCAATGGCCGTGAAACGATGACATTCAAACAGGGGGGATGTGTGACGTGACTCGTGTGCTGAGAACGACATCGGCAACATTGTTCCAGATAGGTGAGGTAATGTTGCTTATAGCCCAGCCGACCGCGAAGGGCCATATCAGGGCCGTCGCCGCGTTGAAGTAAACTCAAGTCATTCAAAAACGGAAAGAAAAAAAAAAGAAAGAAAAGGAAAGAAAAATCTCGTTTACACAATCCTTGAAAATACACCTTCCTAGTCATCGGAAATTTTGTTCAAAATCTTTCTTCTGTAAAATCATAGATCCGATGGAAAATGTTGATCTCTTTCAGATGGAGTGTGTGTACTGGTGACAGTCCTCTGACCGCAACGGTTGACTGGTTTAACGGTCCTTTATACAGGGTGCTAAAGGACAGTCACAACCAACACTGGAACGTTGCGTTTTACCGTCTACAGAAAGGAAAGGTATGACATATTATTAACATGTCGTTTTATTTCCTGCTAAAAGCAAAGATCAGGTACTTTAAATGTTGGATCCGTTTGATAGGTGTCAAAAAGCAAACATCACATCTGAACGCTTAGATTTATAACTTGCTAGGAGAGTTATGCAAGGTCATAGCATTTCAACGTTCCCTTGTATAGCGCGCCAAAGGGACAGTTACAGCGTTTTAACCTTCCGTTTCATTGTTCCGTAAATGAACGTTACAGCATGTTAACGTTCCGTTTTTGTTGTTGTTGTTGTTGTTGTTTTTTTAGTTCGGTAAAAGAAAAGTTACGGTATCATTTGTTGCCAGCTGAAACGAAAAATATAGCGTTTACAGATTCCGTTATGTAGCCTGCTAAACGGAAAATCACGGCATTTAAAATTTTCAATTTACAGCCCGCTGGATGGCAAGTTGTCGTATTCTAAGGTTCCGTTCCGTTTTATAGCCTATTAGACGGAAAGTTATAGTATTTCCGTTCCGTTTTATAGCCTATTAGATTGTATTTTAAGGTTCCGTCTGATAGCATGCTAGATGGGAAATCACAGCATTTTAGCTTTCTGTTCTATAGCCTGCTAGATGGGAAATCACAGTTTTTTAGCATTCTGTTCTATAGCCTGCTAGATGGGAAATCACAGCATTTTAGCATTCTGTTCTATAGCCTGCTAGATGGGAAATCACAGTTTTTTTAGCATTCTGTTCTATAGCCTGCTAGATGGGAAATCACAGCATTTCAGATTTCTGTTCTATAGCCTGCTCGATGGGAAATCACAGCGTTTTCGCATTCTGTTCTATAGCCTGCTCGATGAGAAATCACAGCATTTTAGCATTCTGTTCTATAGCCTACTAGATGGGAAATCACAGCATTTTAGCATTCTGTTCTATAGCCTGCTCGATGGAAAATTACAGCTTTTTAGCATTCTGTTCTATAGCCTGCTAGATGGGAAATCACAGTATTTTAGCATTCTGTTCTATAGCCTGCTAGATGGGAAATCACAGTTTTTTTAGCATTCTGTTCTATAGCCTGCTTGATGGGAAATCACAGCATTTTAGCATTCTGTTCTGTAGCCTGCTCGATGGAAAATTAAAGCTTTTTAGCATTCTGTTCTATAGCCTGCTAGATGGGAAATCACAGCTTTTTAGCAGTCTGTTCTATAGCCCGCTAGATGGGAAACAATATTACTTAAAGTTCCTTTTATAGTCCGCAAAATAGAAAACCATTGCACTTCAACATTCTGTTTTAAAACCCGCTTGACAGTGAGTTTCAGGTGCTTTCAGTTTCCGTTTAAAGGAACGCTGAAAATACAGTTACTGAATTTTAACATTCTCTTTGTAGCCCGCAGAACAAAATTTATAAACATCAACACATTCCTTACATCCGACGAAAAGCAAAATCATTGTATATTTAACGTTCCATTTCAAAATGTTGACAGACTGCTGAAAGCAAAGCAAACCGTTGTGTGTTGTTGAAAGTTTTTATTGCACCGGCCAACCCGAATCAAAGCAGTCAGAAGTAAAGTTTTGATGCCAAAATGTTCAAAGTAATAAGTCAGAACTTGTTTTTCATGTATGACAAGAAACCCGTACAACTTTTGCATCATCAGTTCACCTTGTTCTGAGTAATTAATCGATTGTTTGACGCTATACTTTGTAGCGTTATGCTGCTCAAACACCCCCCCCCCCCCCCCCAGGCTTACGTTATAAAGTCTGATACTAAGTTGACGTTCAGCGCCCCAGCGCTTCGAGGCAACACCGAGTGATCGCAGTCTGTCGTTCTGTTCTGCCTCGCTCAGCTGTATGTCAACGCAGCACAGTCTGTGTTGTATAGAAATTTTATGAAAGATACATAAGCAAGATGGCACGATATGCTTATGACAGGGGCAGTACACCTCTGCATATTAGCAAGAATAACTGTACTGGGAGTTACATTGATACTGATAATGATGATGATGATGAGATGATGATGATGATGATGAAGAAGATGATGATGATAGCATTATTAGTAATCATCATCATTATCATCATAATCATCATCATGGCAATCGTATGCTTTAATCTTCCAACCACTCTCACCTCCCCTTCTCTCTCCCTACACACACACACACACACACACACACACACACACACACACACACACACACACACACACACACACAAATCGCGCGCGCTCACACACACACACACACACACACACACACACACACACACACACACACACACACACACACACACACACAAATGCGCTCACACACACACACACACACACACACACACAAAGCGCTCACACACACCCCACACACACACACACACACACACACACACACACACACACACAACACAACAACACACACAACAAACACACACACACACACACACACACACACACACACACCACACACCAACACACACACACACACACACACAACTAGCAATATACAGCAAAATAAACAGACAGACAGTGGCCTTCCATCAGCTAGGGGACTATGACAGTCCAACCTGCTGCACAGAAAAGAGGACCAAAAATGGGTCAGCCCCATCCTCGCCTGCAGTGTCTCTGCATTAATCTCAGTCCTCTTCCTTCTTTTACCTCACGCGGTGTATCCCCTTTGAAAACCACCCCGCTGCCAATTCACGGACCCAGGATAAAAGCGAAATCTGAGGCTGGTCACGAACGGAAGTTCTCTTGTTTTTGGTTCCTATGTGAAACTTTCTCCACCCCGGAACATTTTAAAGACCTCCATGGGTTGGAGCACTATTTGGGGGACCCGGTACGTATAAACTGGACGGGAGGAATCAGAATAATCGCTACACTCTGACCACCAAATACTCCCTTGGGTTCAGCTGTTCGCCCCGTGCACGTAGCGAATGATGCTTGGGAACACGAACGCAGAGTGAAGCTTCGCTGTGATCTGCGTGCACATCAGAAGAAAATTGATAAGCCCGATGAAGATTGTGAGGATCTGTTGTGTTTTGAGCGTGTAAGGAAAGTTAAGATAATGTTGCTTATAGCCCAGCCGACCGCAAAGGGTCATGTCAGGGCTGTCACCGCTTTGAAGTCAACTTACTAGTCTTCTTTAAACCCCCCCCCCCCAAAAAAAAAAAAAAAAAAAAAAAAAAAAATAAAAAAAAACACACACACAAAACAAACAAAAACCCCTCATTCACACAGCACTTTAAAATACACCTTGTAAATACACACCTGGAAATTTTTGTTAAAATCTTTCCTCTGTAAAATCTTAGATCAGAGGAAAGATGATCTTATTCACAAATTCAAGGAGTACATCAGGTGGGACATCTCTGAACAAGGTTTTCATGGAGTCTGCTGTAAAAATGTTTTTGTCTCACAAGTCCCAACTCTCTCAAAGAAGAAAGTTTCATTGTGAGTGGTACATGACATGAATTGAATTGAGCGTGTGCAAGCATGCGCACGTCTTGTTTGTTGTTTTGTTTTGTTTTTAACATAAATGTCGCTTATGTTCTTCGTTTCGTTCAAACAAAAATTGCATGCACATAAAATCAGGCGTAATAACTTTAAAAATTTGAAGCCAGTTTAACATCGATTAAGTGCTCATTCCCAGTTAGTGCTGGGTCACACAGTGCTACAACACCCATACCACACTACACAGGAATGTATCCTGTAGACCCACGTATCCCCCATATTCCTCAAGAAATGTTTTCCTTTTGTTGAAACGTCGCCCAAGCGAGCGGGGAGTGACGTAACACGTTTGCTGTCCCTTCTTCCGGCTGTCATTCTGCGACTTCTTTTGTCCGCCTCTGGGACGTAAACCCTGCACTGAACAATGGTGTGGGACGGGAGTTATGGTGAAATACATGTCCACCCTCCACTGTACAGTGGTCTTTGACAGGGAGTCATGGTGAAATACATGTCCACCCTCCACTGTACAGTGGTCTTTGACAGGGAGTCATGGTGAAATACATGTCCACCCTCCACTGTACAATGGTCTGGGACAGGAAGTCATGGTGAAATACATGTCCACCCTCCACTGTACAGTGGTCTTGACAGGGAGTCATGGTGAAATACATGTCCACCCTCCACTGTACAGTGGTCTGGGACAGGAAGTCATGGTGAATACATGTCCACCCTGCACTGTACAGTG
>CM031622.1:22687924-22698416 GCA_018398815.1 Conus ventricosus | reverse complement strand
TGTTGTCAAGTGGACAGAGGAACGGAACTTGTTTGGTTTTGTCTGAGACAAAGAGTCCGTCTGCGAAGTCTTTTACTTCTAGGTCCTAGAGGTGTTGCTGAATGTCTTTGACTTTGTCTCGGTGAAGATAGTAGCGCTGATGCGGAGGGGGTAGGTGTGTGCAGCACAACTTGCTGAGGGGTGCACTGACAGGGACTCAACAGGTGAAGGTCACAGACGGACACCGGTGGTGATGTTTCCTGTTCTGTGACTGCTCTTGGGTCTCCACAGGACTTGATCCATCCTGGGGGTCTGTCACCGCTGAGGGTGAGGGTGAGTGAGGGTCCATTGTGGAAGTGGTCAGGGACACGGGGCCAACGGGATAGACAAACGTAAGAGGAACGTGAAGAGTGGAGGAAGTCAAGCTGTCGAGGTCCTTGTTCAGCAGAAATGCACTGACGATATGTTTTAGCTTTTCACACTCCTCAAGATCCCAGAGGGAGCAATCTCTTCCTTGACACAGCAGTGTGCCCGAGTCTTGATCAGTCACAAAATAAAGAGTAATAGTAATTCTTTTTGTTGATTTCCAGAAAGACGTATGGTGGTTTTAGCTAGAGCAGTGGGAGATCGTGATTCCAGTGTAAGGAAGGAAATGATAATATCTGATCGTTTCGTTTGTAATCAGTCACTTGTAGTTTAAAGGAGCTGTCAGAGATCGCTGAGTAACGATATAGAAGAACATTTCGCCAAACACATAATTCCTGTACACCGCACCAAAAACGTTTTGTATTATGTCAGCGGTGTGAAGAAGTTTCTTTTCGCTTGAAATTTCATTGTTTTTCATGTGCCTGTGGGTTTTCGTTCACGAGCGTTTGTTCTGACATCATGCAGTTCAAAAACACAGAATCACTCCGCACATGTGCACATGTGTTAGCAGTGCCATACTCATGGACTTTACACACACGGAGCATCGTTTCACAGAACAGTGTTCAACATTCAACGACGGTCATGGCAGGGCACAACTATTTTTCCAGATACGCACGTGCACCACACTTCTTTGCCGGGATTTGTAAATAGAATCGACTGATCGTTCACATCTTCTGAATTTAGTATAAAAACGAAAAAGCAATTAACACAAAATCCAAAAACGATCAGCAAGAATTAATAACACCAACTAACGGACAGTACCTTCATACAACTTCCTGCCAAAAAATTCACACATATTTCATCTGGAAGTTGAACAACTTTCACATTTTTTAGGACAGCACGAAAAGTGCGACTTCCTTTGGCAGTGTGTCGCGGTTCACCCGTAAGGGGGACCAATGACGTAGCATGGGAAGAGGGAGAACCCGCAAGTACCTGACCTCAAGCGCACAAATCAAACACCAGGCAAGAGATAGACAAACCACAACATTTATCACATTAAATAGATATGATGAGAGATGAAGAGGCAGGGCCCAACTAACTAGATAGAACAGTGATGATACTAAATCTCCACCATAACCAATACAGCACCAGGAGGACCTAACACCCAACCTACCCCACACTACTGAAGCCCGCAGGGAAAAGGGAAATGTGTACAATGACAATCACATAAGGAAAAAAAACAGTCTTAAAATCTATTTAGAAACAACACTAATGGCCTGTCGAAGAAAAAAAAAAAACAACAAAACTCAAAAAAAAAAACAACATATTCCAGCCAGTTCATTTCTTTGATACACTTGTCTGCTCTGTCTCGTTCTGTCTTCTTGGGCTACCTTGAGTCTAGCACTTCTCACCCACAAACCCTCGACTCACGCACGCCCCTCACTGCAGTCGCCTCATGATGTCGGGACAGGCGAAGAAGTGCCAAACGTCACAATCGGGACCTCCTGGGTCCAAGGCAGCAGGCTGTGTTGTCTGGGCCAACAGGAGCAAGGTCAGGGCGTGGACGAACAGGAGGTGAAGTGGCAGTTGAAGACCCGGGGAAAAGGCGGAAGGAGAAGGAAAAGGGAAAAGTGCTGCACATCATACAGTGAACTCAGAGTGAGAACACCTATACGGGCTGGTCGCGGGGAAACAAGAAAAGGGGGGGGGTGCGAGTGAAGGCAAATGTGGGGAAGGGAGGTAACCATGACACAAGGAGCCCCCTACACCTAACTCTATATATATTCACTGGTCATCAGGCACAATAAGCCATACATACAAAAACTCTCTACTTATAGTGGACACTTTGAACTGGAAAAAGATTAATCGAATCACCTTATGAATGGCAGTAATTAAAAGAAAACTGATGGTTACATTTAAACATAACAGACGTGAAATACGGAGTTGAACACCAAAAGAAAAACCACTGGCCCTAAACTAATCTCAATCAATCAATCAGTTATTTTGATTATAGGCCAGCCGACCAAGTAGTCTATAAGACTGTCTCTTTTAAACACAATCAATCAAACATCTTTGAAAGAGGGATGATATGAAAATAAAGCACGAAAAATGATATCACCATTCACTCTCCATACAATCCACAAACAGACAAGACAAGGCGCGCTGTCACCATAAGGGAAAAAGGGGAAGAGGGGGAACACAAGAGACGCCCCCAAAACAACTCCCTCCCCAAACCAACCCTTCCCCCAGCCTCAACCATTAAGCGCCAAAAGGTAATGCCATAAATAAAAAATTTACGCTGGAATGTTGAAACAAAAAAAAAAAAAGAATCCTTGTGAATTTTGAAAATAAAAATGAAAAATAAATAACGATTTCAGCGCAAAATGTGGTACGCTAGTTGACACCGAAAATGGGGAGAGGAGAAAAAAGGGGAAAACGAATGGAAAACAGTTTCTGATATGTATGAATTACAACTCGCAATAAGTAGGATTCCACTAAAGAGGCTGTGACCGCTTGGAAAACGAACCCCCCAGAGTCGAATCGAAAAAAATGAATGCCGAAATTGACCAAAAGAAAACATCTTCAACGTGACCAACGTACCAAATATTAATTTAAGACTCAACACTCACCACAACCACTCGTGCCAAAGAGGACGAAGCCGCCAGGTTACCACGTCTGGGGAGAGAAAACAGCCATGCAGACCGACCCCAGGAAGATTCACCCCAGTCTGACCCTCCTGTCCTCAATCCCTCTCCAGTCTTCCTTTAAACGGGTTCCTCCTCCGTCTTCTTTAAGGTTTTTTTTTTATGTCTTCTTCTCAGGGTCTTCTTTCTTCTTCCTTTGGCCCTCCAGATGAAATGATGATGTGGGTAAAAAAAACAAAAGGATGTGATGAATAAGCCCAGCAAGATGACGAGTCCTGCTCCAGTGGGCTGACTGCCCACTCCAGTTGATATCTAGAATACAGGGGACGAGGCCCTCTCCAACAAATTATCAATGAGAAAAAAAAAAAACGAGATGACTCGATCACCCCCCAAATCAGAGTGCCAGAACTCACCCCAAGCCCAACTTTTGTCCACCTTCCATAGTGACGTAGGCGAGCGAGAAACTGGGTAAACGAAAATGAATGGGCCCGCACGTGCAAAGACAGTGCACAGCGAGGGCTGGGGTGAAATGGCAAGTGACTGTCCCAAAAATCATCGAGCAGGTTTGCCCCAAGATTTGGTCCCTTCTAAAAAATGGGCATATAGGGTAAAAATAATAGGGACAAAAATCTCCTCGCAAGGGGTGGGAAAAAAAAGGTCACGTTTGGCGCGTGACACACCCCTCCCCCAAAAAGCGTCGTTTTACTGAAAAACGACCCACCTCAGCCTGAGCTGTTAAGATGGAGCTTGCTCCACAGTAACAAGCGTGAATAGACATCATGAAGGGTGGTAAAAGTTTCGTGCCCGACTCACGATACATAGTCGTACCAGTGGTAGGGTTATAGTGCCCAGGTTCACTTTGCACAGAAGTCGTACCAGGTAGGGTCACAGTGCCCTGGCTCACATTTTGGTCTGGGGAAACACTCAATGGGACATGCGAATAAGTATCTGCCTCCACATGCTTGGACCACTGATGTGTTGAAACGTGAAAAGCATAGCTCTGTAGCTCAATAGCCCAGCCCATCAGTCGCCTGCTCACAGGACGAATCCGATCGATGTATTGCAGGGGATGATGGTCGCACTGCAGAGTGAACTTTCAGCCCCATAGAGATAGGGGTAAAAACGACCGTATTCCCCACACCACCGCCAAGCATTCTTCCCTCGATGGTGTGGTAACGGCTCTCTGCTGCAGACAACTTTCTGCTTACATAGGCCACAGGCTGAAGCCCTTTGCCCTGATCCTGAAGAAGCGCTGCCCCCAATCCAGTAGCTGAACCCATCCGTGCGTAGCACAAAGGTATTGCGGGATCAGGTATGCGAAGGATGGACCTGTGGTAAGAGCCTTCCTCAGTGCCTCAAAGGCTTGCTGGCAGGCGTCACCCCAACTGGAGTTCTCGGTCGCTTGCCCTTAGTGCGGTCGGTAAGTGGAAGCGCCACGTCTCCCAAAGTTTGGGACAAACTTCCTGTAATATCCTGCAAGTCCAGAAAGATCGTAGCTCCCCGCTTGGTCGTTGGTGGCTTGGCAGCGACACCTTATCCACTTTATCCTCCTCAGGCTTGATAAATCCTTGCTTCAGCCGTGCCCAGGAATGCAATGGAGCTTCTTCCCAGCTGACACTTGGTAGGTCGGGCGGCTAGCTGCCCCCTTTCTCTGAGGCGGTTTAAACACAGCCCGCAAAACAATAACGGTCTCTCCCAGTGGTAGTGGTAACAAGAAGATCATCCCATGAAATTATGGGCTTCAGACAAATGAAGAGGCGCCAGTACCTCCCTCATGACGCGGCTGAAAATGGCCCTGCAGTCTTCAGCCCAAAAGGCATCACCACCCATTGATATTGTCCCTCTGAGTGGTAAAACGCAGTCTTCGTTTGTCCTTGGGCACATAGGTATCTGCCAGTATCCCTTGGCGAGATCCAGTTTGGGAGAAGAAACGCGCTCCCCTAGTCAGCAAAGATCTGTTCCACATCGGGCATGGGCTCTTGCATCAAACTGTAATATCTTGTTGAGCCGGCGGAAGTCCACGCAGAATCGCAGCTTGCCATCCTTCTTCTTGACAAGGAGGATGGGAGCCGAATAAGGTGACTTGGCTCTCTCGATGACTCCCATAGCCAGCATAGACTCCACCTCCTTCTTAATGTGATCAGCCTGGGAATGGGGTAAAGGGTACTGTTTAACTCTTACTAGGCTCATCCTTCGAAAGAACAAGCTGACATGTCCCCACGCGGCAATGCAAAGGAAGGTCTGTGAGGATGTCAGCAAATTCCGGCACATTGCCCGAGCCTCATCCTGCTGCGCAACCGTGAGGGTCTCTGAAATCTCGACGTGCTCCCATGTTTCCTCGGCTTGTAGGGGAACGGAGGCAATATCGAAAAACATATCTGAATCATGCTCCGACTTTTCCACCACCACTGGAGCATGTCCAGAAGAACACTGTTCTCTCCGGTAGTAACGTTTCAGGAGATTGGCGTGGTAGAGTCTCTCCTTTCCTCTGACGTTGATCCTGTAGTCCCAGTCCCCCACACGCTCGACGATCTTGAAGGGCCTGCCACTCCAGCTGCAGCTTATTCTTCTTAGGGGAAGCAAGAGTAGTTACCTCGTCGCCAGGCTCGAACCATCGCTCCCTGCAGCGTCGGTTGTAGAGTTTTCCGGTACCTTTCCCTGGCATTACGTAGGTGCTGCTGAGCCAGCTCACATGTTTCAAACACCCTATTTCTGAGGTCGATAACATAGCTGGACTCCTCTTGACCACAGGGTCAGTCTCCTTCTGTGTCCAAAGCTGTTTTAGAATAGCAATAGGTCCCTTGACGGTTCTTCCATAGAGGAGCTCAAACGGGGAGAACCGCATGCTCTCTTGAGGGACCTCTCTGTATGCGAACAAGACGGCAGGGATGAACCGGTCCCACTCCTTTGGCTGCTCCCGGCACAGGCGTCGTAACATCTGTTTGAGCGTGGCGTTGAACCTCTCCACGAGTCCATTTTGCTTGCGCGTGATACGGGGAGGTGGTCTGACCATGAATGGAAAGCAGCTGGTAGACCTGGTTCATGGTGTCAGACATGAACTGTGTGCCCTGGTCTGACAGCACCTTGTCCGGAATCCCTGTTCTGGTCCACATCTGCCACAGGGCATCCGCCACTGTTGCCGCATCGATGTTGCGCAGAGGGATGGCGTCGGGGTAGCGAGTGGCGTAGTCAACCTGGACCAGAATGTACCGGTGACCACGAACCGAAGGAGATGAGATGGGACCTACAAGGTCGACACCCACCTTAGAAAAGGGTTCCCCCACTAGGGGCACAGTGCCCAGAGGCACCCTTGTTGTTCCTTCCCTTGGGTGTCATCCGCTGGCATACGTCACATGACCGGCAGTATGCTTTGATATCGCGATTCATGCCAGGCCAGTAGAACTCCTGTTGAATCCGTTCTTGCGTCCTCTTTACGCCCATGTGTCCTGCCATGGGCGAGTCATGGCCAACTCGCAAGACCGTGGGAGTAAGTCCCTTGGGTACGACTAACTGCCGTACCTGAGTAATTGGTTGGAGTTACGGCGGTAGAGCATCCCGTCATGCTCCACAAATAGGGTGCGTCCGGTGCGGCCGTTCTTAGAAGGCCGACCCACAAGCTCTCGAAGTGCCTTGACTGATGCGTCCCTATACTGCAACCTCTTGACAGTTTCAGGACTGATCTGGGTTGCCAAGGCGTCCACAGGGGGTTGGTGTATGGGCCGAAGCTCTTCATCACCCTTCCTGGCCATATTCCGGTGACAGCAGCCACAAATACCCGCTCGGGTAAATCTGTGGACATGCGACGTGCCTCTCCTCCAGCGAAGTGTACACAGTTTCCCCAGGAGCAAGGAGTATGCGGGATCCTTAAGGGCTACGGCCCAGACCTTTCCCTCAAAGTATGGGTGTGCTCATGGGGATGAGGTACGTGGGCCTTTTTGAGGCAAATCCAGCCTCTATGCCGGCCACCTCACAATCAGGGCCCCGCTGTACCCCGGGCGGAACGACGGCCTGATCCACAAACACAGCA
This sequence comes from Conus ventricosus, assembly GCA_018398815.1. Taxonomy (NCBI): domain Eukaryota; kingdom Metazoa; phylum Mollusca; class Gastropoda; order Neogastropoda; family Conidae; genus Conus; species Conus ventricosus. Next base: position 22,691,399 of record CM031622.1, on the reverse strand, counting down.
GTGGCTCCTGAGTCGCAGATGGTGTTGACAACCTGTGCCCCAACCACCGAGAGGAACACAGGGCTGTGACCCGTTGCGCTGGTGTGACCAAAGAAGACCCGGGCCTTCCCTGGTCCACGATCGCCCTGAGGCACGGTAGGCGGACCTCGTGCTCTGGGACACTCTCGCCGAAAATGCCCTGGTTGCCCACAGTTGAAACACTGAGGAGCAACAGCTGGCGGCGGTCGAGGAGGCACCTGACCCCTGAGCTGAGGGCCAGGAGCAGCAGGCTGCTGGGGGTGTGGCATCCGGTCTTCCACAACCGACTGTGCAGGATTTCTGTCCGTCCTCCTAAGGGCCTCCTGGCCTCGGCGAAGGATTCAGCAATCTCTATGGCACTGGCAAAGGTCTTGGGGTCAAGCTCGGTGAGACGCAATCTCAGCTCTGGAGTTACCACATTCATAAGCTGTTCCACCAACACCAAGTCCTCAAGAGGCATGTCGGACAACTCCACCCAATGTCTAAGGGACCTCCGCAGGCCGCTCACCATATTGAAGAAATGTCTCCTCCGCAAGTTTCTTCATAGTCCGGAGTTGACGCCGGTATGATTCCGCAGTGAGATGAAATCGTTTGCGGAGGGGAGCCGCCCTCAATTCTTCATAAGTCGGGTTCTCCCCAAGATTTAATATGGCTTCCCTCGCTCTACCCGTCAGCCACTGGAGAGGTACAAAACTTGTGCTGATCTGACAAATGATAGCTGTTTGCCACAGAGTCGAAGTGCTCTAGGAACACGTCAATGTCCTCTCCAGGACGCAGCTCTGGCAACCGCAGAGACGGAGGGCAGACGGATGACTCCCTCCCCTCACCTCGGGTTCCTATCTGGGACTGGAGGCAGCAGAGCCTTGTAGAGGGCGTTTATTTCCTCTCTCCGTCTCTGTTCTCTCTTCTCCTCTTCCTCTCTATATCTCTGTTCTCTCTTTTCCTCCTCCTCCCTACGTCTCAGTTCTTTTCTTCCTTTTCTTCCTTACGCTGTTGTTCTTTCCTTTCCTCTTCTTCCTTACGCTTTTGTTCTTTCCTTTCCTCTTCTTCCCTATGCTTTTGTTCTTTCCTCTCCTCTTCTTCCCTACGCTGTTGTTCTTTCCTTTCCTCTTCTTCCTTACGCTTTTGTTCTTTCCTTTCCTCTTCTTCCCTACGCTTTTGTTCTTTCCTTTCCTCTTCTTCCCTACGCTGTTGTTCTTTCCTTTCCATCATAAGAAGAATAGTCCCTAGGTCAACTGTACTGGCCCCGGAGCGGAATTCTGGGTATCGGAAGGTCTGGTGCCGAAGAGAAACCCCACATTGTCGCTAACCCAGCGGTGGACTTGAGACCGAGAGGGTGCGCTCAAAGGAGGACCCGTCTTTGGATAGTCACTCGTCGGCGTCTCCCAACCCTGGGGAAATCGCGACAGATGACAGCTTAGTCTTAGCTTTCGCAGAAGTTGCAGCTCCCGAGTAAGTATGCGATACCGTCGTGGGCGTACTGATAGCTACAGTGGAGACCTGGGGATCGGCCAATAAGTCCCACATTCGGCTTTGACTACGGGTGACTCGCTTGTCTCCTCCGGTCGCCATCCTGACTACGAGATCTCTTCCCGCCTAAATCCCTCCTGGAAGTAACTTCACTTTCCCCTGCTGGAGGAAGGAAGACAAAACGCCGCCTCCAATGGCCCAACGGGAAATGAAATGACAGGGCTCAAAAGATGGGCAATCCAAGTCGAATGGACCAACAAATTGGAGGTCGAGGGCGCTTCGCAGTCAGATACCCGGTTCACACTCAAGGATGTATGTACGACTATGATCACCCAGAACAACTCGGACCTCCCTTCGGTACGTGATGGGCTAGAACCCCTCCCACACAAAGATGCGGAAACGCACGCAACTTCTACATCTTGACCACGACCCGTCTCCTGAAACGACTGACTGGTTAATCCCTGCACGCTTAACAAAACGTGCAACACGCCACTCCCACACAGCGCGGGAGCAACAAATCAAAATTTTTTCCTCCTCTTATTCCTTTTTTTTTCAACACGCAATACGCGACCACCCTACCGGCTGCAAAATTGTCTTAATAACAAGCCTTCTTTTTACCTTTTAAAACTAGAAAATAATTGGCCAACGCCCTGACGTATGCAGACAATATAACTGTCTAAAACTATTACGAAGTAATAAAATCCAAAGCGTTTTTTTTTTTCTTCCGAAAACTCACCTTCACAGGTCAGAGGTCTGTCTCTCCTCGTATCAGCAAGATATCATCCAACAGCTCCTAGTGTTTCTAAACAGAACAGGTCTGAGAAACACAACCAGAAAACCATGTGTGGTTCCACAAAGAGGAAAGCCAGGCTCTCCTAAAGTCTCATGGTAACACCCTCACCTTGGTAGAGACCTCTGACCCACCTAGACCAGCACAAATACTGGCACCGCAGACCTACCCTGGAAAACAAAACCTAACCCTACAAGAGAAAGTCCCTATCCCTAATCTAAACAACGGGCGCGCCGAAGCCGAGCCTGGAGTAGGCCAATGCTGACAAGGGATAAGGTCTCCCGTCTCACCCCCAATTCCCGAACCCACACATGGATCCCGGCAACCCTAAGAAGGGCCCCCTACACACTAAGGCCTACCCTCCAACCATCTGGTCGACACCAATTAACCACAACGAATTGGCATAAAGGAAATAGCTATAGTCTCCCCACAACAAATGGCAGACAAAAAAATAACTATAGTTTTCTACAACAAATGGCAAAAAATTTGATAATTAGAGTTATTTACACTATCATGACCCATGACAAAACAGACATTACAGACACAGCACATCACTTCCACACACTAACAACGGCAATTAGCAGGTCTTACACGCCTGAGTGCTCGTTGTCTATGCCTCCACCCTTACTAGGCACGCACCCTCCAACCACCCACACAACAATTAAGAGACAGGACAGATGCCCGGAGTTGACTTGCCCGCGAGGTCAAACTGGGGCAGGCTCACCCAAATCCGGACGTGTGTGTGGTGTGTGTGTGTGTGTGTGGTGTGTGTGGTGTGTGTGTGTGGTGTGTGTGTGTGTGTGTGTGTGTGTGTGTGTGGTGCGTGCGCGTACTCACTGTCTGTCCGTCTGTCTGTCTCTATCTGTATACCTGTCAATCTGTTACCCCTCTCTCCCGCACTCTCTCTCTCTCCTCTTTCTCTCACACACACACACACACACACACACACACACACACACACACACCACACACACTCTCCTCTCTCTCTCTCTCTCTCTCTCTTCTCTCTCTCTCTCTGTGCGTGTGTGGGGTGTGTGTTCCGATCTGTACATACTTGTCATATTCATTTCACTGTCTGATTTTATACATGCTAATTATTGTACGTTTTACTACATTTCATTTCAAATTATTACATTTCATCTGTTCCCCCTCCCCCTTTTCCATCTCTCTTTCTCTTTCTCTCTCTTCTCTCTCTCT
>CM031622.1:22674784-22677284 GCA_018398815.1 Conus ventricosus | reverse complement strand
AAAACCCATTCACAGTCATTTTCAGCATCACCCAAAACATCACCAAGATGAAACTGACGTGCATACTGATCGTTGCTGTGCTGTTATTTTCAGCATCACCCAAAACATCACCAAGATGAAACTGACGTGCATACTGATCGTTGCTCTGCTGTTCTTTTCAGCATCACCTAAATCATCACCAAGATGAAACTGACGTGCATACTGATCGTTGCTGTGCTGTTATTTTCAGCATCACCCAAAACATCACCAAGATGAAACTGACGTGCATACTGATCGTTGCTCTGCTGTTATTTTCAGCATCACCTAAATCATCACCAAGATGAAACTGACGTGCATACTGATCGTTGCTGTGCTGTTATTTTCAGCATCACCCAAAACATCACCAAGATGAAACTGACGTGCATACTGATCGTTGCTGTGCTGTTATTTTCAGCATCACCTAAATCATCACCAAGATGAAACTGACGTGCATACTGATCGTTGCTGTGCTGTTATTTTCAGCATCACCCAAATCATCACCAAGATGAAACTGACGTGCATGATGATCGTTGCTGTGCTGTTATTTTCAGCATCACCCAAATCATCACCAAGATGAAACTGACGTGCATACTGATCGTTGCTGTGCTGTTATTTTCAGCATCACCTAAAACATCACCAAGATGAAACTGACGTGCATACTGATCGTTGCTGTGCTGTTATTTTCAGCATCACCTAAAACATCACCAAGATGAAACTGACGTGCATGATGATCGTTGCTGTGCTGTTATTTTCAGCATCACCTAAAACATCACCAAGATGAAACTGACGTGCATGATGATCGTTGCTGTGCTGTTCCTGACCGCCTGGACATTCGTCACGGCTGATGACTCCATAGGTGAGTTAATTCTCATCTCATCTCTCTCTCTCTCTCTCAATCTCTCTCTCTCTCTCTCTCTCTCTCTCTCTCTCTCTCTCTCTCTCTCTCTCTCTCTCTCTCTCATATGAAATTTATTCAAGAGAAATTTGATATGAAACCATGTTTATTTCGATTTAGTGTATTTATGGTATCGAGAGAGAAAGAAACAGTATGCAGATCAGCATTGTATCTACATACAGCCTATCAGGTCAGACAAACTCTGCTCTCGTGACTTCTTTTGGAATGTATGCTTGTAATGAAATAGGATTTTAAAAAATCTTAATCTTATAATGATACCTGCCAAACACTACGACCTCCCCTTGGTCATATGGGGCCTTGGCCTTACTGAGTAAATCATCTGAATCTGGATCTCTCTCTCTCTCTCTCTCTCTCTCTCTCTCTCTCTCTCTCTCTCTCTCTCTCTCTTCTCTCTCTCTCTCTCTCCTCAATGTATAGGGTGTAATGATGTAATACGACAGGTAATGCATAGAGGTATTGTAAAAGTTATGCACACAGTGTCATGATGTGATGTGAAAGAGTAAAGCATAGGGTGAAATGATGCCTTGTGATGTGACAGAGATAACATATACAGTGTAATGTTGTGATATGACAGGTAATGTCTGAAGCGTAATGATGTGATGTGGCAAAGGTTATGGGTGGAGCTTAGTGCTGTCATGGGACAAAGGTAATGGATAGAGTGTGGTGGTATAATGGGACAAAGGTAATGGATAGAGTTCAGTGATGTCATGGGACAAAGGTAATGGATAGATTTCAGTGATGTCATGGGACAAAGGTAATGGATAGAGTTCAGTGATGTCATGGGACAAAGGTAATGGATAGAGTTCAGTGATGTCATGGGACAAAGGTAATGGATAGAGTTCAGTGATGTCATGGGACAAAGGTAATGGATAGAGTGTGGTGATGTAATGGGACAAAGGTAATGGATAGAGTGTGGTGATATGATGGGACAAAGGTAATGGATAGAGTGTGGTGTAATGGGACAAAGGTAATGGATAGAGTGTAGTGGTGTAATGGGACAAAGGTAATGGATAGAGTGTAGTGGTGTCATGGGACAAAGGTAATGGATAGAGTGTGGTGGTGTAATGGGACAAAGGTAATGGATAGAGTGTAGTGGTGTAATGGGACAAAGGTAATGGATAGAGTGTGGTGATATGATGGGACAAAGGTAATGGATAGAGTGTAGTGGTGTAATGGGACAAAGGTAATGGATAGAGTGTGGTGGTGTAATGGGACAAGGTAATGGATAGAGTGTAGTGGTGTAATGGGACAAAGGTAATGGATAGAGTCTAGTGATGTCATGGGACAAAGGTAATGGATAGAGTGTGGTGGTGTAATGGGACAAGGGCAATGGATAGAGTGTAGTGGTGTAATGGCAATGGATAGAGTTTAGCGGTTTGATAGGACAAGGGTAGTGGACAGAGTGTAACGATGTGATGTGACAGAGGTAATGCATAGAGTGTAACAATGTGATGTGACTGATGTAATGCATACAGTATGATTTGATGTGACAGAGGTAATGATGTAAAGTGAGGGAGGTTTTACATAGATGTAATGATGTGATGTCAAGTATGCATAGAATGATGA
>CM031622.1:22668084-22673784 GCA_018398815.1 Conus ventricosus | reverse complement strand
ATGTAAGAATGATTTTGACGGAAAATTCACTTTTGTGGCACCCCAAGGTGATAGTGTCATCGATTATTTATTGTTTCGGAAGGCTTATCATCATTTTGTGATTTGTTTGTTAATAAATTGTTTGTTTTCATGGCATTTGCCTGTTGAGCTTACATGGCTACCCAATCAAAAATGTGTAATGGAACAACCAGAGAAACCGATTATTACAATAGAAGAAAAGATAAATAATATAATTTTGTAGATTCATTCAAAAATGAAATAAATTCTGAAAACTTTAAAGCACAATATTAATAAGGCCTGTGCAGAAGTAAGTAAAGATGTAGATAGCTCATTAGAAATATTCACAAATGCATTGTACGCCGCTGGTGGCTGTTTCATCAGAACATTGGGTCATAGGAGAACAAAAGAAAATGCGTGGTTTGATAAAGAATGTAAAGCACAAAGAACAATAGTGGAACGGTTACTGAAGAGTTTTCAAAGAGCAAGATCTGAAGAATATAGAAAGCATCAGAAGGAGTTATATGTGAAAGAAAGGAAAAAATACACAGATCTTAAAAGAGATAAAAAGAGGGTGCATGATGAAATCAGACTCGAAAAACTGAAACAATCTAGCAAAGATCCAAAGCTATTCTGGAAAACGGTAAGAGAAACCAATAGAAAATCAGTGATATATAATGATATTAACATCAAACAATGGAGAGATCACTTTTTTAAAGTCTTTAACGACCTGGACATATTGATAGAAATGACGGTACTTATTTTGAAGATGAGGATCAAGAAGAGGCACAAGAATTTTTTGATGAACACATAACCAAAGAGGAAATAAAAAAGAGTTTAAAAAACTTAAAGAATGGTAAAAGTGCTGGACCAGATAGGATAATTAGTGAAATGATGAAATGTGCTGGTGACCTTATTATAGACTATCTCCAGATGTTGTTTAATAGGCTTTATGATACTGGTGTATTCCCTAAAGAATGGTGTAAATCTATAATAGTCCCAATATTTAAAAAAGGAGATGCACACAACCCTGATAACTACAGAAGTGTAGCCCCAACTAGCACAGTGAGTAAAGTTTACACCCACATTTTAAACAGGAGACTGACCGCATGGGCTGAACGGGAGGAAAAAATCATAGAAGAACAGGCAGGATTCAGAAAAGATTACAGCACAATCGACCACATGTTTTACGCTATATGCTATGGTACAATCTTATTTATTGACAAATAAGAAACTGTATATAGCCTTCATCGATTTCCGGAAAGCATTCGACACTGTGAATAGAAATATATTATGGGATGTGCTAAGAAAAGCAGGTGTTCAAGGTAGATTATATAGGTCACTGAAGGGGGTTTATAATTCAGTAGTAGCCTGTGTTAGGGACAAGGGTTTATATTCAGATTATTTTGGATGCCCTCAAGGTGTAAAGCAAGGATGTTTATTGAGCCCACAGATGTTTTCTTTCTTTATAAATGAATTGGCTCTAGAAATTATTAGAAAGGAAGGCACGGGATCCAGTTAATACCAGGTATGACAGAAGTTTTTCTGTTGCATTTGCAGATGATGTGATTCTGCTTCAGATACGCCAGTTGGACTGCAGAATCAATTAAATGCACTAAACGGAGAGGCAGCTAGACTGAAATTAACGGTTAATATGGATAAGACAAAGATAATGGTTTTCAGAATGGGAGGGTAATTTGGCTAGGCATGAAAAATGGTGGTATGGCGATTTAGAAGTTAAAGTTGCAAATAACTACAAATACTTAGGTCTAATTTCACAACTAAACTAAGTATGAGTAAGGCATGGATGGAAATGTATAGAAAAGGAAGGAAAGGAGTTATTGAGATTTTAAGATCTCTAAGGAAGTTGAAATGTATCGAACCTACTGTATTTTGGAAACTTTTTGATTCACAAGTGGAACCTATGATAACATATGGAGGAGAAATATGGGGTTTATTGGAAAATGATCTTATGGAAAAGGTGCACACACTGGCGATTAAACGTTTTCTAAACATCCCTTTACACAGTTCTAATAAAATGGCATATGGAGAAACGGATAGATACCCTTGCAAATTACGTTCCAAAACTAAGTGTGTCAAGTATTGGCTACGTCTTGTAAAACTTCCACAAAGCAGAATTAATAAACAAGCATATTATATGTTATTAAGACAACATGAGAATGGAAGACAAAACTGGGTTTCTGGAGTAAAAAATCTGCTTTTCGAAACTGGATTTGGTTTTGTATGGAATAACCAGGGTGTTGAGAACGACAAACTTTTTATTCTAGAATTTAAAGAGCGTTTGATATCCTTCTACCAACAGATCTGGCACTCTGAATTAGAAAACAGTGAGAAATACTCTTGGTTCTTGCGCTTTAATAGTGACTTGCAGCCAGAAAAGTATTTATCGGTTGTAACGCGAAAATGGCATAGGGATTCATTAGCACGCTTTCGAACAAGGACCCTTGGTCTATATGCTAAAGAAAGATGGTATGGTATATTTAATAATGAACGTAACTGTATCTGTCCAATTTGTAAAAAAAAATAATATAGAAGATGAATTTCACTTTTTCTTTCAGTGTGAGATGTATGAAAAGGTACGGGGAAAATGCGATGTCTTTAAATCAGTATTAGCAGAAGAACGTGACTTAGTCACTCTGTTACAGAGTGATAGTGGAAACAATTTAAAATCTATTGCTAAGTTTATTGCAGAAGCAAATATCCTTCGAAAAAGGAAGCTTTTCAATACTTTAGTCGAATTAATGTTCTTTCTTGTTAAATCCTGTTGTCCTCTCAACTTATTGACTAGGCCTGCTGGTCGCTTGCTATTTATGGTGTTTACAAATTTCTATTTGCTTTCTGATTCTCTTTTATTTTGATTTTTCTTAATTTTGTTCAAGCAGTGCTCCCCATGTCAAATAGCAGGTTTTGCTGATGACATTAAACTGTATTCATTGTCATTGTCATTGTCATTGTCTCTCTCTCTCTCTCTCTCTCTCTCTCTCTCTCTCTCTCTCTCTCTCTCTCTCTCTCTCTTCTGCGTGCGCGCGTGCGTGCGTTTATCTATGTGTTCCAAATTCTGTAGTACTTTGTCATATTCATTTTACTGTTTTTATGCATGCTAATTCTTGTACGTTGTAGTACATTTCCATATGTTCCCCCAGCCCAGCCCACCCCCAGTCTCTCCTTTCCCTTCATTATTGTTCTTTCCATTTTTATTGTTATTGTTGTTTGCTTGTTTATTATTATTATTATTATTATTATTATTATTATTATTATTATTATTATTATTATCATTATTATTATCATCATCATTTCATTTCTCTTCTATTTTCATTATTTTTTTATGTTCAATTATGATTGCATGACCCCTTGTTTGCTTGTTTGCTTTCTTACATATTTCATTTCACTGCTATTGTAGTCCCTACTCAGGGCGAGGACTGGATGTAAAAAATCACATCAGTGCTTATCTATTATCCTCGTAAATAAAGAACTTTGTCTGTCTTCTCTCTCTCTCTCTTGTTTTGTTTTTCTCCCTCTCTCTGTGTTCTGCTTGTGTGTGTGTGTGTGTGTGTGTGTGTAAATCTGTTGGTGTCAGTGCGGTCTGTTAGGCTTATTAGCAGGCCTTAATGCCAGACTGGGAATAATGTGTCTGTACAGTTGCTAGTACTGTTGGCACATGTCTGAAGTTAACCAGGGGAAGCAACCCATTGTTGTGAGTTGTTTCAGTTTAGGTCGTATGTGGTTCAAAGTTGTTGAGGCTCTTCGTCAACCTTATGTGCATTGCTCAGTCGGTTGGAGTGCGCCCAGCTGGATATGCAAGCTGAGGATCAACTTTTACACAGATTGACAGCCTTGGGAGTGTATGGGATGACGATGTGGTTGTGTGTGGTTGTCCCATGGTTCGGACGCAGGCTGTAAGTTGAAGGTGACATTTACCGCAGTGGCAGTAACAGTGACCAACAGATTATTTTGGGCAATGCCTATCTGCATCAATTGTCCCTTGCTTTCCAAGTTACAGACGTCTGGACCTTGTTCCTGACGTTGGGATTTGTTTCGGAAGACATGTTCTGCTGTCCAAGAATGGTGCATGATAGTGGATCTGGAGTCGGACCTGGTTATGGGTTTGAGTCAGATTGAAGTCTGATTTTGATTTTTGTGCTACTGCATGGTGCTGATGTCTTGCAAATAAGCTGCATGTAGTCTGTCTGGAAATCTCTTTCCTTTTATGCAAATGAACGATGATAAGACTAAGGTTAGCTGCTAACGCTAGTTTATGAATTTGGATAATGCTTACACAGTTACCATAAGGTGCATCTGATGGTTGGAATAGGTTAGTTTAAGAGACAGAACTTTCACAACAGTAATGATTTCAACTCCTATGTGTTGTGCTCATGATGAGTGTGAGTCCGGTATGTGTGGGGATCCGATGGGATTCATGACAGATTCATAGTGGGGAATGCGCCTGTGTGTGTCTGCAGGTGTCTCCCTGTACCCTGTCTTAGTTGTTGACTGGATCTCGATACGAGGAGAGGTGCATCATTGATTACTGTTCCTCTTGCTGCGACAGTCCAGGGTAGTATGTGTGAATGTTTACGTCGAATAAGGGCAGTTTTAAGATAACAGCATTGGACATTATATCCAGAATCAAGAGAATTAACCATCGTTCATTGGTCGTGGAGCGGATTATCCAGCGCATGACGGACACTGGCAGAAAATTCTTAGTGACTTTAAACCACATAGCATACATATGATCAATGAATAGATTCGAAATGTAAAACAGTTTCAACTTACATTTTCTGGGAGTATCAGCAAAACGTTAGACCGGATTTTCAAATCAGAGGGAGATTATCATGCCCTCTCTCTTGATTAACCCTGGCGTCTGTCTTGTTCTTTAGTTCTGATCTACAGCTGGTCTTCAGGAAAAGTGACTGGGAAAGCCTCAGTGTCCATACTTTTAACCGCTAAATTGGATGCTCTAGATTTTTCCCTGGAGACAGGCTGTCACTCAGGGTGATGAGAGGGCGGAGGCTTGTCTGTCATTTGACCCCCTTTTGATTGGGATTGGCCAATTGCAGATGAGGGAATCTATCCAGTGCCACACCAAGATCAACGACCGATAATTTATGCAAACATCTTTTGAACGAATGCTGATGAGCAAAGTGCTCAGCCAAAATGTTTGCATCACCCACCCAGATGTGCACGACCGTCCACAGGCAGGTGGGTGAATATTAAAAGGGGGCAGAAGGAGGGTGAGGGGAGTGCAGAGAAGGCCCGGTGCCTTTGTGTCAAGTGAGAGAGAAGGGGGATGGTGTGGAGGGAGTGGGCAACTTGCAATGCATGGTAAACTTTCTGCGGAGTCATGCCGCTACACTAAAGTGTGAAGGGGAAGGAGGGGGTAGTAGGGGAGGAACGTGGAGTGAGAATGGCGATGAGCGGTGCGCGTGGTGACGTAATTTTCTTTTCCATGCAATGCTTTCACTACATCAAGGCGAGAAGGAAGGGTAGTTGGCATAGTGTTGAAATCTATTTTGCGGTTTGGGGTTTGTACAGTTTGTACTAGATGGGTGAGTGGGACTAATCGGGTGGAGTTGTCAAGCGTTTCGTCACAGTGTGTGTGTGTGTGTGTGTTCCCGTGTGTGTTCCCGTGTGTGCGTTTGTGCATATATACGTGTGTAGAGAAGTCAAGTTACCACTTTTTGT
>CM031622.1:22650560-22662084 GCA_018398815.1 Conus ventricosus | reverse complement strand
TTCCATTCATCCTCAGAACAGGGACGACTGAATGGTCGCTGTACTCTGCCTGCAGGCTGACGGTCACCTACCCGTGACGGTCACCTGACACGATCGCCTTCCTTCAGGCCCACGGAGAGCCCAGTGAATAGCCAGTGCTCAAAGTGGACACTCTTCTCTACCCAGGACCGGCAGGTCAGCATGTTCTTGTTACTATCCCTCGGACATGCGAAACACTTCCCAGCACTCTCCCTCCTTCAGTATACGACTCGGGTATCCCCCCTGGTGATGCCTGAATTCGCACACTTGAAGACCCAAGGAACGTGCTCTCAACAACAGCAAACTACCCTTAATTTGCCTAAATACTCGAGAACATTCGGCCGACTCATTACAGTGTGATAGGACAAAGTAATGGATAGAGTGTGGTGGTGTAATGGACAAAGGTAATGGATAGAGTGTAGTGGGTGTAATGGGACAAAGGTAATGGATAGAGTGTGGTGGTGTGATAGGACAAAGGTAATGGATAGAGTGTGGTGGTGTAATGGGACAAAGGTAATGGAAACGAGTTCAGTGATGTCATTGGACAAAGGTAATGGATAGAGTTCAGTGATGTCAGGGGACAAAGGTAATGGATAGAGTTCACTGCTGTCATGGGACAAAGGTAATGGATAGAGTGTAGTGGTGTGATAGGACAAAGGTAATGGATAGAGTGTGGTGGTGTGATAGGACAAAGGTAATGGATAGAGTGTGGTGGTGTGATAGGACAAAGGTAATGGATAGAGTGTAGTGGTGTGATAGGACAAAGGTAATGGATAGAGTGTAGTGGTGTGATAGGACAAAGGTAATGGATAGAGTGTGGTGGTGTGATAGGACAAAGGTAATGGATAGAGTGTGGTGGTGTAATGGGACAAAGGTAATGGATAGAGTGTGGTGGTGTGATAGGACAAAGGTAATGGATAGAGTGTGGTGGTGTAATGGGACAAAGGTAATGGATAGAGTGTGGTGGTGTCATGATCCAAAGGTAATGGATAGAGTGTAGTGGTGTAATGGCAATGGATAGAGTTTAGCGGTTTGATAGGACAAGGGTAATGGACAGAGTGTAACAATGTGATGTGACTGATGTAATGCATAAAGTATGATTTGATGTGACAGAGGTAATGATGTAAAGTGACGGAGGTTTACATAAAATGTAATGATGGGATGTCACAAACGTAATGCATAGAAAATGATGATGTAATCTGACAGAGTGTAATGATGTAACGTGACAAAGGCGATGCATGGATGGGATATAATGATATGATGTGACAGAGGCGATGCATGGAGTGTAATGATATGATGTGACAGAGGCGATGCATGGAGTGGAATGATGTGATGTGACAGAGGCGATGCATGGATGGGATGTAATGATGTGATGTGACAGAGGCGATGCATGGATGGGATGTAATGATATGATGTGACAGAGGTGATACATGGAGTGTAATGATATGATGTGACAGAGGCGATGCATGGAGTGTAATGATGTGATGTGACAGAGGTGATGCATGGAGTGTAATGATATGATGTGACAGAGGCGATGCATGGAGTGTAGTGATGTGATTGACAGAGGCGATGCATGGAGTGTAATGATGTGATGTGACAGGGGCGATGCATGGAGTGTAATGATACGATGTGACAGAGGCGATGCATGGAGTGTAATGATGTGATGTGACAGAGGTCTTGCATAGAGTGTAATGATGTAATGTGACAGCCAGAGGTCATAAAGTGTATTGATGTTATGTGACAGAATACGTATAATTGAATGATGTAATGTTAACAGATATGATGTGTTGTGACAGATGCAATAACTAAAATGACATTGTAATGTAACAGGGAGTGCATTGATGTAATGTGACAAAGTCAGTGCGTAGGCTGCAAGAATGTGATGTGGAGAAGGTAGTGGGTAGAGTGTAATGACGTGACGTAAAAAGGTAATGAATCGAATATCAAAGCATGAAGTGACAGATGTCACCAATACATAGTGATATCATAATACGACAAGGTAATGTATGGAGTGTAATAATAGGATATGCCAAAGGTAATACATGACAGTGTAATGATGTGGTGACAGAGGTAATACACAGAATGTAATGACGCAATGTGACACAGTAATGCATAGATTGTAATGATGTGTTGTGACAGAGGTAGTACACAGAATGTAATGATCTGATATGACAGCGTAATACATACATTGTAACGATGTTGTGTGAGAGAAGTAATACATAAAAAGTAGAAATGTAATGTGTGGAGGTTATGCGTAGAATGAATGATGTGCTATGACACAAGAAGTGCATAGAATGAATGATGTGATGTGACAGAGGTAATGCATCACGTATAATAATGTAAGGTAAGGTGAGATAATACTTACACTGTAAAGATGTTATATTACAGATGGACCGGAGAATAGACGAATATGGGAGAAACTTTTGGCGAAGACACGTGACGAAATGAAGAACCCCGAAGCCTCCAAGTATGTGACGCCATTCCTTTCTTTTCTTCTAGCATTGCTCTCTCTCTCTCTCTCTCTCTCTCTCTCTCTCTCTCTCTCTCTCTCTCTCTCTCTCTCTCTCTCTCTTCTCTCTCTCTCTCTCTCTCTCTCAAATACGCACACACATCACACACACACACACACACACACACACACACACACACACACACACACACACACACACACACACACACACACACACACACACACACACACACACACACCATATGAAAAAGCCGAAGCTTTTGCTAATATGTTTTGTAAGACCATGCGCCTGGAAAGCCTTCCGCACGAATGCAGACAACATCGGGAAAAGCAAGAAAAAACAGAACTTTATGATGAACCGGTTCCAAATAATGACCATTTCATAAATGCACCCATAACCACACAAGAATTAAATGATGCCGTCTCTTTTAAATGCAATAAAACATCGTCAGTAGGGCTGGACGGTATTTCAAATCAAATGTTACAACACATGCCAGAAAACTTTTTCTCTTTTTATTAAAAATATTTCAAAAGATTTGGAAAGATGGTCTTATGCCAGTTATTTGGAAACAGTCAATAGTAATCCCAATTATAAAGCAAGGAAAGCCTGTCATAAACATTGACAGTTATCGACCTGTCGCTCTGACTTCTCATGCTGCAAAATTTATGGAAAAAAAAAAATACTTAACAGACTTATCTATTTTTGTAACAAAAATCATATAATACCTACTAATCAAGCAGGCTTTATAAAGGGAAGATCTACCACTGATCATATCGTAAAGTTAACAACTCAAATCAAATATCAGTTTGCCAGACGGAAGAGTGTTCTGGCTACATTCTTTGATGTTAAAAAAGCCTTTGATAGTGTATGGCATGCTAGATTGTTATATAAATTAAAGGCGATTGGGATTTCAGATAATTTTTACTGTTATATTAAAGAATTTCTAACACAAAAGAAGTTTACAGGTCAGAGTACAAAACACATCTTCCAGTTTTAAACCATTGGATATGGGTATTCCTCAAGGCTCTGTAATAGCTCCAATGCTATTTAATATTTTGCTGTATGATCTTCCAAAACATGTAACTAAAAATGCTACAGTTGTACAATATGACGATGATCTGTGTATGTGGATAAATACTTGTATGAGAAAAAACACACCCAAAAGAGGAATAAACTACCACAGAAAACTTTATGAAGCAGAGCTTGATAACCTTAGCAAATACTTGTTTATAAATGGTCTAAAGCTTTCCCATGAAAAGACTGATATGGTTTTATTCAACAATGGGATGATCCCTCTGATTTACCATCTTTTAAGCTGGATGGGATAACGCTTCCATACGTACACTTGATTAAATTCTTAGGTGTCCACTTCACATCGAAACTCACATGGAATATTCATATTGATTACCTTTTAAATAAGGCAAGAAAAACTTTAAATTTTCTAAAATTTTGAGCAAACAAAGCTGGTGCCAAGATGGAAAAATATTAAAGTTTTTGGGCTTTGGCATTAATTCGTTCTAAATTATCATACGCCCAAGAGGCTTTCTTTAGCGCACCTAAATATTTGTTACAAAAACTACAAAGCGTAGATAGCAAAGCCTTCAAATTATGCTTAGGAGTTCCGGTATATGCCTCCACTTTGGGGACATACAGAGAACTAGACGTTTTACCGTTAAATGAATATAGGAATCTATCGCTTGCAAAATATTTCATGAAATGTACAACCATGGAAGGTGTGAATGAAACAGAAATATCTATAAACCCAGAGAGCGATTATCCAAAAAGGGCAAAAAATATTGCCTCTCTGTGTACTATCAGTTCATAAACTGCTGATTTGTTTAAGAAAAGTAATATAGATTTTAAAGTCTTTGTCAAAAACGTCTCTTATAGATCCCATTCCAACTTGGGAAAGAAAGAGGGCGAAGTTTGATCTTGATTACACTGATACAAAGAAAGCAAATCAGCCTTACATCTTGTCATATTTAACGAAGATGCAAATGCAAGATAGATATTCCAACCATCTTGGTAGAGCGCCTGACTCGTAATCTTGGTGATCCGGGGGTTGCGGGTTCGAACCTCCGCCGGGGCGTTTCGGTACAGGGGATTTTTCCCTCGGAGTTAACATTGGTTCTGACTCCATTTCCCTTACAGTCCTTCGAATGAGACTATAAACCGAGGTTCCGTGTGTGAACGCATGCATAACATCTTGCACACACGTAAAATCCCATCACCAACTTTCGGAAGAGTAGGCCAGTTTGGCCGTTGGTATGGATGACACGTTACACATAGCATGCGCCCTGCGTGAGAAATGGAAAGAATGAAGGAAGTAAAGAAAAGGAGTGATCGATATTGAGCGATACTGACTGGATGACACGGGAAACGACTGAATGAAGCGCCAGCTGGCAGCTCTTCAGTCGGCACTACCCAGGTAGGCAGCCCCTTGTGTAAACGAGTGTTGATTGTAAAGCGCTTAGAGCTTGGCCTCTAGCCGAGAATAGGCGCTATATAAGTATTCATTATTATTATTATTATTATTATTAATTATTATCTTAAGGTGTACACAGATGGATCGTTGACGAGTAACAAAGAGGCCGGATCAGCATTTGTTATTCCATCGCTGAAAGTAGAAAAAGCATATTTCATTGGAAAATATCGCTCCATATTCGTAGCTGAAATGATAGCGATACTTATGGCGTTGACATTTCTAATTGATTTACCACAGTCAATTTTTCAAGTGTTGTTTTGTGTAGATTCGCTGTCAGTGTTACAATCGATTAAGTTTTTTTAATTCAAATTCAGATAACTTTATTTTGAAGGAAATTCAACATTTAATCCACGTCTTGATATGTAAAGGAACAGATGTAACTTCTTCTGGGTTCCTTCACACTGTGGAATATCGGGCAATGAACTTGCTGACAGATGTGCGAAAAAAGGCGCTGAAAATGGAACGAGAGACAAACTATTTCCATACCGTTCACTTTGAAAGAGAGTCAACAAATCTTAAAACAAACAGCTTGGGAATATTTTAGAAATGGCAGAACAAAGCTGTTACTCATGTTCAGACACAAAATAATCCTCTTTTCAGTATTGATCATCTCAAAAGCATCCAAAATCTGCACATTTCTGATATGCATCAATACAGAAACGTCGTTTCAATATTTCATCGATTGAAACTGGATGCTTTTAGAACTAAATATAGCTCTGCAACAAAATGCATATGTGGGGAAACAAAATTGACAAGAGATCATGTTTTGTTCGAATGTATGCCTCTCAAGGCATTTCTGCCACATTTATCAGGCATGTCTGTGACAGATATATTTTCTGATATTGATTTTGCTTTGAATGTTACTTTCTGCTTGATTTGTAGTCCATCAGGTATTTGCTTTAATCTGATATTGATAGTGTGTGTAGGTTGGTTGGTTTATTTGTTTGTCTAATTGTTTTCTGATGTTATGTACACCACCCTCCGCTCACTCCCAGCCCCACCCCATCCCTACACACACACACACAGACACACACACACACACACACACACACACACAACACACACACACACACACACACACACACACACACAGTCACACACACACCACACACACACACACACACACACACACACACACACACACACACACACACACACACACACACACACACACACTTGTAAGCAACATGAACAAACTCTATCTGTCTCCCTCTGTTTGCTGTCTATCTCTCCTTTCTTGTCTAATATCACATAGTTTGTGAAAAGACGTAAAATTAAAGTACTCTACACTACTACTACTACTACTACACTACTACTACTACTACTACTACTACTACTACTACTACTACAACACACACACACCAATCTCTCTTTCCCTGTCCGTCTGTCTGTCTGTCTGTCTCTACTTCTTTGGTTTTCTTTTTTCTTTTTGTTTATGATCCTTGTGTTAGTGAAACCGGCTCAACATGTGAAAAAATTCAATCACTAGACAAGCTAGATTTCTCCGATGTTCTGGCCACAGTGCACTGTCTGTCTGTCACAAATGCTCGGACTTTTCTTTTTTAATTTCAAATCAGTCTTTGTCCCCAGCGACGCAGGGTTAGTTTAAATTTAAGCTGATGGCTTAGTCCAAATCTTTTACGAAATCAAAGGTCAATTTAGATTTAAGCTGATGGCTTAGTCCCAAACATTTTACGAAATCAAAGGTCAATTAGATTCAAGCTGATGGCTAGTCCCAAACATTTACGAAATCAAAGGTCAATTTAGATTTAAGCTGATGGAATTAGCCCCAAATCCGTGTGCGAATTCAAAGGACAAATTGAATTTTAGAAAAATTTTAAGCTGATTGCTTAGTCCCAAATCTGTGTGCGAATTCAAAGGACAATTTAGATGGAAGCTGATGATTAGCCCCAAATCCGTGTGCGAATCAAAGACAAATTGAATTTTAGAAAAATTTTAAGCTGATTGCTTAGTCCCAAATCTGTGTGGCGAATCAAAGGACAATTTAGATGTAAGCTGATGGATTAGCCCCAAATCTGTGTGCGAATTCAAAGGACAATTTAAACACATTCATGTTAAGCTGATTGCTTCGAGCTAAATCTGTCTACGAGTTTAAAGGACAAGTTAAACATATCTATGGTAAGCTCGTTGAAACCCGTTTTTTAAATTTATTTAATATCAGATTAGTCCATCTGATCCAGTCTCTCTTTTGAACGTTGTGTGTGTGTGTGTGTGTGTGTGTGTGTGTGCGTGCGTGCGTGCGTGCGTGCGTGCGTGCGTGCGTGCGTGCGCGTGTGTGTGATGGATCTGGAAAGAGAGAGGAAGCAGAATGAAACTGTAGTCGCCTGTTTCTTCAAAGTGAATCTAGATCAGAACAACAAAGACTGGCTTAATGTTTGTGGATTCAATTTCTTGACACCTGCCTGCGCACGCACACACGTACACCCCCCCCCTCACACACACACACACACGCGTACGCGCACGCACACACATCCTAAGAAAGTAACTAGGAGCTGTAGGTTTACATCTAACCGCACACTCTGCAGTTACACGATGAAGTCTGTGATTACACGACTATTGCATGCTCTTTAATTATTAGTGAAGGGGGCTTTTATATGTTTACATCAGCAAGAGAGACGTGCTGATTTGCTTCTTCTCGTACATTTGGACTTTGAAAGTGCTAGCGTTCTGTGTGCAATCGCCTGGTGATGGTTGAGTATCGTGTTTCATATATTTCCATTTGATTTGACTTCATTAAGGGCCTAAAATCTCATCTTTGACCTTCAAAAACCAATTAGTTAACTATCTATGAATACACTGAGCAACCAAGCTAGCAAGCCATTCTTTCAAGCAGCCCCTGCATCTGTTATCATTAAAGCTGTTGCGTCTGTTGGAAAGCACGTGCTTAAAGTCAGTCAAGTACGAAGCCATGAAAGTAGTTTCCCGTTTGTATGGACCTTAAGATTTGCATTAGTGTCATGTAATTGATTTATTACTTAATCAGCCAGTCAAGAGATCATTTTACCCATCAATGACTATCAGACAAGAAAAAAATATCAATAAGTCCGTGATAATCAGCCATGCAATTAGTCTGCTCATCAATACCTTGTCCATCCTTCATCCGCTTCATTTGTTCATCAATCTGTCGATCCATCTGTCCATCCATCCATTCTTTCATTCGCTGCCAAACTGTAATAAATATTCACGTCTCTCTTTCTGTTTGTATCTGACAGATCGAAAAGAAGGCAGTGCAAAGCTGCTGGGTGAGCTTGTTCACATGGATGGAATTGCTGCACAGGGTTTGCCTAGTCTTTTGCGTGCCGGTATGATGTCTTCGACTCCCCTCTGTGTTACCTGGCTTGATCTTTGATTGGCGCGTGCCCTTCACTGGTTATAAACCCCTCTGATCCTACTCTCCAAATAAAGCGACATCCCAATGACAAAGTATTCCACGTGTGTTTTCATGGGGGTGTGAATGATGCTCTGGTAGGAAATGAGTTCAGTGAATCGATGCATCACTCACACAATCAATCAAAACATAAGTCAATGAAGTAAGGATGCACCAAACAAGCCAGCGACCTTGACATTGACTGACTGGAAATAAAACGGGTCTGCATAGTAAAACTTGAAAGAAGGAGCTTAAGTTCTGAGGGTGTCAAGTTTCCAGTACAATGTGCATAAATGAATCAACCAACAATGAGTCAATTGGCCAGGTCAACAAAACAATCAATCAATTAAAACCTCAATCAGTCAAGGTTAAAACAATTACGTAACATATCCATGTTAACTATCAATTATCAAATGTAAAAGAAAATCACTCTTAAGACACAAGTGCTGAGGGCCAGTTCTTGGAATGAATCCGCAAGGAACTAAGCACTTGTGTCTTAAGAGGTTATCTTTTTATATTTTCTACTTTTCACAAGAAAATGTAGCTTCTTTTGCTCTTTCATGATTTTCTTTTGCTTCTTAGGTGGCACCTTTGGTTGTTTTTTTGAAAACTCAACAAACATACTACGGTATTGCACACCAGCCTTTTCTGGGATAGCATTCTTCTTAAAACTGAAAGGCAGAGGAGTCAAATTACCACTTTCCACGGTCACTGAGGAGAAACAATCAGATTTCGAAATACCGTATCTGACCAGGAGTTATATGTTAGTGAGTTTCTCTCCCTATTGGAGATTGTCTCCCCCTTGGAGACTATAAGCTTGCTGAAGGCTCATTTCGAGAAGCATTTATTTATTTTTCCCCATTCACCCATTCAAGCACATACTGTTAGTTAGGCAGAATTATCTACCACTGCAGATATGAATGCTTATCTCCCCCTATTTCTACAATCTAAGACATAAGAGCAAGCTTTGTTTATAATTCAATATTTCTTGCAGTCATTGCAACACCAAGCTGCTCTGTAAGTTGCTGGAATGTGCCGTACTTATTCTTGGAATTTATTAGTTTGTTGTATATAAATATCTATCTATCTATCTATCTATCTATCTATCTATCTATATATGATGACAGCGCAACACGCTTGAAACAAATTTGTAGTAGTTTTAAGATTCTCTTTTTAACTTCAAGCACATACTGTTAGTTAGGCAGAATTGACTACCACTGCAGATATGAATGCTTATCTCCCCTATTTCTTCAATCGAAGACATAGAGCAAGTTTTGTGTTATATATATATATATATATATATATATATATATATAATATATTATAATATATATATATATATATATATATACATATATATATTTGTTAAAATAAGGTATTAAAGAAATCTACAAATTGTTTCGAACACCTTGCGCTGTCGTCAGGATGGCTTTTGTTTGCCCACCGCCGATGTTATATACGTGTGGGCTCACGTTTGCGGTTGTTTGCACGTGCGGGTTGGCTGCACGTGTTTTTTGGGGGCTTTCAGGTTTTGTTTTGAGCGTGTTCACTAACAACGATTTCCATTTATGCCTGCAGTTGTTTACTATTTCGTTTTAGTGTTTAAAGTTGCTAAGTGTGGTTTGCATAGTATCAACCATTTTTCAGTTAAACAAGGTTGCACCTTTTTGAAACATTGCTGTATGATGATGCTCTCTTTATGATTTTCCAGGACATATTGTAGCTTGTTTTTGCGTCTTTAAGTTTCCAGATATATTTGCTCAGTTCTGTTTGGTTTTATATTTTTCTTTATTAAATGACTGTTTGTGGTTTGCATATCTGGTTTTGAAGTGGTTTTCAGTGATCCCTATGTATGTTTCTTTTTCATTTTCTGATGTCACAGTAGCCTGGTATACAATGTTGTTGTGAAGACATTTATTGTCTAGTGGGCACTGCTCTTTTCTGGTGCAATTGCAAGATTTCCTTTTCACCCTTCTTTGCTGTGTTGATTTTCATTTTGTTGGATGCGTCAATTGGGTTTTTTTGAGGTTGGGCATACATGAGTACGATAGTTTGACAGTGTTTTTGTGAATATTTTGGACAGTTTGTGTTCTTTTGGAAATGAAGTTGTTAGGATTTGAAGAATTCTTTCCCTATGTTGGTTTGAGTTTCCCGTCGTATGGGGGTTATACCATATGATTTTTCTTTTCCTATTTTTCTTGCTTTTATTTGTGTTGTTGTCTGGGTTGTATTGTAATTGTAATTGTATCCACTTTTTTGTAGTGCCTCCTGGTATTCTACTGCTGCATTGTTGAACACTCTCTCACTGCATGACAGGTTTGACAGTCTCTTGTTTATGCCATGGGGAATGGTCTTTAATACAGATGGTGGGTGGTTATTTTTTGGTGTGTACATAAAGGGGTGTATCGTTGGGTTTCTTGTATGGTTTATATATGTGATTGTTGAGATCCAGTGTTATGTCTAAGTAGTTCACTACCTTTTTGTTTGCTTCAATGGTAATCTTTAATTTGTGGTTTTGGAAGATTTGCATAGTTCTTTCTTCTTGTTTTCGATGGTTCTTGGATTGTTAGTTAGTGCAGCAAGTCCATCGTCTCTGTATAGTCCGACTTGTTTTCCGAGTTTTTTCTTGGTGTTGGACAGCATGAATAATCCGACCAGTTCACAATGTTTCTGCACCATCATATGATCCCATGGTTACGTCGAATGTTGAGTTCTGTTGGTTTTCCTGATCCAGGTTTCATTTTTGCTGTGTAGTAATGTTTTCTTGGTGTGGAGAATGATTTCCATTTCTGACCCTGTTATGTCTGTGTGGTTACTGGCAAACGTCAGGGCTTTGGTGAGTAGTTCCTCATCTATAGATGGGTAGAAGTCTACTAAGTCAAATGTGATGAATACTGTATTACTTTGTTTATTGAGTTTTTTGAACCATTGGATAACTTCGTATGTGTTCTTCCAGAGGTTGTATTCAGAGTTTGATTTTACGTTCTTTATTATTTTTTCCAGAATTTTCTTGCTTATTTGCCTAATTCAGATTTGGATGGGTTTATTAGTCTACATGTTGGATTGTTATGAAAATTAGGCTTGTGGTCTTTGAGTGTTATGAAAGCTTCTTTTGTTGCTGTCGCTTCTATCCTGTCACTTAGGTCTATGCGCTCTGCAAGT
>CM031622.1:22643060-22648060 GCA_018398815.1 Conus ventricosus | reverse complement strand
TCAACCATTCACTGCTGATAAAAAAGAGCTTGTGTGTTACAAAGCATCGAATCAAGCCTTGAAATCTGTTACCTCTTTCCTCTTGATTGTCAGCAGCTCGTTGAAATTAATTGAAAAAGATCAAAGTTACTCTCCGTAAAATTTGATGTCCCTCAAAGATCAGTATTAGGGCCCCTGCTCTTTTCTATTCATATGAATGACTTGCCATGTATGTACAGTGTTGTTGTGAAATATTTGCTCCTTACGGTCACAGGGTCGTGATCCCACTGAACCAGTAAGTAATCTGCAGACAAACATAAACAAGCTAATTACATGGACAGAAATGAATCATATGTCGCTCAGTGCCAATAAAAAAAATGCGTGTATATCACAACACGACAAAAGCAGCAAAAAGATCAGTTCCCTCACTCGCATCACTATATGCCCAGGGACAAAAGACTGAAGAGGTTACATCGCATAAAGTCTTAGGAGTTATCATTGACAACGACTTTTCTTGGTCTTACCACATTGCTGATCTTGGAAAACGTATTTCCAAAAGAATACATCAACTTGCAAAAATAAATTTTTTTCTAAATCTTCATTCCAGAAGATATTTCTCCATCCGCCTATCCTTTTGCTTATCAATTATGCAGCTTCACGGGATAATGCCAGCGAAACTAATCTGAAACAAGTAAGCCGTTTACATAACAGAGCCATTAAGTTTATTCATTTGAAATCTAGTACCTTGACAAAGAGTGATTACAAAACTTTGAATATTCTTCCTTTTAAAGATAGACTCTACTTCAACAAATGCTTATGCATGTACAATATAATGAATTGACCAGCTCCGAAAAAAATCACCAAAAAGTTTTGTCATCAATAGAAATAGACATACACATAAACTGTCTTTTCCAAGACCCCAAAGCAATCTTTGTAAATCAACTTTTGTAGATACTGGAGGGATCACATGTAATAACTTGTCTTCCTCTTTGAAATCATGTCCCTTGAAACAGGCATAAAAAGCACTAGAAAAGGATCTGATGGAAACTGTGCAACAATTAAAAGTCACATCTCTCTCTCCTCTCTCTCTCTCTCTCTCTCTCTCTCTCCTCTCTCTCTCTCTCTCTCTCTCTCTCTCTCTCTCTCTCTCTCTCTCTCTCTCTTTAACTGCATTTGAAATTGATGATCCAACAATTGTTTCTTATTATCTCATAAGTGGTAATGTGAGTATTGTACATACGTGCATGGTTGAAGTTGTGTGCTTTTGAAAATGTTTGCAATTTTCCCATTGCATGCTATATGTTTGTTTCTTTCTTTTTGTGTGAGCAGAGAGTAAAAAAAAACAAAAACAAACTTGAGTGGTTTTGCCAGCTTTTTCTTCAACCCTCAAAAAATAATATAAACATAATTTATAAAGATCATTTTTGACTTGACTTCACAAACACACACACACACACACACACACACACACACACACACACACACACACACACACACACACACACACGCGCGCGCGCGCGCGCGTGCGCGCACACACACACACACGCGCGCACATGTACGCACACACGTACGCACACACACACACACACACACACACACACACACACACACACACACACACACACACACACACACACACACACACACACACACACACACACACACGGATGCACACACACACGCGCACACACACCTACACGTACACATCTGTACACAGACACG
The DNA here is from genome assembly GCA_018398815.1 of Conus ventricosus. NCBI lineage: Eukaryota > Metazoa > Mollusca > Gastropoda > Neogastropoda > Conidae > Conus > Conus ventricosus. The sequence continues at coordinate 22,646,359 of CM031622.1, read as the reverse complement.
CCCATAGCCACACACATACACACATACATTCACACAACAACCACACCTACCCACTAGCCCTTTCCCCCCCCCCCCCCCTCCCCGCCCATCTCCTCACCTCCACATCATATACAGTCGAGTGAAAAGGTCAGAGTTCTGTGTCGGTGGGGGCATGGGTATGTTTTCGAGTGTCGCCATCCAGCGAACACAAACACACAACTATTAGCCCTGACCACTCAGCCTCCCCAACCCACAATCCTGACCCCACTACCACATCTGATCACCACCACCACCTTGTCCACTGCATCCCTCATATTCTTCCCCTCTCTGATGATGAAAGATCAGTATTGGCAAAAAGATTGGAATTCATCCCCACTCAGCCCACCACCAATGGATACCAGAACCATCTTGATGTGGAAAGATTTTCTAGAAAACTTCGCTGGATGGCGACACTCAAAACATAGCCAGGCCCCCATCCACACAGAACTCTGACCTTTTCACTCGACTGTTTCAAATCCCAGTGCTCCGCCAACCACCCACCAACAAATCCAACGAAGTTGAATTCTACATGTTAAAAAAAATGCAAAAAAGACATCAGGCAAATCAAATCCAAACCTGTCCGACACTGTAACCTTACACAAGACCAACAGAAAGCCCTGAAATAGTTAAGAGAACGACAGGACATAGTCATCAAGCCAGCAGACAAGGGTGGTGCAGTTGTGGTCTAGGACAAACAACTGTACATAACAGAAGCTCAAAAACAACTGTCAAACACAAATTTCTACACACCACTCACAACATCACCCCTCCCACAACGCCAGAAACACATCGCAAACTCAATCAAAGAAGAAATCAAACTCAACAAGCTACCGACCACAGCCAAACTCCTGCTCATGACAGACTCTAAACAGCCCACCTTCTACCTGCTTCCCAAAATACATACAACAAACACACCTGGCAGACCCATTGTCTCTGCTTGCAGCTGCCCCACCGAACACATTTCACAGTACTTACACTTTCTCCTCCAACCCATAGTACAGAGCCTCCCCACATACCTCAAAGGCACAACCCACACACTCAACATGGTCAATTCATGCAACACAGACCCCACTTTTCAACCCAGCCTCCTCTTCACACTTGACGTGGTGTCACTCTACACCTCTATCCCCCACACTGATGGACTGAAGGCCCTCACATTCCTCCTCGACAAACGGCCCCCAATCACAACACCCTTCCACCACTACAGTTGTCAGACTTGTAGAATTAGTCCTCACCCTCAGCACCTTTTAGTTTAACAATCACACATTCTCACAAATTAGTGTGTGTGTGCGTGTGTGTGTGTGTGTGTGGGGAGAGAGAGAGAGAGAGAGAGAGAGAGAGAGAGAGAGAGAGAGAGAGAGAGAGAGAGAGAGAGAGAGAGAGAGAGAGAGAGAGAGGAAGGACATGCCATTATTACATTTTCTGTTTCTTTTTACACAACACTGTATGCTAGATACTGCATTGGATTTTGGTTAGACAGCGACAATGCATCAATGAATCAACAGTGAAGAAGACGCATATTTATCCTTGTGTAGTTACAATGCTTTGAGAGAATATAGAACTTTTACAAATTGGCATTTACATGCACTGACATAGCATATCGATAATTATAATAGTAGTGTATTTGGAAGCTGTAATACTTAAAGACAGCAACAATCACTTTGTGGAGGTAGCCTAATTGAAATTATATTGTTCATGGTATAGTAAAAACATGTAGCTGGATGGGCATTGACAATGTCAAATATACTGCATTTGTTCATAACCCGTGTGAGTGTGCAAAGTATGTAAACAATTTTCGTCGGAAAAGTTCTGAGCTTCGGAAGCATTTTAGCTCTTGTGGAAGCGAGTTCCAGAGAAGAGGAGCAGAATAACAAAGACTTGATTTAAACAGTTCAATTCTTGGTATTGGAGCCTGGAGTTTGTTAACTTTCTAGAGTTTGAGCTAAATTTTGATTGAGTAGCTTGTGGAGCTAATCCAGATTATTGTTTGTATGAACATTCCTTTATTGATAGCAAACATATCCCTTAGCGGAAGAACTCCAGCTTGAATATAGTCCAGTTCTCTGAAGCTCGAGGATTTCAGAACTGCTTTAAGGGCGCATTTGTAAATACTGATTAGAGATTTCATTGAATTTGCGCTAGCCAAATCAAATAGTGTCGAACAGTAATTGATTGAGGAGAGTATAAATGCATTCAGGAATAATTTTCTGGCATGTAAGTTCCAAAGTTGCTTAATCCTGCATAACTCATATGTTTGTCTAGATACGGTTTTGCATAATGTTTTGACGCGAGCAGTCCAAGAAAGATTGTTGTCAATTATTACGCCTAGTACACGATAATTGTCTACTTTCTCAATTCTTACATTGTTGATGTAAATAGAAGGGAACTGCCTTATGTTTTGTCGTCTTTGACGGGTTGTTTTAAACATAACTTTAGTCTTGCTGATGTTTAGTGACATATGATTCACTCTAACACCATTCACTTAATAGGCTATGTCTGCTGACTTTTGTAATGATGTATACACTGAATTAAGGTTAGAGATGTTTGTATGAATCGTCGTATCATCACAAAAGAGTTCACAATTCTTCAATATGAAGAGGGAGATCATTTACACAGATTGAAAATAGGAGAGGACCTAAAACCGAGCCCTGGGGTACTCCATATTTGACTGGTAATATATCGGATGTTGAAGAATTCAAACAGACAAATTGTTGACGATTGTCAATGAATGACGAAATCAGCTGGAGCACTTTTCCTGTTATGCCATACAATGACAGTTTTTTTTTTTGCACAACAGCGTGTGGTCTACGACATCAAAAGCCTTTGCAAAATCAACAAACAATGCTCCAAAATATTTAGTTTCATTGATAGTCACATACCAGTGTTCTACTAGGTTTGTTAGACCAGTATGGCACAAACTATTTTTCCTGAAGCCAAATTGGCTGTCACTCAGAAGATTATGTGCCTCATTATGTTCGTACGCATGTTTATTTATGTGTTTTTTCTGTGAGTTTGGAGTAAACTGGCAAAATAGATATTGGTCTGTAATTGGTTAGATTAGAATTGTCACCAGATTTGTAGATGGGAATGATTTTTGCTACTTTGAATTGTGGTTGGAAAGTGACGTTTTACAATGCACAAGTTGTGGATGTAAGTAAGCGTTTCCGATCTGACTGGAGCTGAATGTTTAAGAATGTTACTATCAATTGCATCCAATTCACGACTGCCCTGTCTCCTTCAGATGGCATAAGGAATAGTTAATATCAGTTACAGGCATTAAG
>CM031622.1:22618060-22623060 GCA_018398815.1 Conus ventricosus | reverse complement strand
GGCAATACAAATAAATCTGTCTTTGAGAGGGATTACGATGGTTCCCTCAGGCAGCTAGTGAAGGGTTTCTCATATTTATAATATCTTCCCCCCATTTTCTTCATCTTCAATTATTTTTTCTTTTCTAAAAGTTCAAAACTTTGCCAAGTCATTACCATGATGACTGGAGAATTGTTAGCCTGCACTTGTTTTCCCCCACTACTTAATTGTTCAGCATTATATATATATATATATTCAATTCAATTCAAGACGCTATATTTTCTTTCATAAGAACCTTGTGTTGTGGTGGGAAACACATAAACACATGACATATGAGTACACAACATTGAATAATGTAAAATGTGCAAATGCACTTACACCTGCACATGCCCACAAATTTAAAAACAATATAAATAAAGTAAGGCTTATTTTCACAAAAAACTAATCAATAACTCTACCCAATATACACTCCATTTTACATCCAGTCAATTTAATAAAAACAGCTGTACGCTAAAATTAACCGTAAAAAAGGGGCACACACACACACACACACACACACACACACACACACACACGCACGCACGCACGCACGCACGCACGCACGCACGCACGCACGCACGCACGCACGCACGCACGCACGCACGCACACACACACACACACACACACACACACACACACACACACACATTCTACACGGGATGAGAACTGAGGTAATTTTAAAATCATTGTCACTTGATTATCATCCCCCTCCCCAAAACATCTACACTCTCATTCTCTCCCCCCCCCCCCCCCCCCCCCCCTCCCCACCCCTCTCTCTGTATCCAAGTCTCGCTCTCACCCTCTCCTCTATCTTTATAACGACAGCATTAAACATTTACTCAGGATGGTCAGGTCAGTGATTATTCAATGAACGGATTGAAATAGGCAAGAAACTACGATTCAGCCTGTTGGTTTCACATTTCAGTTGCCGGAATCGTCTATCTGAAGGCATCTTTTCATAAAAGGGGAACAGAGGATGGGTTTCATCACATACAATCTTCTGAGCTTTCTTAGGCACTCTTATTTCAAACATTTCTCCTAAACTTTGTTGCTTAACACCAATAATCTTACCACACCGTTTCACAATCTTTTCCAGCAAGCATTTGTTTTTCACATTTAATCCACCATACCACACTAAAAATGAAAAAAGTGATCACAGATTCAATATTGCTTCTGTCTGTAGAATGCTTTAAAACGTTACAGTTCACTCCAAGGTATCTCAATTTCTGTAAGCAATACACTCTTGACTGACATCTTTTATACACAGAGAGAGAATAGAAGTGAATGTAAGTTTGTCATCGATAACAGAACCTAAGTAACTTATATTCAGTCACCCTTTCAACCTTGCTACCTGAGATAAGTAAATCTGGAATAGGATCACATTTCTTCGGAAGTCAATGATCAGCTCCTTTGTTTTCTGGGGCATTAAGATCAAGGAAATTGGTATCACACCACTGTGTAAAACTGTTCACAATTTCATTAAAAGCTCTATCTGAGTTAGAGAGATCTGTGACTGCAGTATCATCAGAGAATTTGATGATAAGGCTGTCATTATTACCTCTGCAGTCATGGTAACGCGGAATAACACCGAATTGCAATTGTCGCCTAAGACCGAATTCCATTTGTCGCCCAGCGTCGAATTTAAAACTTTGCCAAATGTCGCCTAACAACGAAATGCGAAAGGCCGCCTAACACCGAATTCCAAATGTCGCCCAACACAGAAAGCCAAATGTCGCCTAATATCGAATGGCCTTATGTCGCCTAACACCGAATTCCAATAGTTGCCTAACATAGAATGCCGAATGTCGCCTAATATCGAAATGCCAAATGCCGCCCAACACCAAAAGCGGAAAATGATTTTTGAAACGACCCTCGTATAGCGTCTGGAGTCTTTGGGACCTTCAAGTTCTCGAGGCCGCCGTGTTTTTAGACAATGTGTTAACAATTGAGCAATGACAAGGACGCTCCTGCCTCCCTCGCTCTGTTTCCCGCTCTCTCGTCCCTGCGGTGTTGTCAGGGGGGTAACATGTGTTAACAATTGAGCAATGGCAAGGACGCTTTTACTGTTTGAATTGCTATTCACTTGAACTGAATACACTTCATACTAGACGAAAGAATCTGCTCACGTTGTTTTCAAGATCCAAAACGGCAATCGCTACATAACGGCAGGACGAATCAAAGAAAGCTTCACAGTTTGCCACCATGTATACGACATATGAAGGTAGAAGGAAAGACACAACTTTATATCGACATGAGAACTTCGAGTACAGATGTGTGAAACGCTGCGGGTTAACGCGATACCTGTCATGCACAGATGCTGACTGCACGGGCCGAGCGATCATCAGAGATGACGTGTGCGCAGTCAACAACCCCCACTCACAACGGACCGCTTCCAGACAACCACTTCACGATACAAAAAGGTACGGCCGGTTACCATGGTTAAAATTTTTAGTTTTCAAAGTGCTGTATCTTATCAACCACCAATAAAATTGTCTAGAAAGCAAGATTGGGTCATTACAATCATAATGCGAGGAAATTGGTTTGCTAGACTTTATTTGAAGTTTAGCGTGCTGAGAGTCTGAAAACAGGCTGTCATTGCAATTGTAAATTATTGTTTTTCAGCCAAAGCGTCGATGAAACGAAAAGCCGAAACATCATCGTCATCATTGAGAGAGATTTTTGACACGACCATGCGAGAGAGTGGTGTACGTGGTGCACTCAGCTTCAGGAGAATGGAGAGCACACTGCAGAAGCGGCGCCGCTTGAACCAGCCTCCACTCCCCCGGACAGTAGCTGAGGCAGCAGAGGTGCTTTCGACAGCGGACCAACAAGGCTAGCCTTGAACTATTTGTAAGTAAACAATTTAAAACAATATCTCGTGGAATCAAGTTTTTATACTATTCAACACTTGATAAGATAAAATGAACCGGTAATTTCTCTCTCTCTGTCTCTCTCTCTTGTGATACTCTCTCTTGTGATAGATTTTTGTCTTGGTCAAAGGTCAAGGTCATAGGGATCAAATAAACGCCGAGAGCGTCACACGCTCTAGCGCAAAAACCAATGGAGGGATTTTGATCAAATTTAGTATGAACATGCATGGGGAGATGGCGCAGCTTACAATTTAAAACAATATCTCGTGGAATCAAGTTTTTATACTATTCAACACTTGATAAGGATAAAATGTTGAGTAGTACAGTTACATCCGTTCTCATAATTAAACAGCTTACCCTTTCTTAATTTAAGGATGAGCTGTGTGTAGCGTCGGTAAAGGGCAATAATAAGTTTCTTCGATACATCGCTACCTGTAACAGGTAACAGGTATATTGGTAGGGGCAGTATCGTCGGAAGATGCTAGACAGGATCAATAAATTAAAAAAAAATTCTTTTTTTTTTTTTTTGGTAAACGTTAGTTTTTTTTCTTTTTCCTTTGTAGCCATATTTTGCCGAAAAAACAGCACACATGAACACGCACACACAAAAAAACAACTCCTTTTCTCTTTTCCCCCCTCACTCAGTCTCGATCTCTGCAAAAACGAATTTGTTCAGGTGTAAATTTGGAGCGTTCCCTGAAGATGCTGAAGTAATTTTTTTTCTTTTTCCTATTTAGAGACACCGTGGAGGTCGACGGGGGTTATGCTATCATCTTCACTGACTGGACGCGAGACGCACCACACACTTTGACGGGTATGAGGGCCCTTTATTCTGCGATGGAACGTTCAAAGTGACGCCAACCACTTTTTAATTCCTTACTTACTGTGCATCTACACGTGAGAACCACGTTTTTCCTCTCTTCTACGCACTGCTGACCTCGAGATCGTAGCAAACTGTATGAAGCATGCTTGAACAGATGAAGCAAGACTGGGCTTGATCACCATTACCAGCACGATGACGGATTACGAAATAGGACTTATGAACGCCTGTCGTGAAGTCTTGACTGTCCAAGTCATGGTGTGTGGTTTCACTATTCACAAGCGCTTTTAAAGCGGGTGCGTAAAACTGGGCTGTTGGGAACATTCAATGGAAACCATGATCTGAAACGATTCTCCACCAGTTTGATGACCTTAGCACTTCTACCAGCCGAAAACGTCGAGGCAACATTTCATGAACTGCGAAACCAGCGACCTCGACTTGCGCCTCATACAGAACGGAAGCTGAGCGATTTCCTTAGGTACTATGAACGTTACTGGCTCCGGGTAATTACCCCTGAAATACTCTCAGTGTTTGGTCTTCCACAGCGAACCAACAATAGCGTTGAAAGTTTCCACGCAGTGCTGAGGCGCAAGATGGGTCATCCTCATCCGAATTTCTACAAATTCTTGGAGATTCTCAACAAATTGATAGAATGCAAACTAAATGATCTTTCTCTTCTGACAAACGGCGAGGAGATCGCGAGGAGGCGTTCGGTGTTGCAGATCACTAATGAGCGACGTCTTGCAGCCATTGGCGTACAACTCACAGGTCAACAAATCACACCGCTGGCCTTCGTCAAAAGAGCATGCTCGTTCATTAGAAGATACGCCGAAGATCACGCTGAGGCATCAGACTCCCAAACTGACGAAGATGGCAACGCTGATGGGTCACGAGAAGGCAGTACAGATAGAGAGCCAGAAAGAGAAGAGGAAAACGTCAGCGACCAGGATGATCAGGACGACAACACCCCCACAAGGGCACCTGAAACTTGTGCCCCGTTTGTCTCTTGAACCCCCGGAGCGCAGTTTTCGTCCTTGCGGACATGCCTTGTGTTATGACTGTGGGATTCGCATTCGGGGCAACGTGGTACCCAACAACAGATGTCACTGCTGCCGTGCTGATATAGCGAGTGTGGTTCGGGTGTTTGGAATGACATAGACAAGACCGAATTCCATATATTATTTACTTTAAATGCACATACATTTTGAATATATACTGAGTGAAAAAAAAGAAACGTGAATGATTTCGTATGTAATGTATTGGCGGGATTTGCGTAGATTTTATGAGAAAA
>CM031622.1:22583060-22613060 GCA_018398815.1 Conus ventricosus | reverse complement strand
CTTGTGGGACTTCCGACTCCACAGGAACAAAGTCAGATCTGGCTCCCTCAACTACAACAGCCTGCTGTCTGTCTTTGAGGAAGTTCTCAATCCATGCACTTGTGCGGCCTCCGATGCCTTTAGCGACGCAATTTGTGGACAAGAAGGGCATGGTTGACTTTGTCAAAGGCCTTGGAGAAAATCGAGGACAACAGTGTCCTCCTGGTTGCCTCTCTCAAGTTCTTCTGTCGTTTCGTCCACCATACCCGAGGAGCTGAGTCTCACAGGACCGTCCGCTTCGGAAGCCGTGCTGCTCTGGACAGAGAATGTTGTAAGTCTCCAAGTAGGACATCAGATGGCTGGTGAAGATGTGCTCCATCAATTTGCAGGCTATGCAGGTGAGGGAGATGGGGCGGTGTTGGCTGCCTGGTACCTTTCTCCTTTTTTGAACACAGGGGTGACATGGGCCAACTTCCAGTCTAGAGGCAGTACTCCGGTTTTATAGGAAATTCGGAAAGAGCAAGGTAAAGGCTGGGGCTATCTCGTCTGCTACCATCTTCAGAAGTCTCGGGGTGATGCCATCAGGGCCTGGTTGCTTTATTGGGTCGAGATTCCGCAGCAGATTCTTCACTCCCTCTTCTGTGATGGAGATATCGTTACAGCCAGGATAGATAGGGAGGTCAGATGGTGGTGGACAGCGTATTTCAAACTCCTCAGCAGTAACTGTTTTTTTGGGGGCTGAAGACAGAGCGGAACTGGCTGTTGAGTAGCTGGGCTTGTTCCTTGGGGTCCGTAATTAGCTTTCCTGCATCCTTCAGTGGAGAGACGCCTGTCAGCCTGAGGGTCTGATGGACAAGCTCTTTCCACCCCTTATTAAGGAGTCGGGTGTGTTTTTTCAGTGGACCAGCGAAGAGACTGACGAGCCCCACCAGTAATCACCGACATTTCTCAGATTTGTATATATTTTTGTTTTTAGACACCCACAGCAACAGGAAGTCGAACAAAATGGCTTCAATTTACGAAGTTGCGAAGCTGACTTCTTGATCAGTTTTTGTATTTCACCCACTTCCATGCATACGACGAAACACCAGGAGGATGAAGCGGGCAAAGAGTGAGCAGATAAGGAGTGCTGTCACGCAATACATGAGGCGACGACATTATCTGGTAAAGTGCAAAGTTCAGTTCGGTGCTGCACTTATCTGATCAGACTCTAGTATCATTGTGACTCGTCAGTCCGTGATTGCTGTACATAGATCGTTTGATTCATCATCATCATCTCTGTCTGTCTGTCTCTTTCTCTCTGTCCGTCTATCGGTCTCTGTCATGTCTGTCTGTCTGTCTGCCTGTCTATCTCTCTGTCTCTGCCTCTCTCGCTTTGTATGTGTGGCATGTTCCATAAACTAGGGATGTGCTCACACATGCACACGCACAAGCGCGCGCACGCGCGCACGCACGCACGCACGCACACACACACACACACACACACACACACACACACACACACACACACACATATGCACATCTAAACATAAATGGCATTATGTTACTATCAGAAAGAGAGAGAGAGAGGGAGAGAGATTATTTTTGGCCTACATCAACGACCTGCCGGACAGTCTGACAAAAAAGTACAAACAGCAGGCTCTTTGCAGACGACACAGCGGTATACAACAGAGATCTGCCCAGGACCAAGTCCAACTACAGTACAACCTCCAACAGCTTGCTGTTTGGGAGAAGAGTTGGGACATACAGTTTCACCCTGCAAAGTGCAGCACCCTCCCTGTCACACAAAAGCGACGACCATTACAGTGTGAATACCATCTCCACGGCCACACCCTGGCAGTTGTAGACTTTGCGAAATATCTTGGAGTCATTCTGCAGAACAAGATGGATTGGGACAATCATATCAACTCCATCTGGACCAAAGCCAACCAGGTCCTGGGGTTCCTCAGATGTAATTTGAAAATCAGCTCCCCTAGCATAAAGGCTAAAGCCTATAAAACATTGTTAGGCCTCTGCTGGAATATTCGGCATCCGTCGGGGACCCATATGAGAAACAGCACAAGGTGAAGTTAGAAAAAAATTCAGAGTAGGGCAGCCCGCTTTGTGCTTAACCGATACCATCATACTGCCAGCATTACCAACATGCTGCAGATTCTAGGTTGGATGTCCCTTGAGAACAGAAGGAAGAAAGCAAGGCTGTCCATGTTCTATAAAATCAAGAACAATTGTTGAAGATTGCGGTATTTGTTTTGGATGTTTTTGCATCCATGTATAGTGACCAGTCTTTTTCTAGCTCTCCCATGTTGAAGTATAGAAAATAAAAGAAGGGTCATTGACGACCGTTGATGGCTTCGGGTCTTTTTTACGAACCCCCTGTGTGGTTTGTAATATGTTCCATAGTTTATTGAACATATTTTGGTGCCGGAACCCGGGAAAAGGTGTCTGTTAACTGCTGCTATTTTGTGTATGCGGCTAACGGTCCTAGGAAATATTTTATTGTTTTTTTTCATTCATTGTTTTGATCGTCGTTGTTGATACGAACATGTCGTCTGATCCGTTGAAGTCTGCTGTCCGAGCACGTGTGGCGGCCCGTGGTTGGGTTAATCGTTGTAGAAAAAGATTGGCCGAACTTTGTGAGAATATTGATGTTAACACTGTTGAAATTGCTGACGCTATTGAAGAATTTGACAGCAGGCTTCGAATTTTAGATGAAGCTCAGTCAGCGGTCGAGCTTGAAATCGAACTTTCGGAACTGAACAGTGACATTGCAGAAGCAGCTGATTATCGTGAAAATGCAAGAGTGCCTCGTATTAAAGCTGCAAAGTTACTTACAGTACGTAACAGTAAGTCTACTGGTGATTGTGGTGATGGGTCCCATTCATCAAAAGGTTCTGGTTCTGGTGTTGCGTCTACTGCAAATGTGGAGGCAAAGTTGCCCAAATTGGAATTACCAATTTTCACAGGAGATGTCACTACTTGGACTTCCTTTTGGGAGCAGTTTCAGGCAGTTGTGGATGCCAGTGAATTACCTAACATAACAAAATTTTCATATCTTTTGTCGCTCCTCAAAGGGGAAGCCAAAGCAGCTGTACAAGGGTTGTCTTTGACTGCTGCCAACTATAGAGCTGCTTGTGATATTTTGAGAAAACGGTTTGGTCGTCCTAAACGTATTATCTTTGCACACATTGAGGCGTTGCTTGCTATAAATGTACCTCGTCAACCTTCAGTTTCAGTTTTGTGGAAAATATTTGATGATTTACAGGCACATGTTCGCAGTCTTGAGTCATTGGGTATTTCAGGACAGCAGTATGGAGTTGTTTTGACGCCACTCATTCTGTCTCGCCTTCCTTCTGAGCTGCGCATGGAGTGGGCAAGAGATGGTGCTCAGCATGAGAGCGACTTACAGTTTCTAGTTGCAAGCGAGACGACTGCAGGCGGAAATCTAAACAAATCCTGCAGCGGGAAATAGAACGTAGTGAGCGTTCTCAAACCTTTCTGAGAGATGGTGTGAGCAGTTCAGTGTTTGACAAGTTTGTTCCTGTAGCTACTGCAGCATCTTTGTACACAGCTGGGGCTGCTCGTCTAACCTGTGAACTGTGTCAGCGTCATGGCCACACACTGGAACGTTGTTATGGCATTACCAAGGCACCAGTGGGGACCGAAAAGATGTTTTTACGGCGTGTAGGTGCATGCTTTCGTTGTCTGTCCATAGCAAAGGGACACAATTACAAAAAATGCTGTGCAAAATGTACTAAATGCAAGGGAAAACATCATGCTCTGCTGTGTGTTCCAAGACAAAATTTCTCCTCTAATGGCAACACTGATGTCAATGCAGTACTGTCTAGTACAACCACACCCACATCTAACACAGTTGTGTCAAATGTTAATGCAAATCTGTCAAGTGTGAACACTATCTCTGAAAAGGCTTCTTCCCATGTTTTGTTACAAACTGCCCGTGTTTCAGTGCATGGAAAGTGTGGAATCACTGAAGCTGTCGTCTTGTTTGACACTGGGTCTGATGGAACTTACATTTCAAGTGATCTAGTGAACAGAATTCAGCCTGAGTGGGTTGGGTCTCAAAGTCTAGCTTATGCTGTCTTTGGCAATGATCAAATCAGCAATGCTGAACAGAGGAATGTGTACCAGGTAAATTTACAGGGGTCTGAAGGAAATGTGTCTGTGAAGGCTACTGAGATTCCTACTATTTGTGCTCCCATGTACCGTCCAGCTATCCCTCAAAATGTGCTGGCATCGTTTGGCAAAAACATTGAGTTTGTTGATGTTCATGAGGATTGTGAAGTAAAGGTGGATATTCTTGTGGGTCTTGATGCCTACTGGAAGCTGATAACACCTGAGATGGTGTTCTTGTCCGAGGGTCTGGTGGCTCAGCGGTCAGTGTTTGGTTGGATTTTGTCTAGTCCTTTGCCTGGAACCAAAGATATCTCTGACAAAGTTGGTATTTCTCATCAATTGTTTTGCATGGAGATTTCAGAGTCCAATTTGAATAATTTTGGGGACTTGGAATCAGTTGGCATATGTGACAAAGGGCCTCCAGTAGTTGATCTGGTGTTGGAGGATTAAAAAAAAAAAAAAAAAAAAGTTCAGTTCTCTGAAGACAGATATGTGGTGTCTCTTCCATGGAAGGCTGAGGATATGAGACCCACACCAGATGCTCAACCACCTGTTCATGTGCTATCAGACATTGTTGGTCCTGAACCTGATGCAGAGGTTACCAGTCAAAGCACAGAGAACATGAACAGTGAAGAAAACTTGTGTTCTGACTCATCAGTTGAAAACAATGACTCAGTGACAAGATATGGACGTCAGGTCAAAAGACCAGTGAAATTGAATCTATAAACTTTCATACACACATTTGACAGCTTGTTTTCATTCCCCCTTCCCTGTTCCCTTCTCCATCCCTCCCATTTCCTGCCCCTTCCCCCATGCTGAACAGAGTATCAGATTTAATGTGAATTTAATTGTTTGGTACATGTGCACTAATATAACTTTGAACTAATATGCTGAACATAACTTTGAATTGATACATTTTCATTGATGGGACTATAAATATGTAAAAGAAACCTCATCAAGATGGATCTTCAACTCTCCTTCGCAGTTGGGATTGTGAACTGTGTTTTCAAAGAAAAGGTCAGTTATTGTTATGATTATTATTGTTGGAGTCTCTACAGAACTGACTTTACAGAGACTCCAAGGTGGGGAGAATGTTGAAGATTGCGGTATTTGTTTTGGATGTTTTTGCATCCACGTATAGTGACCAGTCTTTTTCTAGCTCTCCCATGTTGAAGTATAGAAAATAAAAGAAGGGTTATTGACGACCGTTGATGGCTTCGGGTCTTTTTTACGAACCCCCTGTGTGGTTTGTAATATGTTCCATAGTTTATTGAACAACAATTTAGTCAGCTGCCCGAAGTTGAAACAGCAGCTCCATCCTCCCAAGAAGAGAGGCGTCAAAGTCACGATCAGCAGTTTAATCAACTAGCTGCAGACACCGATTACCGGCTGATGTCGTTCCTCCCAAGAACAATTGTGGAATGGAACTCCCTCCCGCAGGATACTGTCCATGCCAAAACCCATGACACATTTGTGTCACTGGTCAATAGGCACCTTCAGTAGATTCCTACATAAAACTGTCTTGTGTGCATGGATGAGTGGAAGGATGTTGCAGGCCAGAGCTGCCTGCTGCAGCCTGGGGCCAGCTAGTCCATAGTAATGGATGAAAAGCGACCGTGGTAGCCTGCTGGCAGCTCCGCACTTAGCTTTTGCCTTTTTTTGTTGTTTGTTTTGCTTTTTTTTGCGTAGGCTAGTGAGTAGGTAAGTTAGGGGTGGGGGGATGTCACTTTGTGGTATGAATGTGTGTAATCTCATGTTTATGAAAAAGGAATTAGAATTTTTTTTTCTTCTTTTTTTTTTCCAGCAGATTCCCCGTTCACAGTCTCATAATAATCAGCCTGTTGATTGTGGAGACTCTATGGAAGAAGAAGAAGAAGAAGAGAGAGTGCAGTTGTAGTGTTTCAATCAGATTTCTGTACTTCTTCTAAATCTTTCTTTTAGAGTCCACAATCATCATGTTGATTATTCTGACACTTTTGTGTGTATGGCCATTTTTATCCTGCCATAAAGGCAGCCATACTCCAACTTCGGGGAAGGTGCATGCTATCTGTAACGTGTCATCCATACCAACGGCCAAACTGGCCTTCTCTTCCGAAAGTTGGTGATGGGATTTTACATGGGTGCAAGGTGTTGTGCGTGCGTTCACACACGGAACCTCGGTTTATAGTCTCATTCGAAGGACTGTGTGGGGAATGGAGTCAGAACAATGTTAACTCCGAGGGAAAAATCCCCCTGTACCGAATTGGCCCAGCGGAGATGCGAACCCACAACCCCAAGATTACGAGTCCGATGCTCTACAAACTGAGCTGTTCCGGCCCCCAAAAATTGTGAAGAAAGGTATTGTTTTTTTAAACAATTAAATTGAAGGACACCAGGGCCTCTGAGTGCAAAACAGAGCTAGACATCCCACAAAACAGGTGACCAGGGATACACATGATGTATCTGCCACTGTAAGCTTCAAATTTTCTGTCTTAGATTTAATTATAATGGACCACAATCACTCACATGAAACGGCAGACACTCACAAAAGCAAAATCAAGGCCATTTTTAAATTAACAAGATCTTAATGAGTTCTGTTTATAGATTTCTGGCAGCTGATGTGAAGGCACACTCAGGAACTTAACTGTATTAACTCTGCTGAAAAGTCACCTTCAGGAGCCGATCGGCCTGTCAGTCCATTCTTCATGCTTGCCTGTCTGGCACAGGAGGCTGAGATTCATGGTCGCAGAACACTGATCACGACCTTGGAGGAGATGTCGGTCAGGAAGCGCTCACGCATCAGTGCAGGTGTGGAGAACAGCATAGCATGCAGCAGCATCTGCAGTGACTTCTTCTCCTGTGACCAGCAGTTTGCCAGGTAAGATATAGACTTGTGACTTCACTCCTGTGACCAGAAGTGTGCCAGGTAGAATATAGACTTGTGACTTCACTCCTGTGACCAGCACTTTGACAGGTAAGATGTAGACGTGTGATTTCACTCCCACGACCAGCAGTGTATCACTAAAATATTGACTTGTGGTGACTTCACCTCCTGCAACTAGCAGTGTATTAGGTAAAATATGGACTTGTGGTGACTTCACCTCCCACGACTAGCAGTGTATCAGGTAAGATATGGACTTCAGTGTCTTCACCTACCACGACCAGCAGTGTATCAGGTAAGGTATGAACTTTGGTGACTTCACCTCCTGCGAACAGCAGTGTATCAGGTAAGATATGGACTTCAGTGACTTCACCTCCTGCGACCAGCAGTGTATCAGGTAAGGTGTGAACTTTGGTAACTTCACCTCCTGCGAACAGCAGTGTATCAGGTAAGGTGTGAACTTTGGTAACTTCACCTCCTGTGAACAGCAGTGTATCAGGTAAGGTATGAACTTTGGTGACTTCACCTCCTGCGACCAGCAGTTTGCCAGGTAAGATATAATGGACTTGTGGTGACTTCACCTCTGGTGACCAGCAGTTTGCCAGGTAAGACACAGACCTCAGTGACTTCAGCCCCTGTGACCATGTGTTTACCAGGTAAGAAATGGACCTCAATGACTTCACCCCCTGTGAGTAGCAGTTTGCCAGGTAAGGTGAGGATGTCTGATGACTACAGTGACTTTACATACAGTGTACTGTTACTAGGTGGGGCAGTATTGGTCATGACTGCTGGTCAGCATGATGACCAGGTCTTGGCTGTCAGAAACTTGTGATAACATTGAATCATGGCTGATGTCATGGTAACATGGGGTCATAATTTTCTATTATAACTTAAGGTCATGACTCCTGTTATGGTACAATTGTATTGGGTCTTTTGAGTTGGGGGTTTGATAACATCGAGTCATGTGTGTTGTCATGATAACAATGGATCATGTCCGTTGTCCTGATAACGTTGGGTTGTGACTGGCGCTGGTTTTGGTAATATTTTTTTGTTTTGACTTTTGGTGTTTATGAAAACAGTGGGTTATCGCTGTCAGTTATGATCTCCCAGTGCTGGCTTCTGACCTCGGTCAGTGAGAACTGACACAAAGACATTGGTGCCAGTGCTGTCTTCCAGGCCGTCCTGACAGCTAACAAACAAACAGGCACACAGAGACATTTCAGTTCTCTCCCCTGGGGTTCATGAGATCAGGGTCATGGCCACCTCAGCGGCCTTCCAGTGCTCTGTGCCCATCAGCGGTGTTTTGGAGGCAGCTGTCTGGCCGATCATACACATGGATAGTTGAGTGACTGTGATAGAAAATGTTCTGCTGACTATTCTACCTTACCGATAACTATTTGTCCTACATGATGATATGTTTACCTGAGACTGCATGTCATTCACTTCTTTATATGGCAAGTCTTGTGAGAGTTATCATCACCTGGCAAAAAGGTTGCCCAGTGATGGTTTTGACTTGGGGAAAGAAAGGCTGGCTCACCAACTTGCCGTGCATTGTGGCTTCAGTTTTAGAATAAAACTATTGCAGCAGGAATTCCTGATGGATAGAATATTAATATGTCATGGACTAACATGGAAAATAAGATTTTTTAAATGCTGATAACATCATGCTAAGATAGAAATAGAATTGAGGTTTGTGTGCGTGCGCACACACGCACGCACACACATGCACACACACACACACACATACACACACACACAAAATGCTGCATGTGTGACTTTGTTTCAACTGCTCCAATCATTGTTGTACAGGAGTACAACACATTACTCAAACCACTTGCATAGCTGTGGCAGCATTACGCTGTCTAACATATATAACCAAAAAGTGTCCTGGCTATGACATCGGGATAGAAAGCGATACAAAAAATGTAAGTCATTGCAGGGGCTTGTCAACAAATGCTGAGCAAACCACTACTCTTGACAAGCAAAACATGTCGGGAGTACAAGCATGAACGTACAATGACCAACCCTCCCCATCCTCATTTTCCACCCTGTTACCCCAGCCTGCATTGAAAACTGGAAAATGCATCCTTGACAGCAAAATGTTTATAGTGACCCCTACTTTTTTCTGTTAGGTGCTAGAATGACCAAAAAATCGCCCGTGGGCCCTTATTAGATGCTGCAGTTATTTTATGGGGAGAAGACCGCAGTGGGTCACTTTTCCTGTGTTCGCAAGTTGTCTTCAGCCTGCTTCTGTGACAAAGGCATCATTCGGATTGATGTTACACTGGCTGGAATAGAAAGAAATAGGAATGAGTTCTGTTAAAAAAACGTGCATGCTAGAAAGTATCTGCAATGTAGCAAGGCCATTTTGTAAAACTAACGTGTGCGAGGATATGATAGGACATGATAGGATTGTTGCTGTTTGTGCAATGTGTACGGATGACCTTAGCAACTACCTCAGGGATTTGTGGATTACCAGAGCTGATGGTACTGAGGGTATAACAGTGGGCTAACTCTTCTATTTTGGAAGTCTGTAGCCCGTTGTGAACTACTAGAGCACATGCCCTCCTCCTCATACTTTAAATCCTGCAGAGTTTGGCATAGAACAGGTAAAGACACCAAAATGGACCAGCCGCCGTGGCGTAGTGGTTAATGTCGCAGACTCCCGGCTGGGAGGTCTTGGGTTTGATTCCCATCTGAGCCATGTGGGATTTTTCTGACCCGACCGGCTCCTACCCAGAGTTGAGTTTGCTGTGGGCTCAGTTGGGAAGACTGGGACCACACAGTTGAGTTTTGTCCACTTAATGGATGTGTCTCAGAGAGTGTTACTCAGATTTCCTGACCAGCATTGCAGGTGTCTGCATATATTGGGTCTGGTTGACGCCGGGATCATCATCATCATCATCATCATTCTCTTGCCCATGATGGGCGTAGAGGAGAGATGAGAGACACTCTCGAAGCCAGGCACCGCCATCCGGCCCTGTCCTCTGCCTGTCGCATCAGCGTAGGGCCATCCATCCTGGTCCATTCTTTGATGATCTTCACCTGCCGGATACTGATGGAGAAACATCTACAACATCAGAGAGACCTGTTCCACAACTTCATTGACTTTAGGAAAGCGTTTGACAGGGTGTGGCACAAGGGTCTGTGGCAGGTGCTCAGAAAGTTTGGCATAGAGGAGGGTCTCGTCCAAACCATCCAGGCGCTGTATAACACCGCCAGCAGCGCAGTCCTCCTCAACAACCAGATAGGGGACTACTTCAAGACCACAGTTGGAGTCCGTCAAGGCTGCCTGCTATCTCCCGTACTGTTCAATCTTTTCCTGGAAAACATCATGCGTGAAACCCTCCATGACTTCCACTCCACTGTCTCCATCGGAGGTAGAACCATCAATAATCTGAGGTTCGCAGATGACATCGACCTGATGGGAGGCAGCAACGAAGAACTACAAGACCTGACAAAGAGACTGGAAGAAAGGGCAGGTGCATATGGAATGGAAGTGAGCACAGAAAAAAGCAAAGTCCTGGTCAACAGCACAACCAACACCCATGCTGAAATCTACATGAACGGACAACAGCTTGAAGAAGTGGGCGCTTTCAAATACTTTGGCGCCACTCTCACCAAAGACGGTCGCTCTACAACAGAAATCAAGACCAGACTAGCGATCGCAACAGCAGCAATGGCAAAGCTAAACAAGATCTGGAAGAGCAGGGAGATCAGCTTTCCTACAAAGATGAAGCTGTACAAGTCCCTGGTGCTGTCCATCCTGCTGTATGGCTGCGAAAGCTGGACCATGACAGCAGAGACCACCAAGAGAATCCAGACGTTTGAAACTAAATGCTTCAGGCACTTGCTCGGGATCTCTTGGCAAGACCGGAAGACAAACGACCTTGTAAGGAGCCAAATAACATCACTTGCAGGCCCCCAAGAACCCCTCTTGGCAACAGTCAAGAAGAGGAAGCTGTCGTGGTTCGGGCATGTCATACGCCACAATTCACTGCCCAAAACAGTCATCCAGGGCACGTTGGAAGGCGGCAGACGAAGGGGACGACAAGCCAAATGCTGGATGGACAACATCAAAGAATGGACCAGGATGGATGACGCCGGGATATGTTATGAAAATAAGCACAGAGTACAGCCCTGTCATGTAGTCTCAGACCGGAATGGAAACCTAGCATAATCTTCATCATCCACATTCTCATCGATAAGCATTTTAAAAAAAAGTCTCAAATTCTCTGGCCCTTCATGCCCTGCTTTTATGGTAACCTCAGTTTCAATGTCTTCTCTATGTCTGTGGCCTTGGTTTGATTCCGTCAGGGTCACCGGTATCGTCAATTTCATGGGGCTTTCATTGGATGAACATGGTGGCGCCCTCAGGAGGGAGGTCTCACTCACGCCGGCTCTGCAACTAAGCAATGATCGTTGTCGGTAGGGGGTTTAGTAGGTGGTGTCCTGCATTTGTTGGATCAGAACAGGCACCACTGAACACCATAGAATTGATTCGGCAGCAGTGTGATGTCTCTTCCGGTGGGCAACCTCATGACGACCTGACGTTGACTGCTCCCTGTGGATTGCCGGTGCCGGGGTTTGTGGCAGGCTGGGCCGGGCTGTGGCTGTGGACAGGGGCTGGGAATGAGCGGCATGGGTGCACTGCCGCTGAGGTGGCACAGAAGATGCAGCAGCAAAAAATAAAAAAATAAATTAAAAGAAAAAATGGGGATTTTCATTTAATCAAATTCCCGCCTGTCTTTCTCTCAGCTTGTTTTGCTATGGCCCACAGGGGATGGCTGTCGAGGGTGCACTGTGGAAAGAAGGATCAAGGTGAAAATGATCGTAGACTGGGAGTGTGTGACAGGCGCAGCATTGTCTTGGTTAGCTGCAACATTTTAGATGAACAGAGCAATCAGACAGTCCTTAGCTATCACAACGTTTGACATGGAAAGCGAATTGAGCCAAACAGGGAGTATAGATAAACAAAAAAGGAAAAAGAAAGTCCTAGTACTTGTATTATAACATGAGGAAAGTAAATGTATGTATTCATGTAAGAACTTTGATTCCATTGCATAAGTACGTGTGCGTGTGTGTGTGTGTGTGTGTGTGTGTGTGTGTGTGTGTGTGTGTGAGTGTGTGTGTGTGTGTGTGTGTGTGCGTGTGTGTGTGTGTGTGCATGAGTGTATGTGTGTGTGTGTGTGTGTGTGTGTGTGTGTGTGTGTGTGTGTGTGTGTGTTTGTGTGTGTGTGCATGAGGATGTGTGTGTGTGCGTGTGTGTGCATGAGTGTGTGTCCATGTTGGGGTGTGTGTGTGTGTGTGTGTGTGTGTGTGTGTGTGTGTGTGTGGTGTGTGTGTGTGTGCGTGTGTGTGTGTGTGATCTGATTTCAGACTGAGGAAGTTTGTCCTGGAGAGCCCCCCAGTACAGACGGAGGAGTTGTCCTCTCTGCTGTACCCGGTCTTTGTGCACATGTACAGCCACCTGCTGGCCACAGGACCCAAGGCCTCAGGTGACTGCCTCTTTGTGACATGGTCACCTGTACACCTGCGTCATTGTTTGTCCTTGTGTGTGTGTGTGTGTGTGCACCTGTACACCTGCGTCATTCTTTGTCATGTGTGTGTGTGCACATGTACACCTATGTCATTGTCATGTCTTGTGTACACTATTTGGAAGAAAAAAGAAAGATGTGTACAATGTTTAGTTAAAAAAAGAAAAGAAAAAGGAAAATAGTGCTTCCTTCTTAAACAAAAAATGCTCCCTTCTTAAACAACAACAAAACACCTGATTGTGTGTTGTTGTCAACCTCATCATCCTTTACACATGACACAGCTGAAGAAAACATGATGTGATACTGTGTTGTTGTCAACCCTATCATCCTTTACACATGACACAGCTGAAGAGAGCATGGTGCGATTCTGTGTTGTTGTCAACCCTATCATCCTTTCACTCCCCAGGTTCCACAAGGGGTGCCTCCACACAACAGGATACAACAAAACACAAACTACAAATCATCGACCCTTGTCTGATCCACCTTTTAAACAACAGATTTTCACATACAACCAACTGACACAGCAGATTCAGTTGCAGGGGGAGACAACTGAAACAAATTTGAAAAATCATTGATAAAGCTCCGCAAAACGACGCAGACAAACGAATCACAAGACAAAACACGACACGTTTCAACCTCCTGGGTCTTCTTCAGGCGAGACACACAACAGTCGGGACAACGAAAATGAATGAGCAATCACTTAAAGATCTTGCGCCGAACTGAATGAGAAGACACGTGATTGCTTGTTTATTTCCGTTGTCCTGAGTGTTGTGTATCTCGCCTGAAGAAGACATGATAGGTAGAAACGCGTCGTGTTTTGTTGTGTGATTTGTCTGTCTACGATTTTTGGCAGAGCTTTATCAATGATTTTTAAAATTTGCATCAGATGCAAACTACAGCCCATCAATCCTGGACTGATCCATGGGCTGATAACAGATATCCACATACACCAGCACAACAGACACTGGATACAGGGTATGGACCTGGCCTGATCTGCTTTTCAGCCCACAAATTTCATGAGCGACACACCGAGGTGTTCCACTCGGAGGAACAGAAGGACTTTGTACGCAACTTGCGAAAACTGGACTCCAAGGCGGACCTACAGGCAGCAAAAGACGTGACGGAGTTCAGGTGAGGGCTCTTGTGTCTGCTCACCTGTGAAAACTGGACTCTAAGGGGGATCTACAGCTTGCTGTGGATATGTTAGACTCTGAGGTGCACATGACTTGGCTTTTTGCTTGGTTTCTTTTATTTCTTTCAAAACATCGTTTCTAGATAAATGAAAACTGTCACTTTGCTGGTCATGAAATAATAAAAGAAATTGTGCAGTCTGCGCACCCAGATATGCATTGAAGCAGTTCGTTTTCTATCAGGCTATCTGATAGATAAATACGTACGTGCTAGCATGGGCGTGTACGCACATGTGCACACACACATGCGCAACACACACATACACACACGCACACACGCACGCACGCACACACACAGTGACACACACACACACACGCACACACGCACACACACACAGTGACACACACACACACCCAAACACACACATACACACACGCACACACACACACACACACACACACACACACACACACACACACACACACACACACACAGAGGAAGGGAGCATGGATAAGGGGTGGGGGGGGGAAGGGAGATGATGGGAATATGATAGCATGCTTTATGAATCTTGATCAAGATTAACTCTTGCCATTTTGGTCATTTGTTTGTTGAATGTCTACATTTGATACCATCCCCTGGACACTTTTCCAAGGTCAAAGTTTCAGCGGTCACAGACATTTTCTGTGCTCAGATTCTGCAGACTGCTTTACAAATTCAGAATCTACAGACATTTACCTGAATTCAAAGTCTAGACATTTACCTACAGCTTGATGAATAGCATGACACATTTTCATGCATGATCTTTATTTTTATGATCAATAAACTGTTATGACCCACTTTTGCTGGAAAAAAATCCCCCAGCAAAACGTCTGAACTGGTAGCAGTTACACCAAAGACACAGTTGTGAAATGGAGTGGTGACAAGGTAGAAATGGAGGGTACTGACATACAGTTGCTGTTATCATTATCATTATATGATGATTTGTTGGTGTGTGGGCAGAGAGCACAGGTACACACTGCGACTGTCTCATTCCTCCATCACCCATCTTCTGACACATTTAAAGGTAAGCACAGGTACACACTGTGACTTTCTTACTCCTATATCACCCATCTTCTGACATGTTTAAAGGTGAGCACAGGTACACACTGTGACTTTCTTACTCCTATATCACCCATCTTCTGACATGTTTAAAGGTAAGCACAGGTACACACTGTGATTTTCTTACTCCTCTATCACCCATCTTCTGACATGTTTAAAGGTAAGCACAGGTACACATGGCAACTTTCCTACTCCGCCATCACCCATCCTCAGACACAGTTATAGGTAAGCACAGGTACACACTGTGACTTTCTTACTCCTCTATCACCCATCTTCTGACACATTTAAATGTGAGCACAGTTAATGCTACAATTGTCTCACTCCTCCATCACCCATCTTATGACGCATTTGAAGGTGAACACAGGTACACGCAGTGACTGTCTCACTCCTCCATCACCCATCTTCTGACGTATTTGAAGGTGAGCACATGTACACACAGCGACTTTCTTACTATCATCCATCTTCTGACACATTTAAAGGTGATCACAGGTAGATATTACAACTGTCTCACTCTTGTGTCACCCATCTTATGACCCACAACAAACACAGGTAGACACTACAACTGTCTCACTCCTCCATCACCCATCCAATGACCCACTTAACCTCTTCACTGCGCTGTTGACGAACGGTGTTCGTCATAGAAACGTCGTCTGCATTGCTTAGTTGACGAACGCTGTTCATCATGATTCAACGCTCATTCTGTTTCGTCCAGCATGGGCCTTAGCAAAATATGATAGCAGCAAAAGGGTTTAAGGTGAGCACAGGTAGACACTACAACTGTCTCACTCCTCCATCACCCATGTTATGACCCACTTAAAGGTGAGCACAGGTAGACACTACAACTGTCTCACTCCTCCATCACCCATCTTCTAATCCACATGAAGGTGAGCACAGGTAGACCCGCCTCTCTAGGGAGACAGGTTGGACACAGAGGCACCCCTTTGCAATCAGAGGGGGGAGATGTTGAGATACTGAAGCTCTTATATCAACAGTTCAGCTGCGTGGCCATGTGGAAAATACTCCTAATATTCCATTCAACATCATTATACACTCCTGTACTTGGATTCTATCCATGGATTCATAGCCTGAAAAAAAAAAGGTCTGTAAAGGCTCAAAACAGATGATTGTAATGGTGGATACTGTTCAGGATGAAACAGAAAAGAAAAAGGGAAGTAAAACCAGCCGGCAGTCAGCATTGCAGACTCATGCTGGGAGGTCATGTCTTGATTCCGATAAGAGCCATTTACTTACTGGATTTTTCAGGTCCGACCGCCTCCTGACCAGAGCTGAGTTTTTTGAGGGCTCCTTTGGGAAGACTAGGACTACTGAATCGAGTTTCATCCACTTAATGGATGCACCTTTGAGAGTGTGGCTCAGATATCCTGACCAACACTGCAGGTGTTTGTATCTCTCAGGCCTGGTTGATGCTAGGATCCACATTTAAATTAAACAAAAATGTCTCAAATTTTGTGACCTCAATTTCGATGTCTTCTCCACGTCTGTGGCATTGGTTTGGTTCCGTCGGGGTCACTGGTATCGGCAAGTCCATGGGGGCTGTCGTTGGACGGATGTGGTGACGCCCTCCAGAGGGAGAGCTCACTCGCGCCGGCTCCGCGACTAAGCAATTATTGTCGCCAGTAGGGGGCTTAGTAGGTGGTGTCCTGCGAGGCGCCACTGAACACCACCGAAGTGACTCAGCGGCAGTGCAGTGTCTCCTCCGGTGGGTTGCCTCTTGACAACTTGACATTGACTGCTCCCTGTGGATTGCCGGTGCCGGGGCTGCGGTGGGGTCGACTGGGCTGTGGCTGTGGACGGGGTGTCGGAATGAGCGGCGTGTGTGCACTGCCTCTGAGGTGGTGCAGAGGTTGGGACAGCAAAAAATAACACACAAAAAAAACAACCTTTTATTCAAGATTGGCACAATCTTTTAAACTTGAATAAAGTCAGACAAATACAAAAACGAACAGTCTTAATAGTGGGGGAAAAAACAAGCGCAGGCCAACAACTCAACTGTCTTCATAGTAATAACTTGGCAAAGATTTGGACTTGGGGGGGGGGGGGGGGGGGGGGGGGGGGTTGAAGATGGAGAAACTGGGAATATGAAATTAAGAAAATATATTACAGATATGAAAACCCTTCACTAGCTGCATATGGGAACCATCACAATCCCTTTTGAAGGCAGATATTTGTATTGCCTGCTCCGAGGTCTTTCGTCCGCTGGATCGGAACTCATCAGGGAGACACGGCTGGTTGTGTTTGTGCTGGCATCAAATAGAGACACGCGTTGTCAGTAGGGGGCTTAGAAGGTGGTGTTCTGTTGGATCAGAACAGGTACCACTGAACACACCGAATTGACTTGGCAGTTATGTGTGTGAGAGAGAGAGAGAACGAACGAACGAACGAACGAACGAAATATTTTAATGTGGTAGGCTTTTTGCCCATTCACATGGGGACGATGAGGTGGGAGGGGGCGATGGGTAACCGAACAATACAAACATGTATAATCAAACTTAGATAAGTTAAGTCATCATGACGTGGAAGCCACATCAAGGAAATTCAACTCATTTCATGATCAATCTGCTAAAGTACAATAACAACTTTGCAGTCAATAGTTTACATGAGCTTTTGTACCAAGATCATAACAAGTTCAAATAATGATAACAAACTTTACAGTCTACATCACATGAAGACCAAGATTTCCTTTTTGACAAGATAAGATAATGTTGCTTATAGCCTTTTTGACAAGAACTTTGATCACAAGTCTAATAGCTGTATAGTAGTTGGGCCATATTTGAAGCATGATTTCCTTTCCAACCTCACTGATGTCTGCACAGTTTAACAAGGAACTTCGTCATAGTTAGGTTGCTTCTAAACCAAGATTTTCTTTGTAATCAGCACTGGTGTCGCATCTGTCTTTTTTCTCTGATCTAAGGGTATTGAGAAGGCTGTCCATTTTCTTTGAGGTATCTTCAAAACAGTTCGTAACTGCGTTGTAAAGATCCGTTACACTCAGTTGTGAGGTGTCAGCTGATTCAGGAACATCCGCTGTGTTGTTGCCTGTGTCTTTCTTTGCGTCAGTCTCCTGTGGATGGAAAGTCAGGATTTCGCCGCGCTCCCTCTGTGTAACCCACTGCGTACCGTTTTCTAATGTCATGGTATCCGTGGTGTATTCCTCTGACTGGGTTTCGAAATGTTCACAATCGTCACTGATTTTCACTTCCTGAAAGTTAATGTCACTTGCAGCGGCAGGCGATGGACAATACTGATGATCTCTATCTGTCTGAAGGGCACAGCTCTCAACACACGTAGAAACGTCGTCGTGGATAATGTCCGACACATTGTTATTTCCTGTTTCGTAAAACAAACTTGGGGGAGTAGGAAGAAATAAGCCTGAGGGAGATGAAGAAGAACTTGCCTTCTGTCGTATTCTGTGCTCCTCGGCCGTCTCCTGTCCCTGGAAATCTGTGACGGACATTTTCGACGAAAGACGACAGTGTTGTCTTGGCGAGTGAGCGCGGCGGTGGGTTGGGTTGGCGGCTGTGTTAAACGCAGCACGACGACAGTCTGTGCTCCCTTCCTTCGATTTTGAATGACGACAGCGATAGTTCTTGTAACAAAGTGTTTAGCATACACTCAAGTGTCGGTGGAAGTCCTCTGACTGGCATTGTTACTTATTTTCTTGCCAAAAGAAAACAAAATGGTCAGAGCTTCGTTGAAATGCTTCTTGCCGGTAGCCAAGCAAGGGAAGCCACTCCCAGAGAGAGAGAGAGAGAGAGAGAGAGGAGAGAGAGAGAGAGAGAGAGAAGGTTTTATTTGTTTGTTTTAGAGAGAGAGAGAGAGAAGGTTTTATTTGTTTTTATTTTTTATTTTAGAGAGAGAGGTTTCATTTGTTTGTTTTAGAGACAGAGAGAGAGAGAAGGTTTTATTTGTTTTAGAGAGAAAGAGAGGTTTTATTTATTTTTATATTTTTATTTTAGAAGCGCAGTAGGCAGGCTGCGTATCCAGCAGGCCATATAGGTAATTTAGAACCCCCTCTTTCTTTTTCTTTTTTAAAATGTTTGCAAATTGTATTTAATTGATGAATTGATTTATGTTTGCAGGCAGCCGACAACATGAACATCCTGCAGATTGTCAATCAGCACATCAACATTGTTGGTGAGTTCTAGTGATATCAGTAAAGAACAGGCCATCAACATTGTTGGTGAGTTCATATTATTGAAGAACAGGTTATCAACATTGTTGGTGAGTTCTAGTGAATATCAGTAAAGAACAGGCCATCAACAGTGTTGGTGAGTTCATATTATTAAAGAACAGGTTATCAACATTGTTGGTGAGTTCTAGTGAATATCAGTAAAGAACAGGCCATCAACATTGTTGGTGAGTTCATATTATTGAAGAACAGGTTATCAACATTGTTGGTGAGTTCTAGTGAATATCAGTAAAGAACAGGCCATCAACATTGTTGGTGAGTTCTAGTGAATATCAGTAAAGAACAGGCCATCAACATTGTTGGTGAGTTCATATTATTGAAGAACAGGTTATCAACATTGTTGGTGAGTTCTAGTGAATATCAGTAAAGAACAGGTTATCAACATTGTTGGTGAGTTCTAGTGAATGTCAGTAAAGAACAGGCCATCAACATTGTTGGTGAGTTCTACTTAATATCAGTAAAGAACAGGCCATCAACATTGTTGGTGAGTTCTAGTGAATGTCAGTAAAGAACAGGCCATCAACATTGTTGGTGAGTTCTACTTAATATCAGTAAAGAACAGGTTATTAACATTGTTGGTGAGTTCTAGTGAATGTCGGTAAAGAACAGGTTATCAACATTGTTGGTGAGTTCTAGTGAATGTCAGTAAAGAACAGGCCATCAACATTGTTGGTGAGTTCTACTTAATATCAGTACAGAACAGGTTATCAACATTGTTGGTGAGTTCTACTTAATATCAGTACAGAACAGGTTATCAACATTGTTGGTGAGTTCTACTTAATATCAGTAAAGAACAGGTTATTAACATTGTTGGTGAGTTCTAGTGAATGTCAGTAAAGAACAGGCCATCAACATTGTTGTTGAGTTCTACTTAATATCAATAAAGAACAGGTTATCAACATTGTTGGTGAGTTCTACTTAATATCAATAAAGAACAGGCCATCAACATTGTTGGTGAGTTCTACTTAATATCAATAAAGAACAGGCCATCAACATTGTTGGTGAATTCGACTTAATATCAGTACAGAACAGGCCATCAACATTGTTGGTGAGTTCCAGTGAATATCAGTAAAGAACAGGTTATCAACATTGTTGGTGAGTTCTACTTAATATCAGTAAGAACAGGTTATCAACATTGTTGGTGAGTTCTAGTGAATGTCAGTAAAGAACAGGCCATCAACATTGTTGGTTAGCGATATCATTGTGTTGCTACTGTCTAAAGGTGGTTGCGTGGACACTGACTAGGTATTGTGGTTGCCCCCAATTAATCAGCTCAGACACATTGTATTGGCATGGGGATTGTTGCCTGAGCTGGGCACCATTTGTTTCTTGTCATCGCTGACTTTTGTATTTAATCTTTTTTTTCTTTTCTTTAACCTTTACCAGCCGTGTCAGCCAATAGAGCGTGACAGGATTTCTTTCCCTTGTGCCGAGTCATGCAAGGCTGGCTGACGGACAGACAGAAGTACATTCTGCCGTGTCATCCAATATCGCATGACGGAAACATAAAAAATTCCTACACTTTCTAGAAAATGATCCAAGGGAAATAAGCTCTGTAACTAGCCTTGGGGATGTTGTAGCGAGTTGTAGACCATACTTTCAGTGGCCTATTCTGAACTTGGCTGACCCCAGGAGCTTTGAAACAAAGAAACTGGCGGCACCGGCGCGCGGCACATATTTCCTGTGCCAGAAAAAGTGTCGGTCAGGCGAAGGGGTGGTAGCAATTTCTCGCTCGATGAAGTGCTTGAAGTCATATTACAAAGTGGATCTGGTGATGAGGGGAGTAATAGAGAAATAGAAAACTTTGAAAGAGAGAGGAAAGTGAATTATTTGAAGATGCAGCCATCCCTTCGTCTTCTGATTTGGTGTTGTAAAAGAATGGAATAGAATGCAAACAAAGCATTTTTTCTACTTGCCAGACATGTTTTTCAACGCACAGTTCTGTGTACACATTGAAAGTAAATGATTTGAAATTACTATGTTCGATTAGTTGAGTGTTTGTTCTTTCCTGTGACACCTAACACAAGACTGTCAGTTGTTGTCTAGCTACCGTAAAAATAAATTAAAAAGTGGCCAAATATGTGCGTCGGCAGGGACTGAGCGCTATGGCGAGCGTGCAGCAGCAGGGAATCGTGCTGTCCGTGCCGCTCTTGGCTGGATAGTATTAAGCAGTGACTGGATATTTCATCTTCCTCTTATTTGTATTTGTTCTTTTTTTTTTAACAGTTATGTGATATGTTGTCTTCCAAAAAGGGGATGCCATCTTCACTTGTGTTCAGATTTGACATGAAGTGAGAACAAGGTTTCAAACAGGTGTCTTTACCTCGCATGCCTTTAAAAAGGATTATACGAATTGTTGTGAGAACAAGGTTTCAAACAGGTGTCTTTACCTCACATGCCTTTAAAAAAGATTATACGAATTGTTTACAAGTAAACCCAGGTCATTTCCTTATTCTATTTATATGATGATTCGAAGGGATTTCGGTTACAGCCAAGAGAAGGATCTTTGGGATCACCACATAGGTCAAACAGTTAGGTCAGTGGCCATTGGAAAGGATCCTTACAGTTACCATACAGGCTGAGTGGCCACAGGAAGGATCCTCATTATCGTCACACAGGTCCAGTGGCCACAGGAAAAATCCTAACAATCAGCTTGATGCTAATTTCAAGAGTTACCCTCTCGGGCTGTCAGAAACCAAAACCTGACATGCAACAGCAGTCCATAGAAAGTGCATGTACTTACTCCATGTGAGCGTACCTGAAATTGTCAGCTGAACTCCCAGAACTCACCTGTGTGCATACCTGCAAGCTGATGGCGCCCCGACACAGGGCTCCCTCACACCTGTGTCTCAGCTCCTGGATGTGGGGTTGTCTCCCTTGCAGGCACGGACACACAGGGCAAGACCTTGGAGCTGCGGCCAGGCCCGTCCAGCCCCTCGGCCTCCAGAGCTGCCGCCCGACACAAAGAGAAGGAGGAGAAGGAGGCCAGGAAGGAGGCCAAGAAGGAGGTGAAGGGGGAGAAGGGGGAGCAGCCGCCGGCGTGTGACAGGGTGGTGGACCCTGCCCTGGAGGAGGGCCAGGTGACAGCCTGGGAGAAGGAGGAGATGAGGAAGCTGCTGGAGGTGGGTGGGAAGCTGGAGACTCTGCCCCCGCCCTTACCCTCCATCCTCTTCTACACCGTCATCAACGCCAGCGCTCACCAGGGGTAAGCGTGTGCATATCTACATGCATGCACGTGTACACGCATGCTTTGCGTGCATGCACGCACGCGCGCGCACGCATGCACACACACACACACACACACACACACACACACACACACACACACACACACACAGAGACTCTCTCTCTCTCTCACACACACGCACACACACACACACACACACACACACACACACACACACACACACACACACACACACACACACTCACGTGCACGCACTCGCACACACACACACACGCGTGCGCACTCACACACACGCACTCACCACACACACACACACTTCCCAATTCCCAGGTGGGTGCAAAAAAAAGCCTCTTTTAATATCAGTTCCAATGAAATATCAAAAAAAGAGATCCCCTACATATTAAAAGAATTTGTCAATATTCACCTGGATGAAAATTACAGAAATTACTTGAAGATTTTCACTGATGGCTCAATTTTAGACGATAATGTAGCAGGTGCTGCTTTTATTATTCCAGATTTGAATGTAGAGAAACTCTATAATCTTGGTAAAAATCTTTCCATATTTAGTGCAGAGCTCATTGCCATTTTGATGTCTTTGGAATTTATTTTACATTACCCCCTAAATTCTTGTCGAATTCTTGTGTGTACCGATAGCAGATCGGTTCTGGGTGCCCTCCAGTCCCAAACTTATTCGACTTGAGATTATATTAGAAATTAACCATGTCATTCATCATTTATCACTTAAAGGGATCACTGTTACGTTTTATTGGGTACCATCTCACAGTGGAATTGTATCAAATGAAAAGGTTGATCACGCAGCAAAAAGAGCAGCTAGAAATATGGAAAGCACAACTTCACTTAATATACCTTTAGATCTTTCAGAATGCTATTCCTTAATTGACAAACAGACTGAGAAAAGCTTCCAACAGTCCTTAAAGAACTGGGAATCTCAGTACTATCAAAACTGTATTGCATTCAGTTCTGGAACACAGAATAAAACAGCAAAAACTTGTCTAACTCATATACCTAGAGATGTAAGAAGCTTAATCCACAGATTACGTTTAAATTCACTGAAAACAAAATTCAGTAGAAATGTTAGATGTATGTATGGAAACGCACTAAGTGTTTCACATTTGTTAATTCATTGCCCCAAAACAAAGAACTTGATTATCATGGCTGGTGGTAATACTTCCGATAAATCGACGTCATCACTCTCTAAAATGTTGAATGATTATTCGTTTCTCAGATTAGTTAGTCAAAGTTTCTTACAGAGTCCAGTTGGCATTTTACTTTAATTGGGTTTTTGTTTTTTGTTTTTTTTGAATACGTAGTAGTATTCAAAGTTCTACACGCTTTCCCCCTATCCCTCCACCATTCTTTTCATAAGCACACATTCGCATACCACACACACCATTAACACATCGTCTGATATCACTTTTAGTGAGAAGACGTTAAATTGAGGAACAACAACAACACACACACACACACACGCACGCACTCGCGCATCCACACACACACACACACGCACACACGCACTCGCGCACCCACACACATACACACTTGCGCACTTACTCACACACACACAACACCCCACACACACACACACACACACACACACACACACACACACACACATATGCACACTCTCATGCACAGAGACTCACACACAGACACTCAAAACACACACGCACACACACACATCCACACAGTCGTGTCGCAGGTCTGTTTGTTTCAGTCCATATACATCCACACAGTTCTGTTACAGCTCTGTGTATTTCAGTCTGTATACATTCATAAAGCCATGTTAAAGCTCTTTGTCTTTCAGTCTGTACACATTCATAAAGCCATGTTAAAGCTCTTTGTCTTTCAGTTGGTGTACACCTTTAAAGTCTCCATTGTATAAAAATTCTGTGTCTTTCAGTCTCTACATGTCCATGAAGTCTCCGTCATGTCAGATCTCTGTATTTGTCAGTCTGTGTACATCCCTAAAGTCTCCATCACATCATGTCAGATCTCTGTGTCTTTCAGTCTGTGCACATCCCTACAGTCTCCATCGTATCATGTCAGATCTCTGTGTCTTTCTGTCTGTGCACATCCCTAAAGTCTCCATCATGTCATATCTCTGTGTCTTTCAGTCTGTACACATCCCTACAGTCTCCGTCATGTCAGATCTCTGTGTCTCTCTGTCTGTGCACATCCCTAAAGTCTCCATCATGTCATATCTCTGTGTCTTTCAGTCTGTACACATCCCTAAAGTCTCCATCATGTCAGATCTCTGTGACTTTCAGTCTGTACACATCCCTAAAGTCTCCATCATGTCAGATCTCTGTGACTTTCAGTCTGTGCACATCCCTAAAGTCTCCATCATGTCAGATCTCTGTCTTTCAGTCTGTGCACATCCCTAAAGTCTCCATCATATCATGTCAGATCTCTGTGTCTCTCAGTCTGTGCACATCCCTGAAGTCTCCATCATGTCAGATCTCTGTCTTTCAGTCTGTGCACATCCCTAAAGTCTCCATCATGTCAGATCTATGTCTTTCAGTCTATGCACATCCCTAAAGTCTCCATCATATCATGTCAGATCTCTGTCTCTCAGTCTGTGCACATCCCTGAAGTCTCCATCATGTCAGATCTCTGTATATTTCAGTCTGTGCACTTCCCTAATGTCTCTGTCATGTCAGATCTCTGTCTTTCAGTCTGTGCACATCCCTGAAGTCTCCATCATGTCAGATCTCTGTATCTTTCAGTCTGTGCACTTCCCTAATGTCTCCATCATGTCATATCTCTGTGACTTTCAGTCTGTGCACATCCCTACAGTCTCCATCGTATCATATCTCTGTATCTTTCAGTCTGTGCACATCCCTGAAGTCTCCATCATGTCAGATCTCTGTGACTTTCAGTCTGTGCACATCCCTACAGTCTCCATCATGTCATATCTCTGTATCTTTCAGTCTGTGCACATCCCTGAAGTCTCCATCATGTCATATCTCTGTATCTTTCAGTCTGTGCACATCCCTGAAGTCTCCATCGTATCAGATCTCTGTGTCTTTCAGTCTGTGCACATCCCTGAAGTCTCCATCGTATCAGATCTCTGTGACTTTCAGTCTGTGCACATCCCTAAAGTCTCCATCATGTCATATCTCTGTGACTTTCAGTCTGTGCACATCCCTACAGTCTCCATCATGTCATATCTCTGTGACTTTCAGTCTGTGCACATCCCTAAAGTCTCCATCACGTCATATCTCTGTGACTTTCAGTCTGTGCACATCCCTACAGTCTCTGTCATGTCAAATCCCTGTGTCTTTCAGTCTGTGCACATCCCTGAAGTCTCCATCATGTCAAATCTCTGTGACTTTCAGTCTGTGCACATCCCTACAGTGTCTGTCATGTCAGATCTCTGTGTCTTTCAGTCTGTGCACATCCCTACAGTCTCTGTCATGTCATATCTCTGTCTTTCAGTCTGTGCACATCCCTACAGTCTCTGTCATGTCATATCTCTGTGTCTTTCAGTCTGTACACATCCCTACAGTCTCCATCACATCATATCTCTGTGACTTTCAGTCTGTGCACATCCCTACAGTCTCTGTCATGTCAGATCTCTGTGACTTTCAGTCTATGCACATCCCTACAGTCTCCGTCAAGTCAGATCTCTGTGTCTTTCAGTCTGTGCACATCCTTAAAGTCTCCATCATGTCAGATCTCTGTGTCTTTCAGTCTGTGCACCTCCACCATCTCCCCAGACTGCCGGCTGTTGAGTGGAGGTTTCGAGGATTCCTCCATCCGTCTGTATCGCCTGCAGCCCATCTCCCTGCCCTCGGCGCCGACCAACTGCAACAATAGCAGCATCCCGCTGGGCGCTGACTACATCGTCAAAGAGGAGGCAGAGAGGCAGGTGGCCAAGTGAGTGGGTCACAGCTTGGGGGGTGTGGATGTCATCGTGTGATGTGGAAAATAAAAAGAAGAAGAACAAGATTGGTGGAGGTTGGGATTTAGTGTCACAAAGTTAACCTTGAATTAGAGGAATGTGTAGAAAGTCATACATAGCAAAACAGTATTTTTTTTAAAAAGACTAATTCGTACAGAATGAATGGAAATGCTGCTGTTTTATTTTGGATAATTACGTGAAACTCCTGCTAACAGAAACATGGAGATGGGGATCAGTCTTGAACAACCAAGGATTGAACAGGCTGTGTCTGACACCAAGAATTGACCAGGCTCCGTTGGCTGTTCGTGCTGACCTCGAAGTCGGACTTCTCTCCATGTGTGTGTGTGTGTGTGGGTGGGTGACTTGGTCTCAGAGTGTTTGGTATCGGAAAGTTTGTAGAGAATGTCATTAGATGGTGATGGTGCTGCCATCTGGACGGGGACATTCACTCACTGTGGCTCCGTGACTAAGCAGTTATTGTCGTCTGTGAGAGCTTAATTGGTGTACTGTATATGTAAGATTAAACAGGTGCCATGAAACACTGCCCACATGACTGGGCAGCAGGGC
The DNA here is from genome assembly GCA_018398815.1 of Conus ventricosus. Taxonomy (NCBI): domain Eukaryota; kingdom Metazoa; phylum Mollusca; class Gastropoda; order Neogastropoda; family Conidae; genus Conus; species Conus ventricosus. Next base: position 22,586,435 of record CM031622.1, on the reverse strand, counting down.
GGTGTCTCCTCCTGTGGGTTTCCTTATGAGGACTTGATGTGGTTGTTTCCCCTGGGCTGGGAATAATGCCTCCAAGAGATGACACAAAATAACTAAGACTGCAAATTTAAAAATTAAAAAAAAAGAAAAGGATGACGTGAAGTTAAGGCAGTGAGTGCATTTATATTGATCAATGCATGCAGTGTGCAGGTTGTTGTATGTCAAATGGAAAAAACACGAGAACCTGGTGCTGTGATATTTGATGGAGTAATCTGTTTAGTTATGATTAACTCAAAGAAGTGGTGACATATGTGATGAACTGATTTGTGATCTGTGTGGTGATGGTTAACGTAGAGAGGTGAAAGGTCATGTGATGTGCGATGAACTGATCTGTGATGTCCACAGTAATGGTGAACATGGAGGGATGTAAATTTGTGTGATGTGTATAGTGATGACTAACACACAGAGATGAAAGTTTGTGTGATGAAGCGATGTGTATAGTGATGACTGACACACAGAGATGAAAGTTTGTGTGATGAAGTGATGTGTATAGTGATGACTAACACACAGAGATGAAAGTTTGTGTGATGAAGTGATGTGTATAGTGATGACTAGCACACAGAGATGAAAGTTTGTGTGATGAAGTGATGTGTATAGTGATGACTAACACACAGAAGTGAAAGTTTGTGTGATGAAGTGATGTGTATAGTGATGACTAGCACACAGAGATGAAAGTTTGTGTGAGGTGTGATGAAGTGATATGTATAGTAATGACTAACACAGAGATGAAAGTTTGTGTGATGAAGTGATATGTATAGTGATGACTAACACACAGAGATGAAAGTTTGTGTGGTGAAGTGATATGTATAGTGATGACTAACACACAGAGAGAGGAAAGTTTGTGTGATGTGATATGTATAGTGATGACTAACACACAGAGATGAAAGGTGTGGTTTGTAATGAATCGATCAGTGTAGGCGAGAATAAAACAGAGATGAAAGGTGATGCGATATATTTTTACACATTGTGTTTTTTGCACAGACATGGTGTTTGTTTTGTGCAGAAACACATTGTAACACAATGTTTGTTCAGTGTAGAGACACATGGTGTGTCTTGTTAGAAACACAGTGTTTGTCTGGTGTTAGATCCGTTGCATGTTTTGCGTAAACTCACATTGTGTCACTGTTTTGTGTAGGGACACATATGTTTGTGTAGACATGTGTTGTATTTTTTTTTTACAGAGACTCACGTTGCATTGCTGGTTTGTAAGAGACACATGTTTGTGTCAACTTTTATGTTTTTTGTAGACACGCATTGTATGTTTTGTGTAGAGGGATTGTATGTTTTGTGTCGAGACACATTTTATACCTTGTGTAGCTACACACTATATTTACACAGACACACATTATGTATATTGTATAGGCACAGGTATGTTTTGTGTAAGCTCTCAGTGTATCCTTTGTGGAAACACACATTATATGTTTTGTGTGGAGACACATTGTATGTTTTGTGATGACACACATTGTATGTTTTGTGCAGATACACATTGTACATTTTGCCTTGACACACATTGTATGTTTTGTGCAGATACACATTGTACGTTTTGCCTTGACACACATTGTATGTTTTGTGCAGATACACATTGTACGTTTTGCCTTGACACACATTGTATGTTTTGTGCAGATACACATTGTATGTTTTGCCTTGACACACATTGTATGTTTTGTGCAGATACACATTGTACGTTTTGCCTTGACACACATTGTATGTTTTGTGTAGACACACATTGAGAGACGCAGTGTATTCTTTGTGTAGAGACACGTTGTATATTTTGTATAGAAATGTTGAATGTTCTGTGAAGAGACACATAGTCAGTTTCGTATAGCCACACCTTGTACAGGTTGCATAGACATTGTATGCTTTGTGCAGACTCACCTTTCATGTTTTGTGCAGACTTGCGTTATATGTTTTGCGTAGACACACATTGTATGTTTTGTGCAGACACACATTATATGTTTTGTGTAGACACACGTCATATGTATTTTGTGTCGACACATGCTGTATGTTTTGTGTAGACACATTGAAGTTTGCTTAGACGCATGTATGTTTTGTGGAGACACACTTTACTTGTTTTGTGTAGACACACATATGGTTTGTGTAGACACACATCAAATGTTTCGCGTAGATGGTGTGTTTTGCGTAGACACACATTGTATGTTTACTGTACACACACATTGTATGTTTTGCGTAGACACACATTGTTTATTTTTGCGACACCCGTGTTGTATGTTTGACCCAGGGAGATGGGGTCGGACGAAGGGGTGACGCTGCGTGCCCACAATGGTCCTGTGTACAAGACCCAGTTCACGCCCGACTCCAACTACCTGCTGTCCTGCTCCCGCGACAGCTCGGTGCGGCTGTGGGACGTGACCAAGCGCACCAACATCGCCCTCTACAGGGGTCACTCAGCCTCCGTCTGGGACATGGACTACTGGTGAGCAGGAGGGGATCACTGCTGGGGACGGTGGGCCAAAGGAAGGAGGGGAGGGAGGGGTAGTGGGAGATGGGGGGGGGGGGGGGGGGGGGCGGGACAGTGGGGAGAGAAGTTCACTGTCAGGACACAGGTGGTTGGGAGGGAGAGGGAGGGTGGTGGGAGAGTTGTTCACAGTGACAAATTTTTACAAACATCGTCGCGATCCTGGATCGTCTGCGATTTTACCAAGGGAGATAATTTGTAATTTCATCAAGATTGATGAAGTTGCAAATTATCTCCCTTGGTCAAATTGCCGACAACAATCCAGGATCGCGACAGTGTTTGTAAAATTTGTTTTAAGATAATTTTTTTCATCAACCTGAACACAGAAAAATCAAACTGCCATTTCTTTTTTCAATTTTTATACGAGTAGTGTAGCCTTAAGGGGAGAGTTGGCACGAAAATTTGACCATTTTCTTTCAAAAATCGTGTTTTGGGTTTTATGTGTTTTTGTGCTCAAGAAAGCCTGTTGAAACCATCTGTGGTGTTCATTTTGTCTATTTTCACATTTTTCTTAGTAAAAAAGGACTTTATTTGCAGGAGGTGTGTGTGAAAATTGCTTAAAGGTCCTGTAAACCCGGTTTTCGGAGGGGAAATCGCTTTGAAACGCGTTGAAGCATTTTTGCAGGGCGTTTATTTGAAACAAACAGAAACTTTATTATGTTAACACAATTTTCAAGTCACGTTCGTGGAGGTGAAGTAAGCAGATGTCCACTTTAATCCGTAAAACATTTTTCAAGCGGCAGAATTTTCGCCTTCGTTGTCATTGCCGTGGTATCTCGCTCGCGCGAGGTTTCGTCGGCCTCAAAAGTTCGCTCTTTGTGTGACGTCAGTACAGGGTTCGCGTTAGTTTGTTCATCTCC
>CM031622.1:22580899-22582960 GCA_018398815.1 Conus ventricosus | reverse complement strand
GATCCATTCATAATTTCTAAAGAAAAAAGAAAACATAAGTGTAACAAAGACTTTCCAAAATTGTTAACGACACAATCTTTTGACCGACGTTCAGATGCATCATCACAATCACCATCATCATCATCATCATCATCGGTGATCATGAAAAACCAAACAAATAATTTTCCATTCTCTCCATTCTTGACTGCTCACGCCCAGTTCTAGCATTCAAATCACCACAAATCATCATATACACATTTTCTTTCTCCATCTCAGAATGTCCAAGTAGCTCTTCTTCTGACATCGCAATCCCATCCTTTAAGTTTGAGTTCATGTATGCAGGGGAACCCTCGGGTGGAACATAACATGCTGTTAAAATCAAATCTTTATCAATGCCTAACAATTCTTTACTCATTTTTATCATAACAACATTAGAACAATCCACTCTTATCCTTTCTACATATTTTTCATATTTATTATTTATAAGTAATAACACTCCGCCTGAATTTCGACCTTGATTGACAGTTTTTGGCTGGAGCACTAAAATTTTAGGAACTGAGGGAAGATATAACTAAAGTCAAAATTATCACTAACAAAGGTTTCCGTTTAAACAAACAACATCAAACTTATCTATATATTGTACAAATGACACATCATTCATTTTTGAGAACAAGTTTTCTACATTGTAGTTCAGGAATTTTATTTCTTGTGCCTGTGGCCGCGCGTTGTCCTATTTCTGGCTGGAGTCGGACCATAGTCTGCGCTGGCTGTCACTGGCTGTGTTGACACCGCCACCACCACTGAGAAAGGTTCGCATGTTTACCTGTGTTTTTCCACCCCTTGACTCTCTTCGTTCAGTCACAGTTTCACGTGCCTACCGGGTGTTACCCCCACCTCTCCCATTTCCACCCCCACCAGTAGCATTCCGAGGACCGACCCCACCTCCCCTGTTCCCACCCCCATTCACAACACGCTGTGTAGTGGACCCAGTCTGTCGTCCGTGTGTGTGTCGCGACTGGTTGGCTGCCCATGGTCACGTGCGGAATCCTCCTGACGACACAGCACGTCAGCAAGGTGATCCCCAGTCACTTGGTCAGGAAACCCTCATCATCTCTCACACCAGCCGTGTCCCCTGACCCCGATGTTGTCGGCGCCGCCTCTGTCGCCGCTGCTGCCGTCAGGGAGGAGTCCCTCACGACTGCACTGCCACTGTGTCCATTCCCCTTGGTCCCCGGGTCGTCGTCGTTTCCCGTCCAACCGTCACCTCGGCGTAAGTGCGTGGGTCAGCTCGCCTGGGGCCAACCACCATCTTCCCCCGGACAAAGTAGGCTGCCTGTCCTTCCCGCTTTGCTCGTGCATCGTGGCCGCTTGTCGTCGTGTCAGGTCATTGGCAGCACGTATGCCGATGTTTTCAAGCCGACTTCGAAACGGTTTGTCTCTGATCACGAACATTTTGTCGTTCCAGTTTCGAAATTTCGCGATCATAACTCTTGGATTTCCGTTTCTTGCCCGCCCCACTCGATGTGCTCTGATCACGTCATCAGTAGTCCAGGTTGTATCGCCATCAGCCTCGTTCAAAGCGTCAATGACAGCATTTGCACACTGTGTGTAGTCCTCATGGTCACTTTCGGGAATGCCAAAAAATCGAAGGTTGTCGCGTCGTGAAAACGATTCTAAACGATCGATCTCTTCATCCATTTCGTTCATTTGATTTTGCATGAGTTTTACTGTTTCTGAAAACTGTTTTCTTCTTGTCTTGCTGCTGCCATTTCTGTTGACACTGCACGTAATTCATCTGTTAGTTCTAACACTTTATTTGTCAAAAGGTGGTTTTCTTCTTCCAACCTGTCACATCGCGTTTTAATGTCCTCACATTTTTCATCCACTGTCTCTAACGTTTGTTTAATGTCTCTGAAGTCACCATTCGCTCTTGCTGCATGTTCTTCTATTTTCTGATTTTGTACTTGAAAAGCATTTTACACTTGGTCAATCTTGTTGGAAAGTATTATATCAGTTTTTTCCAATGCTCCCTTTCCAGAGTCAGGTCCAGGGTTAAGCTCTACATCTCAGCTCAGAAGAATT
>CM031622.1:22562240-22564899 GCA_018398815.1 Conus ventricosus | reverse complement strand
TATTTACTTGATTCATTTTCTCACATGTTAATTCTCATCTCATTCTTCTTTTCTTCTTTCTTCTTCATGATACTATTACTATCATTAAAAATCCTACACACCTGCATTCCCCTGTGTTGATTTTTTCTTCTCTCCACTGTGTGTGTTGTGTGTGTGTGTGTGTGTGTGTGTGTGTGTGTGTGTGTGTGTGTGTGTGTGTGTGTGTGTGTGCATGCGTGCGTGCGAGCGTGCGTGCGTGCGTGCGTGCGTGTCTGTGTCTGTGTGTGTGTGTGTGTGTGTGTGTGTGTGTGTGTCTGTATGTGTTGCCATTCATGTTGAATTCTGTACAAATTTCTTCAGTCAAATCACTCTCACTGTATTCGTAGAGTCCGATCTTTGTGACGCTGACAAAATCGATTGAACAGCATGAATTTGTTTTGGCTAAGACACACACTGTTGAACCCTAAGGAGGCAAACTCTGTGCACTGTGTGCATATTGCAATGTTTGAATGTGATCTCTCTCTCTCTCTCTCTCTCTCTCTCTCTCTCCTCTCTCTCTCTCTCTCTCTCTCTCTGGGACCCAAGCAGTGTGAATGTGTGTGTGTGTGTGTGTGTGTGTGTGTGTGTGTGTGTGTGTGTGTGTGTGTGTGTGTATGTGTTCAAATGCTTACAGTTTAGCTTTGTTAGGTTTAATTTGTGGCGTGTGAGCGTGTGTGTGTGTGTGTGTGTGTGTGTGTGTGTGTGTGTGTGTGTGAGCGTGTGGGTGTGGGTGTGTGGGTGTGAGTGTGTGGTTGTCTATGCGTGTGCGTGCATGTACGTGTGAGTGTGTGTGTGTGTGTGTGTGTGTGTGTGTGTGTGTGTGTGTGTGTGTGTGTGTGTGTGTGTGTGTGTGTGTGTGTTCGTTCGTTCGTTCTTCAATTTAACGTCTATTCACATAAAGTGATTTTAGACAGTGTTAGGGAAATAGCGTGTGTGTGCATATGTGTGTGTGGTGTGTGTGTGTGTGTGTGTGTGTGTGTGTGTGTGTGTGTGTGTGTGTGTGTGTGTGAGTGTGTGTGTGTGTGTGTGTGTGTGTGTGTGTGTGTGTGTGTGTGTGTGTGTGTGTGTGTGCGTGTGTGTGTGCGTCTGTGTGTGTGTTAATGGACCGATAAGAGATTTGTTACGAGCAGTTAGCTATATATAGTGATTCATACTAAAATTCTTTACAATTAACATTAGCCCAAAGCAAGTATTAAAAACATAAAGGAGTGCAGGATATCTGGTATAACCAAAATGTTAAGCGCTCATATCTGTAGGAACACTTGTTACAAAAAAGAGCCCATTGGACTAATCATCAAGGAATTAACAAAAGAAACAAGACCTGGTAAGTTCTGGAAAATACACGTGCCATCAAGTCGCAGGCAGTCAGGATTTTCCTTTTTGAAATATGCGCAGTAGAAAAGAAGATGCTGGGTTGTGAAACTTTCAACTGCTCCGCAGATGCAATTTAAATTTTTGCGAAATTTTGTACGGAAAGCGTTTAGCTTAAGCCTGTAAAACAGGGATTCAAGTTTTCGGTTATTTTTTTCAAGTACGTTTGCGTTGGCCAATTGATAGGTAATCTTTCCAATTTTAACCGCATTGCTAGAAGAAAAAGTAGCTGACTGGGATTTGTCACAGCAGAGCAATTTGGAGTGAGGTAGATGTATTTTAGTAAGAACCAAGTTTTTGTAGGCTTCATAAACCTTTTCAATAATAATAATAATAATAATAATAAGGAACATTTAGTGCGCTTAATCTTAAACAAAAGCCCTGAGCGTTTACAGCAATAAGCCCTAACACACACACAGACACACACACACACACACACAAACGCACACGCACACACACACACACACACATACACACACACACACACACACCAGCGAAGGAGCAGAAAAATTATGTTTTGAAGAGAGTAGTTTTGAGGGAGGACTTGAAAGAAGAAAGACTGTTTGAGTTTCGGAGTGCATAAGGGAGATTGTTCCAGCAGGAAGGAGCCTGAAAAGAAAAAGAACGTTCACCAAGTGTTCTGGCGCGAAAACGAGGGATTTGCAGAATGCGAGTGTCAGAGGAAGAGCGAAGCTGTCTAGAAGGAGTATAGGTCGACAGAAGTTTAGAGAGGTAAGATGGAGCGAGGCCATCCAATGCCTTATAACAGAGCAAAGAAAGTTTGTACTTGATGCGTTTTTCAACAGGAAGCCAGTGCAAAGATTTAAGCAAGGGAGAAACATGAGAGGTTTTCGGAGATTTCGAGACAAGGCGAGCAGCATTATTTTGAACTTTCTGCAATTTTGCAAGAAGATTTTGTAGACAACCAGCAAGAAGAGAATTACAGTAGTCAAGTCTTGAAATAATGAAAGCAGAAACCAGAGTCTTGGTGGCTTCTTCAGACAGAAGGTGGCGCACAGAACTGATTCGCCGAAGCTCCGAGTAGCAAGCACGGCAGATAGAAGAAATCTGATTTTGAAAAGAGAGTGTCTGATCAAGTACAACGCCTAGATTTCGCACAGTGGTAGAGGTCTGAATGAGAGAGGTACCAAGTTGGACAGAAGAAGGAACAGAGATTGTAGACATGAGCCGTTTTGGGAGAATGAAGATCAGTTCAGTTTTGTCATTGTTTAACTGAAGTTTGTTGCAAGTCATCCATGCCTTTATGTCA
>CM031622.1:22538016-22554640 GCA_018398815.1 Conus ventricosus | reverse complement strand
AACTACTGTTGCCAGTTCTTTTTTAAAAAAAAGAAGGTATTAAAACGGAAGCTGTTTCAGTGTATAAGAAGTATGTATTCTTATGTTAAAGCAGAAGTAAGATTCGGCAACGAATTCACAGACAGCATTTTGTGCACACAGGGTGTAAAACAGGAGATGCCTGTAGTCCTGTATTGTTTCTTTATTTATAAATGAATTAACATCAGAAATCATTGAGAAGAGACGAAATTAAGCGACATTGTCACCTGAGGTCATCGAATCATTTATATTGTTATTGGCTGACAGTATCGCTTTGTTATCAGAAACCCCAGTTGGACTCCAAACCCAGTTAAATAACCTCCATAGTATAATAGTGATTAATGAAGTTAGTTGTTTTTGGTGTGTGTGTGTGTGTGTGTGTGTGTGTGTGTGTGTGTGTGTGTGTGTGTGTGTGTGTGCCCGCGCGTGCGTGCGTTATATTTTTTAATTAAAAATGCTTTTATTATTTAAATTTTTTTTTTTAATTTTAATTATTTTATTTTATTTTCATATGAAAGTGATGGTGATGGTGCTAATAATTATGATGTGATGAGATTGCTATTGAGAGCAATAGTAATAAAAGTAATTTAGTACCAGTAATAGTAGGGGAAAAGGAATGGAGATGGTCAATGAGTAAAAGTTAACAGTGCTACTGGAGTAGGAGAAGGTTGTGAGGATAAATATTGCAATGTTAAGAAGAAAAAGAAACACCCGAAGGTGCTGGGGAGGACCCAGAGAAGCACTGTCTTCACCTGCCTTTAGAGCAGTCCTGTACCACCCTTGGAGGCCTGCGCTGTGTTGACGATGGGTACAGGCACGCGCAGGACACTCCATTAAGATATCAAGGGACATAACTGCTCCTGAACAGAGGTAAATTAGACTACAGGATGCAGCTCATAACAGCCTTAAAGTAGCATCCCCATGGGTGTACCAGCCCGTATTTCATGACTGCAGAGCCCACCGGCGAAAAACACCACCCTCCTGCTGCCGAGCACACCCCACAGACCCAACCACCCCTGCCCACGGACAGATGAAGACAGTGCCACTCCAGACACAGCCAATCTTTCGCCATACGGTCTTATGTGCCCTCAAGAGAGAATCCAAAGTTGTAGTCTTTCCCACTGTCAACAGGACTTTCCCTGTTGTCAGTGGGTCTTTCCTCACCGTCACTAGACCTTTCTCCAGGGTCAGCCTAGTTAAGGCAAAGAAGAAAAGAAACACCCGAAGGTGCTGGGGAGGACCCAGAGAAGCACTGTCTTCACCTGCCTTTAGAGCAGTCCTGTACCACCCTTGGAGGCCTGCGCTGTGTTGACGATGGGTACAGGCACGCGCAGGACACTCCATTAAGATATCAAGGGACATAACTGCTCCTGAACAGAGGTAAATTAGACTACAGGATGCAGCTCATAACAGCCTTAAAGTAGCATCCCCATGGGTGTACCAGCCCGTATTTCATGACTGCAGAGCCCACCGGCGAAAAACACCACCCTCCAGCTGCCGAGCACACCCCACAGACCCAACCACCCCTGCCCACGGACAGATGAAGACAGTGCCACTCCAGACACAGCCAATCTTTCGCCATACGGTCTTATGTGCCGTCAAGAGAGAATCCAAGTTGTAGTCTTTCCCACTGTCAACAGACTTTCCTGTGGTCAGTGGTCTTTCTCACCGTCACTGGACCTTTCTCCAGGGTCAGCCTAGTTAAGGCAAAGAAGAAAAAGAAACACCCGAAGGTGTTGGGAGGACCCAGAGAAGCAAGTCTTCACTGCCTTTAGAGCAGTCCTGTACCACCCTTGAGGCCTGCGCTGTGTTGACGATGGGTACAGGCACGCGCAGGACACTCCATTAGATATCAGGACATAATGCTCCTGACAGAGGTAAATAGACTACAGGATGCAGCTCATAACAGCCTTAAAGTAGCATCCCAATGGGTGTACCAGCCCGTATATTCATGACTGCAGACCCACCGGCGAAAAACACACCACCACTGCGAGCACACCCCACAGACCCAGCCACCCCTGCCCACGGACAGATGAAGACAGATGAATATTGCAATGTTAATAATATTAATGGTGGGTGAAAAAGAATAGGGATTATCAAAGAGTGAAAGGTTAACAGTAGCATTGGAGCAGAGGAGAGGGAGAGGGTTGGGAGAAGAGAGAGAGAGAGAGAGAGAGAGAGAGAGAGAGAGAGAGAGAGAGAGAGAGAGAGAAAGTGTGTGTGTGTGTGTGTGTGTGTGTGTGTGTGTGTGTGTGTGTGTGTGTGTGTGTGTGTGTGTGTGTTTCCGCAGAGTTACAAACACCTACGCAAACATATGCACAGGAAGGAGGGAAGATGGAACAGAAACAGTATGTGAAATTAAAATAAAACCAAATTAAGAAAATGGAGTGGACAAGTATCTGAATAAACAATAGATTGATGTGACAAATAGAGAGAGTGTAGTGAGAGGGGAAAGGAAGATAGCTGTGAGTTATGTGTGAGGTAAATAGTGGAAGATATGGTAGTATGTGTGTGTTGTTGGAGGATATAGTGGGCTGAAATTGAAGTGGTGGATAGATACATGCTACTTTTCGGTATTGATGCTATGAGGGTGGAGGGAAGAAGGGATGGGTTTACATACTAACTGGGGGAGGGGAGGGGCAACATACTCACACACACCTATACACAATATCTCTCTCTCTCTCTCTCTCTCTCTTTCTCCTCTTTCTCTCTCTCTCGCTCGCTCGCTCTCTAATAAATAAGTTATTGTATATAAGCATAACTACTTTTTTATTTCTACAATTAATGCTGGCAATGGGATTAACGATAATAGGACATAATGATTATAAGGATAATGGTAACAATGATAATGATGATAATAACAACAACGACATCAGTATTGTTGTAATGATGTAATGATGGTGATGATGGTGACAGTAATGGTAATAATAATATGATGATGATAGTGATACAGTAATAATAGTATTAAGTATTATTGGTGATGGTAATATTAGGTAGAAAGGAGTTGAAATGCTCAATGAATAACAGCAGACACTACTGTTGGATGATGATAATAATGATAGTAGCAATGATAAGTGCAGCAACACTAGCAAAAACAACAGCACCTGAAAGGGATGGAAACGATTACCATTATTAGTATTCCTATCATAAAATATAATTATCATCATTAGTACCTCAACTCACACATTATCTCCCTTCTGACAGCCTCGTTTTCATTTAACGCCGATCTTGCGCTGAGGTGATTGAAGATAAGTGATTGCTCGTTCATTTTTGTTGTCCTAATTGTTTTGTATCTGCCTGAAGAAGACCTATGAGGTCGAAACGCGTCGTGTTCCCAGGAGATCTCCGGGCCTTTCTCTCTCTTTTTTTCTTTCTTTAAATTAAAAAAAAAAAAACTTTTTGCCCTTGTGTCTTTTTGTGACATACGGCGTTTACGTGTCACTACAACCAAACACTAGTACTGTATGAAAAGCTAAAACATTAAAGTCAGCAAGAAAATGTCCATTAGTAGCAATACAACATACAGACATCCATGGTGCGTGAGAGTTGGAAAGAAAAATAGAAAATAAAAAAAGACCGCCTTACAAAAAAAAACCGGAAAAAAACCCAATGAGCTTACCTAAGCTGAAAGCACACGCGCAGTAAGGCAGCAGATGTCAACACATTAGCGACACGACTGTGGCATCTTCCTGTCAGCGTCAATAAACTAGTCACTTGATGCCGAATCCATCAACTACCTTCCGAGCCATGCTTACCTGAACAACTTGTCTCAGCAGTAAGGCAGTGTATCTCTGAAGTTATTGAACGACCAGCACGTGCTGGGGCAGATGGTCGATCTCCCAGGGGAACGGCTGGAGCCTGCCAAGACCAGTGTCAGCAGCTGAAGCAGTCCACCTTCGTACAGCAACCAAGGACACTAAGGACTGTCCACGTCTATCTGTAACCCAAAGAATTCTATGAAAAATGACAATTGGCCAGGTCATCATAATGCAGTGAGAACACTCCTACACCACAACGCCCTTCAAATAAACCGGGTAACGTTTGTTCCCATAAGAAAACCTAACACAGAGTAACTTTTATTCAAGACTGGCACAGATTTTTAAATTTGAATAAAGTCAGACAAATACGTAGACGAACAATCTAATAGTGGGGGAAAAAAACAAGCGCAGGCCAACAACTGAACTGTCCTCATACTAATGACTTGGACTTAAGGAGTAGTGGGGGGGGGGGGGGGGGGGGGGGGGGGGGGGGGGGGGGTTAAGATGGAGAAACTGGGAACATGAAAAAAACAAAATATATTACAGCCATGAAACTTTTCACTTGCTGCACAAGCGAACCACCGCAATCCCTTTTGAATGCAGATATTTTTGTATTGCCTGCTCCAAGGTCTTTCGTCCGCTGGGTCGGAACTCATCACGGAGACACGGCTGGTGGTCTGCCTCCTGGCGTCAAATAGAGACACACCACAGTCCATAATACTGTGGTGTTCTCAACCACCAAGGGTGCAAAAAAAGAATCCAATAGCACCCCCAAAGCAGCCAGTGAAGGATAGTAAATGAAACCCAACGAAAGTGTGGGGAGGAAAAAAGTTGCTGAAAAACTAAAGCCATTATGCAAATAGTATAAAATGTAGGGACAATCAAATAGTTTAGTCCAGGTAGACATCGTCTACAAACTGCAGATTTCTTCTCTCCCTTCATATGAACACGACAAGGGGTGGAGGGAAAGGGAGGCAACAACAGGTGGGGAAAACCCAAAGAACACGGGTCCGCCAAAAAAACTCGGTGAAAAAACTCATGTTTTTTGGAAAAAAGGGGAAACAGGGCGTCTTCAGCGCACGCTCTTTGTGAAAAGTGTGAAAAAAGTGTGTTGCCTGCATGGGGCTTTGCGGGGGTGCGCGCTTTGCCCCCGGGGGTGCGTGTAGGGTTGTGTGTGTGTTGTGTGTGTGGTGTTGGTGGGTTTGTTTTTGGGGGTGTGTGGTGTTTTGTGTGTGGGGCCGCGCGCGCGCCGGTTTTTTTCCCTAATTTACATGCTTGCCCCCCCGAGCGGGGGGGGGGGGGGGTTTGATTTGTTTTGGAGATTGAATTTTAAAACGTCTTTTCACAACAATGGGTTTTTAGACAGAAATAAACCAACCCCAAAAAAAATAATAAAAACACAACAAACAAAAAAAAAATTTAAAAACGGGCTGTGCAAGATTTTTGGGTCTGTTTTTGCGCGCCCCGGGAAACGCGCGCGTGGGGTGTGTTTTGTGTGTTTTGGTGCGTTGTTTGGGGTTGTGTGGGGTGTGTGTTTTTGTTTTGGTGTGTGTGGGTGTGTGTGGTGTGTGCGGTGTTTGGGGAAACTGTGCGAAAAGGCGGGGTTTTGGCGCGGTTGGAAAAGAGGGGGATGTGGTTGGGTGTGTGGTTGGTATTTGGTGTGTGGAGTGTGGGGTGTGTGTTGGGTGTAAACCTAGCACTCATTGTGGGAAAGGCTACGATAAACATTCATACAATAACAAAATGTTTTAAATTTACAAAAAAATTTGAAAGTATAGTGCGGGATAGAACTGATGCAATTTGTATTTTTTTCTTGGGCTGTAATTAAAATCATTTAAAGATCCCCTTTTTTTGTTTACACCTATCCCAGTATGTTGTATAACAGGGATAGCAAGGGGAAAATCAAAAAGAATATGTTCAATTGAAAATTGAAGGGCCACAAGCACATTCTACTTTTTTGGGGAAAATTTTTGGGGTTTTCCATAAATTTTTAAAATTCAAATTTTTGTAAATGAGACTAGAAAAGGGAAAATCTCGAACACGGAAAAATTTTTTGACTTTAAAGGGAACTTTTTCTTTTCTTTAATACGATTTTTCTAACATCGTTTTTAATTCATTTTTTTTCTAATTTTAGTGTATTTAAAAGGTTTTTTCTAATACCCCTTCCTTTCCCCTTTTTCGCGGGATCTACCCAGCCTTTTCTTTCCCCCCAAAATACCACAGTAAATTTAAATCCCAAAAAAATTCCCTACATTAATGCCTTTACTTAAAATTGAATTTTTATTAAGTTTTTTTACGTAAAATATCAAGTCTTTTCGAAACTTTTCCCCATTCCAGTTTTGCAGACTTAGAAAAAAATTTTTTGAGTAAAACAAAAAGAAAAAATGCTATAAATCGCAGTATCAATATCAACTAGGGAAGGATAAGGCCATAAAAATTTTGCAATATTTCTGCAGTAAATACAGAAAAACCTTTTCCCTAGACAAAAGGACTTTTTTAAACTTGAAAGCGGGAAATTTGCAAATCCACCCCCTGTGTATTTTCCCAAAAACTAAAAACCGTCTGAAAAAAATCTTTAAAATTCGGAACCTTATTTTTTTTAGATTTTCCTTTTGGGCTTAAAAACCGGATAAAAGTTTTGATGTTACCCTTTCTTTTTTTTAGAGTTGTATAACTTTTCGAACCCTAGCAAAATAGTTTCCCATTGGGGAAAAAATTTGGGAAAAAAAGGGGACACGTGAGTTTTAGGAAAATTTTAAAAATATCAAAACCCTCAAAAAGACCCATCTGTATATTTCAATATTTTTAAAAGATATAAAATTTTTTGGGCCCCTTTTTTTCGGGAAAATCCGCTTGATTCAAGAAAATGTCTTTTGTCACGGTTTTAAGAAACTGAAAAAACTCTAGGCACATATTTTTTGGCGGGGGGCCAATTTCCCGGGTTGGCCCTCAAAGTTCCCAGATTTAGCTGCTCTGTATTTTTGGGACGTTTTTTGTGTTACTGACACCCCAAGTCCCCAACTTAACAGCCTTCAAACAAAGCTTTGAAATTTTTTTTTGGGCCGTCTGTGGGCTGAGAAATAAACCCTTGACCATAATTAAAATTTCGATGGGAACTAAACTGGTACAAGGTGAAAAATTTTTTTGGAAAAAAACCCCCCCCCTTTTTTCCCCAAAGGACTGAGCTTAATTTTTTTGGGAAAAAAATTTAATCTTTGTCTACTTCCTTATTATGTGTTAAATAGGATATCGCCACTTAATTTTGGGGGTTTAAAATTAAACTCCTAAAAATTTTACGGGCTTTTTGAAATTAAAAAGGTTGTTTTTATAAAAAGCTGGGAGGATGCTTTGGGGGGATCACCATAAAAAAAAAAAGCTTAAATTTTTCCCCTTTTTTCCCCCGGGGGGGGGGGGGGGGGGGGGGGGGAAAAATTTCAAAAACCTTTTTTTTTCCCATGTATAAATCTAACTTTTCTAGCTAAACCCTTGGTATATTTTTTTAAACCCATGTGTAGTAACTCTTTTTTGTTTTTTTTCTGACGTTTGTTTTAAACCATTAGAAATGTCTTTCACATATTGAACGAGTTTGGATATTTTTTAAAAGGAACGTTTGGGAGATCATAAATAAGAATAGTAAAAAGAACGGAGCAATGATAGACCCTTTGAGGAATTCCAATATCAATACCTTTAATGACGAATAGCATGTGCCAATTCTTGTACAAATAGATCCCCCCGCAAAGAAAAAATTTTTTAAAAAAATTGAAACTTTGCCCCACAAATTTCCAGTATGTTTTTTAGTTTTATAAAGCAGTCGAGCAGCCAAACCACAAACATAAGCTTTTCTAATATCAAAAAAAAGGGTAGGCAAGTGTACTTTTTCTTCGGGAAAATTTTTTTTTTAATTTGGATTCGAAATTTTTTGACCAGATGTTCATTTTGTAATCTTTCCTTTCCTGAAACCGCGGGTTTTTTTGGAAATTTTAATTTTTGTTCTTTCGCGAAATGTAAAATACGAGGGTTAAAAAACAATTTTTTCCAAAAACTTACCAACTTGCGATTTTTAAAGCTATTGGACGATAACTGCCAATTTTTGGAACTCCCTTTTCCCCTTTCTTTGGGAAATGGTATTACAACCGTCCTCTTCCAGATTTGTAAGGGAGAGTTCCATTTAAAAACCCAAAATTTTTGGGGAAATGAGAGAATAATTTTCTTCCCAAAAAAAGGGGAAAAGGGAGGGTAAAATTGGGGTTTGAAATACCGTCGATGCCAACAGCAATGGTTGCAAAAAACACTCCAATAATCATTAAAATCCTCAAAGGGTTTTAAAAAAAAATTTTTTAAATAAAGATTTTCAACTTGGGGGAAAAGGGTTTACAATAAAAAAGTTTTTTCTCTTCCCCCTTCTCGGTAGCTTCTTATAATTTTTATGTAAGATTTTATGATGAATTATTCTTTGAAAAAACTTCAACAAATAACTCTGCTTTTTTCTGCTGATGGGGGGTATAGCGTTGTTTTCTAATTTAATGGGATAAAAAGGTAAATGGCATCTGTTCTTTAATTCTTTAAACCCTTTTTCCATTCTTTTTGCAAGTCCTTTGATGTAGATATTTTTTTAAAGGCAAAACGTAATGAAAAAGATACGTTTTGCTTTTTTCCACAACTTTTGGTTTTCTGTTTACTTTTTGCACGTTTCATTGCAATAAAAAATTTTTTTTCCAAATTTTTTGTCCTTTAGCCATGTTTTTTAAGTTTTCTTTTTAAACCCCGCTCCTGCTTCTTTCGATTTTTTTTTCATTCCCCCATCCTTTCCTCTGTACTTTTTATCAAAAAAGCATTTACGGGTTGGGGATTGATTTTTCCAAACAGCGTATAAAAAACTTTTTTTGGGAAAATTTTTCCCAAAAATATATCAGTGTCTTTATGTTTTCCCTGGAAATTTTGATCCAAATTTACAATAGAGGGTTGGGCCCCATAGAGTTCCAGTCAGCACATTGAAAAAAAAACCCTTTGGAATCAAATTTACCTTCTTCTTCATCTTTAATCTTTTCATTTTTAGGTAAAAACAAAAGGGAAATTTTAATCACTTCCTAAAGTGTCTTCCTCTGTTAAACCAATTAGCATTCAAAGAAATCAGGAGATACAACCCTTAAGTAATTTGAGGTTTTGGGCCCGTGATTTGAAACAAACAGGAACCCCCTTGTTACAAATTCCCTCAAATTTAATTTAAAAATAATTTTTGGGAAACCACAATTTTTCCAAAAAAAGCATTGCATTTGGAAAAGGGGCAATCTGGTTCCCCAAAAAAAGGAGAAGTGCATTAAAATCTCCCAATATGATCCAATTTTTTTTTTGAAGAAAAGGGAAAGGGGTCCCTTTTCCCAAAATCTGAATTTTTCTGTGTTTTTGGGGCCTTTTTTGGGTAATATCCGAAAGTAATTTTTATACTAGAATCATTGCTCATTTTTTAATGAAACCCGGTAATAAAAAATTCTTTTTTTTTATCTTTAAAACTGTTGAATTGAGGTCTAACTTTAAAATCTATAAATTTAAAAATCTGATCAAAAATATAAATTTCAGTCTGAATCTTTTAGTTATGTTTTACAGTTTATAAGGAGGGGAGTAGAAAACCCTTTAATTTAAAAATTTGAATTGTTCCCACATAAAAGACTGCCCAAAAAACCCAAAAAACAAAAAAATTTTTTGGGAAAAATTTTAGTTTTCAAAAAAAAGTAGATTTTTAACGAAGGGGTCTACAGTTCCATTGTAAACGTAAATAATTGTTTAACATTTTTTATAATAAGTGGGGAGAATAACCCGTTATAAAAAAAACGTTGGGCAAAAGTCAGTAAGGTGAAATTTCGGGGCCCAAGGTTTCGCCCGGGGCCCCCCAGGGAAAGGCACTCTTTGGGGGTGCGCCAGGGCCCGTCCCCTTGCTGGAAAGGTCCCCCATGAAAACTTTAAACCATGCCCCAAGGGGCAGGGTATTGGGGGCGCCTCCTTTGGGGCCTTCCCACAAAAAAGCGGTGGCCCTGACGCCCCAAGGGGTTTCCAGCGAGGGTGCTGGTGCCCCCCGTCTGTTTGGGGGGATGTAGTTTCCTTTTATCAGCCGGTTTTTCGTGGAGGGCCAAATTCCATTGGGAAAAAAAAGGGGCACGTTTTTGCCCTGGGGAGCTTTTGGGAAGGAAGGGCGTTGAACAACTCCCCCTTGCTTTGCAAAAATTCGATCCTTCACTGGGGGCCCCTCTACTAACAACAAACTTGGGGTTTGGATTAATTTTTTTTTTTCTTTTTTTTACAAGTGCCCGGGCACTCTAAAGCCACTGTCTTGGGGGCTTTTCCCTTTTTAAATCGTTTTTTACCCCCCGTAAACACCCAAACAGTCAGCAGTCCTTTAAACCGGGCCCTTTGGGGTCGCCCTAGGGTTTTTTTCACAGGCCTCCAAACGGGGGAGGGGTTTTAAACCAGATGTAACAAACCCCCGTACCCCAAACGACGTGGGTTATAAACTTCTCCCTCGTGGGAAACAGGGGAAAAGAATTTAAACCCTTTGGCCGACCAGACTGGTTAAAGTCATCCCCCCCGTTTTCCCTTTGCTTTGACGACATGACAGGCTTTGGGTTTTTGTTTCGTGGAAAAAAGAAACGGCGTCATTCTTTAAAATTTTTTGACGGCACAATTCTGGCCTGAACCTGCTGGGGAGTTTTTTTTGGGCCCTTTTTTGGGAAAGGGGAATTTTTAAGCATGCCCGGGGTAAGAAAGGGGGACGTTAGGTTTAAGGTGAAAGGGGTGTCACCAAATCACTGTTTCCTTTGGGGGGAGCTGGGCTGGGGGGCAGAACAATGGTAAGTGGTTTGCTCCTTTTCAGTCCTTTTCCTTCCCTTCCCCATGGTGGGGCTCCTCTCGCAACGCTGATGAAGGGGGCTTCCCCATGCCCCTCTTCTAAACTGGAGAAATTTTTTTTAACCATCTTCAAATGACTCCTTTAGCCCCTTTAACTCAGAGAGGGGTTTTTCACAGAAGGGAGTTTGTTCGGCGTATTCTGAAAAAGTCAGGTAGTTGGGGGTCACCGGGGGAATTTTTTCCCAGACTTTCAGCCCTTTTTTTCCCCCTGACCGACGGATGTTCTCCAAAACTGGGTTTTGTTTTACCGCCGGCATTTCTTGTCTTTGTTTTTGAGGGGGGGGGGGGGGGGGGGGGGGGGGGGGGGGGGGGGGGGGGGGGGGTTGGGGGGGGGGGGTTTTGGGGGGGGGTTTTTGGGGGGGGGGGGGGGGGGGGGGGGGGGGGGGGGGGGGGGGGGGGGGGGGGGGGGGGGGGGGGGGGGGGGGGGGGGGGGGGGGGGGGGGTTTTTTTTTTTTTTTTTTTGGGGGTTTTTTGGGGGGGGGGGGGGGGGGGGGGGGGGGGGGGGGGGCTTTGGTTTGTGCGAACGGAGAAGCAGTGTCGGTCGAGGGCTAATCGTGGAGATGTCAGTATTGGTGGTCACCGGGTGATTTCGAGACTTTCAGCCGTTTCTCCATCTGACCGACGGAGTTCTCCAAAACTGGATTTTGTTCACCGCCGGCATTTCTGTGTCTATTGTTTCGACGTTCGTCGGTTTAGGCAGCTTTTTGGGCTTCCTCCGTGTCGAGCGTTTTCGATTTGCCATAGATGAGCGATTTTCTTTCCTCTGCTGTAATGTCCTCTGACTAATCCGCCATGTTGGCGCAGGAATCCGAGCGTGTGTGTATATGTGTGTGTGTTTGTGTGTGTGTGTGTGTGTGTGTGTGTGAGTGTGTGTGTGTGTGTGTGTGTGTGTGTGTGTGTGTGTGTGTGTGTGTGTGTGTGACGAAAATGTTGGCAACGTTAGTGATATCTGTCCCTTCAATCGCCCTATCTCAAACGACGAAATTCTACTGGTATGAAAAAAAAAAACCCTGAAAAATGGCAAAACTTCTCGTCCAGATGGAAGATATGGAGAGATAATTAAAATGCTTGCAATTCAGAATTAGTTACTGGTTTTCTAAAGAGGCTTTTTAAATGCTTTGTTTGACATGAGACTTTTTCCAGATGTCTGGATAGAGTCAATTGTCTTTCCATTATATAAAAAGGGTGATGCCAATAACCCAAACAACTATCGAGGAATATGACCTGAGCAACATTTGTAGTGATTTCTATAGCACTGTTATTAATAGAAACTTCAGGAGTGGGTAGAGGAAGATAGCCTGACTGGATTTAAACAGAATTAGTCAACAATTGATCATTATGTTCACCTGGAAGTCAATTGTTAAAAAATAATTTGGACTGGATAGTAAATTATATGTAGCCTTTATAGATTTTGACAAAGCTTTGGATTCTGTTTTATAGAAGTATCTTTTGGCCTATTTTGATTACAAATGGTGTTTGTGATAAATTGTATGTGAGTAGTATTAGCGTGTGACATGAGTGAATTGTAGAGGCTGCCTTACAGATTACATATATTGTACATCCATGGTAAAACAAGATGTTTGTATCCCTGTTTTGTTCTCCTTTTTTAATCAATGAAGCAAAAGGGGTTTGTTTTTGTTGTACCCCTTTTGAACAAAGTGTTGGTTACCCTAGCGAAATTTCGCTTGGCAGAACAAAAAATGACTTCCAGGAGAAAAGTGCTGTCCTGGTGAAGCAATACTGGCCTCAAAAAAAACATTATCTGATTTCCTTGACAAAAATTTTCCCGGATGTGCCACACGATATTGATCGGCGATTTTACACATGTTTTCAGCATTGCTTAAAGATCGTTCTTCAAGAAAATGGCTGAGTCTTTTGACACACGTGAAGGATATGTTCACGTAATATAAGTCACGTAACTTATCAAAAGCTGACCATAAGCTTCCAAATTAAAAAAAAAATGTCACACCTGCCACTCTTTAAAAATGAATTAAATTTGACAGAAATGTGCAATATGCCATTAATGTAAAATGTGATTTAGAATACTCCATTATTGCCCCCATGTCCAGTACCATCAATACAGGAAATGCGTTGCTGTAGGGTTCCAGTAAAAGTCGATAACAGATCATGTATAATGTCATCTCAGTGTTTTATCCCAATGACCAATGCAGATAACAGATTGGAGACAAAAAATACCCATTTTACAAAGGAAAAAAAAAAGGATCATATATCAAGATTTCAGTGCACATGCTCTTGTGCGGGATAGAAGCTTTCTCTAAACTTACATGTAACAGATTTTGCATAAAGTAATTATTGTCGATTCTAATCTAATCTTATGAAATGACAGACGAATTAAACCAGCATGCCAGATGTCTCAAAACGCAACCCTGATGCAGCAGACCTGTTGCTGGTATCTCCTGATCTAGCAGCCAACTATGACTGGTCCGCAGGGAAGATTGCTTAGGAATTTTTCGTCTCCTTTTCCGTAAACCTAAAGGACACCATCTTCAGATAACGAAGAGAAAATACCTGAATCTAACATAACTTTCTAACTGAGATAACGAAGAGAAAAATACCTAAATCTAAGCATAAACTTCTAACTGAACCTATCGGAACACTTTTTTTTAAAAAACAAAAGGCATTGCCTGTATTGAAACGTAAGACCACAATTTTCTTTTAATCCCAATTTCCCGAGGAATATAATTTCCTGCACCTGACACGTTTTCCGAGGTGTATATCATGAGAAAATGTGTAAATACTTTTGGGAACGTGTGGTAGAAGGAAGAGTATCAATTGGGCCGTCAAATCAGTACGTCATAGTTAATAAAAGAAATGGATCGAAATGAGACTGGGTCAAATTATTCGCTTACGCAAAAAGGCCGTATTGGATAATCTGTTTGAAAGCGAAAGAACAGAATCAAAAGATGCCTCCGAAGTGTGGGAAAAGAAGTAGGAAAGATGAACAATAGCCACACAAAGAGAAGAGAGAGAGAGAGAGAGAGAGAGAGAGAGAGAGAGAGAGAGAGTTAATAGATAGATAGACAGTGTCATGCGCCCCGGGAAAAAAAGTATGATTTTCCCTTTTGTGCACTTTAATCTGACAGACCTGCTCTGCAGATTCTTGGTATGTTTTTTCGGAGAACTTTAACTGGAGTGAATGAAAACTCACCTTTACACGGTCCTTGCTAACTCAGTGATCATGTCTTTTTTAAATAGTGATTTGTGCTGTTGGGAAAAACAGACTGCCTTTCACTTTCACGGAAACAGCAGACTAGCTAAGAAGAGAGAGAGAGAGAGAGAGAGAGAGAGAGAGAGAGAGAGAGAGAGAGAGAGAGATTATCTAAGAGGAGAAGAAGAGAACGAAGTATGAATTTAGAGAGAGAGAGAGAGAGAGAGAGAGAGAGAGAGAGAGAGAGAGAGAGAGAGAGAGAGTTCAACTCTCAACTATTTGCAGGCTCGTTTATCATTGATCCTTGGGTGAGTATGGGATGTGTGAACTTATTTGATAATTTTTTAATACAACCACTTTATCGCGATCTCAAAGTTCGATCGTTTATTTTCATTGATAATTTTCAATACAACCACTTTATCGCGATCTCAAAGTTCGATCGTTTATTTTCATTGATAATTTCCAATACAAACCCCTTTATCGCGATCTCAAAGTTGGATCATTTATTTTCATTGATAATTTCCAATACAACCACTTTAATCGCGATCTCAAAGTTCGATCATTTATTTTCATTGATAATTTTCAATACAACCACTTTATCGCGATCTCAAAGTTCGATCGTTTATTTTCATTTTTGCTCATGATCGGAGTTATTTTCAAATTCTACCCCGTTCACACATCAGATAGGTAAGATGTGGATCCTATGATCGACGTGTCAAAAAGTAAATTCCATGTAAGTTATTAATTAAGATTACTAATAGAGTGCCTCGTCTTTCTAGGTCGAGCACGCTCAAACTTGGAAGTACTGGCATGAATGTGTCCCTCGCAGCCCTTGAGGTAATCCAGGAGCTACGGGACTTTGGATTATCAGCAAACAAGAGGGGTTGGTCATAAAGAATTCCCCACTTGGGAAAGAATTTCTGCATTGAGAGAAATTTTGATTTAGAGCAATTGGAAATCTGTGAGCATTGTGAGTCTGTGCGTGAGTGCTGTTGTGTGACAGACAGACAGACTGACAGAAGTCAAGAAAAAAAGGGAAAAAAGATAGATAGATAGATAGATAGATAGATAGATAGATAGATAGATGATTGATTGATTGATAGAGGGATGGATAGATAGAGCAGATAGATTGCTTGCTTGCTTGATTGATTGATAAAGATAGACACAAGACAGACAGACAGACAGACACACACCACACACACACACACACACACACACACACACACACACACACACACACACACTGACACAAAAATCTAATCGGGATCGCAAACTGTTGGTTCGGGTTCATTTGGTCTCTTCATTGCAAAACTATTGTCCTTATTATCTGATCTCTTCATTGCAAATAGTTAGGACTTATACATCGATCCCTTTGTGACGTGACAATTGACAGCCACACACCACCCTTTAAACCCCCCCTTCTACTGCCCCACCTCCGCCCCCTCTCTCTATTTCCCTCTCTCTTTGTCTCAGAAACGGCAGTCAAGATTCTAATCCACGTTGACTCACCCCCCCCCCCCCCCCCCCCCCCCCTATCGTCTCCCCCCCCTCTCCACACCTTTTCGGTTGGGTTTATGTTTGATATTTCCGTGTGTGTGTGTGTGTGTGTGTGTGGGGCCCGGGGCGTGTGTGCGTGTGCATGCGTGCGTGCGTGCGTGTGTGTGTGTGTTGTGTGTGTGTGTGTGTGTGTGTTGTGTGTGTGTGTGTACGCGCGCGCGTGTGTGTTTCGTGTGCATGTATGTGTGACATGCGGGTGTTTTTGTACTCCCAGTTCTTATAGAACAGGGAGTAATTTACGATGGAAACAAAGAAATGCGTTTGTGTGTGGGTTGTGTGTGTTTGTGTGTTTTGTTGTGTGTGTTTTGTGTGTGTGTGTGTGTGTGTGTCCGTCCGTCCGTCCCGTGGTCAAAAGTGTTACACTCTCTCCAGACAAAACTAATGGGCCGATCTTTCTGAAAATTTGTAGGTATGTTTACTAGGGTCAAGGATGATGCCCGATGTGTTATTTTACCGTATAGCCGTTACTAACGGCCGTAAGGGACCATAACGGTTTTCCTTCTTTATGGAATACCTCAGAAAGTACTTGGTCAATCTCTCTGAAAATTTGTAGGCATATTCATTATAGGTCACGGATCATGCGCTATGTTCTATTTTACCGTTATAGCCGTTACTAACGGCCATAAGGGCCTATAACGGTTTCTTCTTTATGGAATATCTCAGAAAGTACTTGGTTGATCTTTCTGAAAATTTGTAGGCATGTTCATTATGGGTCACGGATGATGCCCGATGTGTGTGTGTGTGTGTGTGCGTGTGTGTGTGTGTGTGTGTGTGTGTGTGTGTGTGTGTGTGTGTGTGTGTGTGTGTGTGTGTGTGTTTTACCGTTATAGCCGTTACTACAGATTAAGTATATGTAATCTCCTTAGTCTGTGGCCGTTACTAACGGCCATAACGTCCCACAACGGTTTTCCTTCTGTATGGAATATCTTAGAAAGTACTTGCCGATCTTTCTGAAAATTTGTAGGCATGTTCATTATGGGTCACGGATGATGCCCGATGTGTTATTTTACCGTTATTGATGTTACTAACGGCTATAACAGCCCGTAACGATTTTCCTTCTTTATAGAATATCTTACAAAGTATTTGACCGATTTTTCTGAAAATTTCTAGTATGTTCATTATGGGTCAAGGATGATGTGTTATTTTAACCGTTATAAACCGTTACTAACGGCTATAAAGGTTTCCCTTTTTATGGAATATCTCAGAAAGTACTTGGCTGATC
>CM031622.1:22530490-22532016 GCA_018398815.1 Conus ventricosus | reverse complement strand
CCCTATCGTTTGACAAAATTTTCCCGAGTCCACACGATATTGATCGGCGAGTTTACACATGTTTTCAGCATTGCTTAAAGATCGTTCTTTCAAGAAAATGGCTGAGTCTTTTGACACACGTGAGGATATGTTCACGTAATATTAAGTCACGTAACTTATCAAAAGCTGACCATAACTTCCAAATTAAAAAAAAATGTCACTACCTGCCACTCTTAAAATGAATTAAATTTGACAGAAATGTGCAATATGCCATTTAGTAAAATGTGATTTAGAATACTCCATTATTGTCCCATGTCCAGTACCATCTAATACAGGAGAATGCGTTGCTGTAGGGTTCCAGTAAAAGTCGATAACAGATCAGTGTATAATGTCATCTCAGTGTTTTATCCCAATGACCAATGCAGATAACAGATTGGAGACAAAAAATACCCATTTTACAAAGGAAAAAAAAAAAGGATCATATATCAAGATTTCAGTGCACATGCTCTTGTGCGGGATAGAAGCTGCTCTAAACTTACATGTAACAGATTTGCATAAAGTAATTATTGTCGATTCTAATCTAATCTTATGAAATGACAGACGAATTACCAGCATGCCAGATGTCTCAATACGCAACCTGATGCAGCAGACCTGTTGCTGGTATCCCTGATCTAGCAGCCAACTATGACTGGTCCGCAGGGAAGATTGCTTAGGAAGTTATCGTCTTCCTTTTCCGGTAAACTAAAGGACACCATCTTCAGATAACGAAGAGAAAATACCTGAATCTAAGCATAACTTTCTAACTGAGATAACGAAGAGAAAGTACCTAAATCTAAGCATAAACTTTCTAACTGAGAACCTATCGAACACTTTTTTTTAAAAAACAAATGGCATTGCCTGTATTGAAACGTAAAGACCACAATTTTCTTTTAATCCCAATTTCAGAGGAATATATAATTTCCTGCACCTGGACACGTTGCCGAGGTGTATATACATGAGAAAATGTGTGTAAATACTTTGGTAACGTGTGGTAGAAGGAAGAGTATCAATTGGCCGTCAAATCAGTACGTCATAGTTAATAAAAGAAATGGATCTGAAATGAGACTGGGTCAAATTATTCGCTTACGCAAAAAGGCCGTATTGGATAATCTGTTTGAAAGCGAAAGAACAGAATCAAAAGATGCCTCCGAAGTGTGGGAAAAGAAGTAGGAAAGATGAACAATAGCCACACAAAGAGAAGAGAGAGAGAGAGAGAGAGAGAGAGAGAGAGGAGAGAGAGAGAGAGTTAATAGATAGATAGACAGTGTCATGCGCCCCGGGAAAAAAGTATGATTTTCCCTTTTTGTGCACTTTAATCTGACAGACCTGCTCTGCAGATTCTTGGTATGTTTTTCGGAGAACTTTAACTGGAGTGAATGAAAACTCACCTTTACACGGTCCTTGCTACTCAGTGATCAGTTCTTTTTAAATAGTGATTTGTGCTGTTGGGAAGAAAACAGACTGCCTTTCACTTTCACGGAAACAGCAGACTAGCTAAGAAGAGAGGA
>CM031622.1:22495490-22525490 GCA_018398815.1 Conus ventricosus | reverse complement strand
CACTCTAGTGTTTATTTCTCGACCGTGTTTTGGACATTTTTGTCGTTACTGAGATGACTTCGCTCCCCCACCCCCTCCAATACCCGTCAACCCTTCACCTACTCCCCCCCCCCCCCCCCCCCCCCCCCCCTCCCCCCCCCCCCCCCCCCCCCCCCCCCCCCCCCCCCCCCCCCCCCCCCCCCCCCCCCCCCCCCCCCCCCCCCCCCCCCCCCACCCCCCCCCCCCCCCCTCCCCCCCCCCCTCCCCCCCCCCCCCCCCCCCCCCCCCCCCCCCCCCCCCCCCCCCCCCCCCCCCCCCCCCCCCCCCCCCCCCCCCCCCCCCCCCCCCCCCCCCCCCCCCCCCCCCACACACACCATCACACACTTCGTGTTTATTTTCTCGATGGTGATTCAAACAGTTTGTCATCAACGTGTGATGAACTCCTACTCCCCCCCCCCCTACTCATCCACCCCGTCCATCTTCGTCATACCCCCCCCCCCCCCCCCCCCCCCCCCCCCCCCCCCCCCCCCCACATTTTCCAGTGATGAGAAAGTGCGTGCTGGACCTGAACCTTCTGTTCTTTCCCTATCTCCTCCCTCCTCTCCCTATCCCCTCTCTCCCACCCCACCTTACCCCTCCCACCTCTCTGTCTCCAATTAACTTCCAATGAAGGAAATCGATCTCTGTGTTTAGATTGGTCTTATGCTCCAGGTATTTCCTCCTCATCCCAGGTCAAGGTCCTCCTCTCCTTTTTGTCCTCCCTTTTCTTTTTGTTCTTGTCTTCTTCTTCTTTAATTCTCTTTTTTTCCCCTCAATCATGTCAGGATTTTTATTTTTCTTTCCTTTGTCTTTTTCTTTTCATCAGTATTTCACCCTCACGATGCAAGTCTGTATATTATCAATGATGGACATTCTTTGCTGTTCTTAAGTCTCCTGTTCGGTCGTTTGATGCAGTCGTCCTGAGTCTGTAGCATCTATCTCAATGATGGACCATTCCTCTTGCTGTTTTAAGAGTTCTGTCGTTTGATACAGGTGTCTGTGTTTATTTAGTACTATTGGGTATGTGCTTGCTGACGCTTTCATTTCTGTGTATGGTGAGAGAGAGAGAGAGAGAGATGAGAGAAGAGAGAGAAGAGAGAACTGAGAGAGAGGACAAGAGACAGAGCCTGAGAGTAGAAGGTTAGCTACGGGCTGGACTTGATCACAGTTATCCCCTCCGTTTCTTTCTTGGTCACCAACAAAATCCATGGAAGGAAGCTCTCCTTGAAACGCAATCGAAACATAATACAAGGAGAGACGCAAGGAATGGAGCGGACTGTATGGAAGGTAGGATCAATCATACGTTGTCGGTTAAGAGAGAGCAGAGAGAGAGAGGCAGACGGCAGGGCAGACAGACACAAATGAGGCAGCCAAGGCAGGACTGACACAAAGTGGGGCAGACAGACGGACGGGGGAGAAGAGTGAGAGAGAGAGAGAGAGAGAGTGATGAGAGAGGAAAGAAGAGGAGGAGGAAGAGAGAGAGAGAGGACAGAGAGAGACAGAGATGAGATGAGAGAGAGGAGAGGGTGGGAGGGGAGGCAGGCAGACGGACGGGCAGATAGACCACAAATGTGTGTGTGTGGTGTGTGTGTGTGTGTGGGTGTGTGTGTGTGTGTGTGTGTGTGTGTGTAGTGTGTGAGAGAGAGAGAGAGAGTGATAGAGAGGAGTGAGAGAGAGAGAGAAGAGAGGAGTATTTATCAATATTTCTGGATTCCATACTCTCTGTCAAAATTGATTGCAAAGAGATATTGCAGACTTAGTTCTTGTTGTGATAGTGAGCACATTTTGGCCTGACAATAACAATAATTTATGTACTTATAATACGTATCGTTTATCCTCTGCCATTTTGTTTTATTTCCCAAATGGCATGGACACTCTGTTACTTAATGGGGAGTTTCAATCCCTACGATTTCTTACTTTAACAGCAATAATTTCACAGCCAACACAAAAGCCAATGGGGGAATGGGCATCCCTATTGATACCGCAGAACACATCAAAAGGCACTGAAATCCATCCACCGTGGTTAACTGAACTTACCGTACCTTTCATTAAAATAGAAACCCATCTTTGAAAAGCCAAAAATAGAGAAAACAAAACATGTAAAAGGAAAGTCTAAGAAACAGAATCAAAAGCCATTAAAAAATCCATCGCAAGTAAATATCCAGCTGCATTTGTGGTATTTAGTAATTGGATGACTCATCAATCGATCTAAGTATTGTGGTTTATGTTTTTCCTTTAAGGTAACCCACCTGATATTCGTAAATCAATTTATGGATAACAGAGTTTAATCTCTCTGCTATTTTTTTTTTTTTTTTTGCATGAAGCTATTGCTGTCAAGTTTTTTTTAAATTATCTTTGTCTAACTCTGACATGTGTAATAAAGTAGTTTCAAAACGGAGTGACTGAGGGGGGGAAAATGGAGCAAAATTTAGAAAAAGCGGGGGTTAGTTATCGCCAAGGACACAGACAAACAGAGTACAGGACAAGACACAATGCATATCAGCCTCTTGGGTCTTCGTCAGGCGAAAACAAATAACATTTAGGACAGTGAAAACGAAAGAACGAGAAACCACTTATCTTCTATATTCGGCACAAGATCAAAATGGCCGCTGGACGAAAACGAGGCCACCCAGGAGGGCATCATGGGAGCCAAAATAGTAAAGAGAGGGGGGGGGGGGGGACGGGAAGAGGCGGTCTATAGGGGTATGGGGATGGGATGAAGCAGTGGGGTTTGTATTTTGTTTTGTAGAATGGTTATAGTATATCAGTGACGGTTAGTGATTATGGGGGATTGATAATAGTGCTTGGGGATGGGGGGGGGGGGGGGGGGGGGAGGTTAAAAGTAAAATAAATAAATAAATGGTAGCAATGATAATAATGATAAAAATAATAATAAATGAATTGTCACCGATCGGCGATACTAATCCCGCCGTCCATGTGGTTGGAGTAATGGTAGCTCAGAAATAGAGAGCGTGTGCATATGTGTATATGTGCGTGTGCGAGCGTGCGTGTGTAAGATTGGGGTTTTGGTTAAGGTGGGGGTTTTTAGGTGGGTAGGGGGGGGGGGGGTTTTTAAGACATAAAATTTTTAAATTTCCCAATCGTCACTTTTTGGAAGGGAGGGAAAAGGGGGGGGGTTGGTTCCATTCCCGTTTTTTTCCTTTTGTTATTTTGGGTTCTACACCAGAAAAGGGGGGGCCCAAGGATATCGGCTGTTGTTGTTTTGGTAAGTTTGTGATTTTGGGGTGGTAAATTGTCGGGGTTTTTGAAACGAGAAACAATTACCCGGGTTGGGGCCCGGGGGGTTTTTTTTCCCCGGGAGGGGATACGTGCTTGACAATCGTTTTTTTTGTGTTGTGAGTAGAGTTGTTGGGTTTCCCGCCCGGGTTGGAATGCTTTTGGGGGTTAGCTTCATTCGGCCCCTGGTTTTCGTCGGATGTGGCGCGCTTGTGGGTTGCGGGGGAAAGCCCCTTTGTGAGCTAAGGGACTTCGAGTCATTTTTGGGGGCCAGGCCCTTTCGTGGGTCGGGGTTTTCCCTTGGGGCCTGGGGGCCGGGGTTTTGTGTGTCTTTTTGGGGCACCCATTTTCAGCCAGTTGTAAACTGGTGTGGTTGATCTTTCTTTTTGGCCCGGTTGGTGATCCGTTATGTTCGTGGTGTTGTGGTTTTCGGGGTGTCTTGTATTGGCGGGTTCTGTGCCCGTTCTTTTGGCACCCACTTACCCCGTTTTAGAAGGGTTTGTGGTTGATCGTTTTGTCTGCCAGGTTGGTGATCGTTATGTTCGTGGTGTTGGGGGTTCGTGGGGTTTGTCATTTTTGGGGTTCCCCCGGGTTTTTCAGGGTTCGTCTTTTTTGCACCCATTCACCCATTTTGCGAACTGGTGTGGTTTGAAGTTTTTCTCCCCAGGTTGGTGTTTGGGTTAGGTTCAGGGTTGGTGTCATTCGTTTTGTTGGTTTTTTATGGCGATTTTGTATGTAGTTTTTTTCCAATGCTAGGGTTAGTTAAATTTATGTTTGTTGCGTATACTGGTTGTTGGTATGTGTCGTCGGGTTTTGTGATTGAAATTTTTGGGTCGCCGGTTTGGGTTTGTTTGTTGCTTTTTTCTTTTATTTTTTTTTAAGGGAGGGAACATAGGGGTTTCCCGGGAGTTCAAATTGTCATGTGAATTTTAAGCTGCCCAATGTGGTTCGATATAAAAACCCGTTGAGGTGGGTTGATGAGTTTATTGGTTGGGTTAGTTCATTTTTTTTAATTTCGGGGGGGGTCAGTAAGAAGGAAAACGAGGTTGCATTTTGTTGATCAGGGGTTTGAGTCAGGTGCAGATGTGTTGCGGGGAAATCGTTAAGGGATTGTGCTAAATTTTCATTTGTAAAAAAATTTGTATTCTTTAAAATTTGAGTAACGATTTCGGGATTTAAACCTGACAGTTGGGAAAATTGGTTAATGGCAGTGGGGAAGGTAATTGGTTTTCGAATGGTTTATACGGGAGTACGGTCGTGTTATTCAATTCTATTGGTGTCTTTTCACTTTCTTTTAGGTATGGTTCTGAGGGGTGCCCGGCGCTTTGCAGATGTATCTGTGCTTAGGGTTTTTGGTACGGACAGTGGGGAACCATATGGTTAGAATTTTTTTTTTTTTTTTTTTAAATAAATGACAGTGTCACACATCCCGGGATGTATGTTTGTGCAAAATTTGGGTTGGGGGAAAGATATTTTTGGGGTTTGCAGGGGGGGAACCGTCCCGTTATGAATTTTAGTATTTGGGGGAAAAAAGGGGTGAGGAAAAAGTTTAAGGGGGTAGTCAGATTTGATAGGAGAAAAAGGAGGTGTGCGCAGGTAATATTATAGGAAGTATGGTTTTGTTGGAAAAAGGTTTAAAACACGGGGGTTATCGACAAGAGATGAATGGGGGTGGGGTGCTGGATGAAATTTTGTGAACAAATATGTTTTGAAAATTGATTAAAATTTGACGGAAAAGGGGGATGAGTTGTGAAGGATTGTAGCGGGCGACCCCGATTTTTTTTGAAATGCTTAGAATTTTGTAAACCCTTTTAGAAATTAATAATTTTCTTTTGTTCTTTTGTTGTTTTTTTTAAATGTGGTTTAAACTATGATTACTTGGGCAAAAATTTCCCTTTGTGAGTTTGCCCATTTTCCCAAATTTTTTTGTTTGTTTTTCCCTTTGGGGGGCCCCATGGAGTCCGTATTGGTTTGCTTGGGTTTGGGGAAATTTTTCCCCGGGAAAATTTGGGTTGTCGAGTCAAAATTTCAAATGAAATTAGCGGGGTGGGGCTCAGGGAGAATTTGTTTTGTTGTGTGGTAAAGGTTGGCGGGAAAATGGTTTCTGAAAACCCAAAAGAAAAGGGGGTTATGGGGGGTGTATTAAAATTTCAAGGGTCATTCTTTCCCCCGGGGTGGGAGGTAGGAAGGGGAGGTGGGATTTTAAAGTTTTCCCAGGTAGTATGGGCTTGATGACTGGGGTGGGTAGCAAACTTTTCAGTAGGGGGCCCTACAGTTGTGTGCAGGGGGGATCCTGTTCCGCCCTGGGGTGGGGCAGACCCCCGCATTTGCTGCCCCGGTGGGCGGGGGTGGGGGCATTTTCCCCTTTGCCTGTTGCTTTGGGGGGGGAAGGGGCCCGGTTCCCGTCTGGGGTTTGCAGCTTCTTCCTCCCGGGGGTTTTTTCCTGGAGTTCTCCAGCCCCTGTTGCTCTACCCTTTTTGGGGGCCCCCTGTGAGAGGGCGTTTGCACCAGCCTTCCCCTCACCCTCAGGGCCCGGGGGGGCCCTTCAGAGGAGGGGGTGTCCTTCGACCCCCGGCCCGGGGTCGGGGAGGGCTTTTTGGGGTGGGGTTTTTTGCCCCGGGGTGTCGTGCCCAGCGAGGGGGGGAAAGTAGACCGTGAGGAGTACGGTCGGGGGGGGGGGTTTTGTAGAGTTTTTGGGGTGTCAGTGGTGAGGCCACGGGCCCAGGCTGAGGAGCGGAGTCACCCGTGGGAGGGGGTACCCGGGTGAGGGCCCAACGGCCCGCGCGGGGGGAGCGGGGGTCTTTCCGTGGAGGAGGTCAGCCTGGGGGGCCCAGGGCCCGCGCGGGGGGGAAAGGGGGAGTCATCCGTGGAGGAGTCATTCTGTGAGGGCCCCCGGGACTTTCCCAAAGGGAAACTGGAGTTTTTCCGGGCCCGGGATGGGGTTGGGCCCCAGGGGTTTTGTAAAAGGGGTTTTTGTGTAGCGTTAGGCAGTGGGTGGGGTTTTTAGCTATGCCCCCTTTTTGGGGAAACGAAAGTGGCCAGCCAGGTGGGGGTTACTTGTCGTTGCCTCCCCTTAAGGGACGCAGGACCAGGGGTTTAGTGGTCCCGGGGTCAAAAGGGGAAGGGTGGGCCCGGGGGAGGGTGTGGGGGGTTTAAGGGGTTTAAGTTTAGACCCCTTGGGTTTTTTTTGGCCCCAAATTGGGTTACCCCCCGTGTGGGGCTTTTCTCTGCGCCCCTAGGCGCAGTGATAACCGCAACGGGTTGTTTTTTTTATAGGTTGGGTTTCAGGGTGTAGTAGGGTGGGGTGGGTCAGGAAGAAGTGGGAAAACCGGTGTGGGGTTTGTAGTGGGGGGGGCCGGGGGGGGTGGTGGGCCCAAAAGTGTGTTTGTAAAAATAAAAAAAAGTGCCCCATGTTTGAAAAGCTGTGTTTTGTGTTTGTATTGTCTGCTTATTTGGAAAATAGGTGGGGGGAAAGGGGGGTTTTGGGGGCCTTTCCGGCCCCAAAGCGCCCCGTGAATTTTGGTGGGTGGGGGGGGTAATTCTTGGGGGTTTTTGGGAAGGCGATGGGGTTAGCTAGAAGGGAGGTGGGGGGTGTTGTGCCCGGGTTTGGTACGGGGGAGTGGTGGGGGGTTTGGTGGGAGCGTCCCAGTCCCCGGGGAGGGGGTTTGTGTGCCCCTGTTCATTTAAGGATGTTCTAGTGGTTGGGGGCCGGGCACTTGTTTTGGGGTGTGAAGGGGTTTGGGCGTTTACCGAGTGGTGGGGTTTATGAGTGATAAATAAATATTGAGTGGGTTTTGGGAAAGTGTGAGGACTAGCAGGCAGGTAGGGGTGGGGGTGGGGGAAAAAGGGGTTAAGGCTTTGTTGCCCCTTTGTGGAAAACCCCCAGTGGTTTTATGTAGAGGGGTTTCCCCACCCCGGGCCCTGAACGCTTTTTGTGCTCGGATTTTCCTGTGGGGTTTAAAGGGGGCAGATTTAAAAAAGCCCAGGGGGAAGTGGTGGAAAGCTCGGGGTGCTTTGTTTTTTTAATAAGGTGTGTTTGGGAGTGCTTTATAAACTTGTGGGGGTTGAAAAGTGCACTGTGATGGGGGGGTTTGCGGCCCCCCCAGGAAAGGGGGAGGGCCTTTGACTTGTTTTTTCATGTGAACTGGTGCGCTTTTGCCAGTGGAGGGGTTGACCCCGGGTGTCACGTGATTCAGTCAGTGGCCGGGAAGTGTTTGAAAAATTTGCATGGGTTGGGGGCTCATGTGGGTATGGGAAAAAAAGGGGTGGGGTGGAGTTGTGCTGGTTTGCGTGATCTTTGGGAGTATTGTGTGGTTTTTCCGGGGCAAGAAAAGTAGTCAGGAACCCCCAGTTGCGCTCAGAGCTTTACTGTCCGTTGCTAGTCTGTGGGTAGGTGTACCCTATTCAAAACACCCGAGCCCTCCGATTTACGCCCCGATAGGGGTCATGGATCACGGGCCCACTACGGCGTACCAAACTAAGGTTAGGCCCGGGGTTTGGGGGGGTGGATCAAGAAAAGGGGACAGGGGTTTAGGGGGAAGTTTGCAATTTGGGGAAAACCGGTTTGATGGGTTTAGGGGGGGTGATCTCCCCAAGTTCGTAAAGACTGGGTTTGCGTAATAAAGACGAGAAGAAAAAGGGGTTTTAAAGCAGGGGAAATGAGGATGAAAAGGGATAGCGAGAGAAGCAGAGTTGGAGCCCCGGATGGGGAGAAAGTGAGGCAGAAGAAAAGGGCCCGAAAAAGGAGAAAGTTGTTTAGGCAGGGGGGAAGTTAGAGATGAGAGAGGAAGATTAAAGAAGAGAAAGCTGCTGGGCCCGGGGAGGTTTAGAGATGCAGCAGGGAAAGATTGAAGGGGGGGGAAAGGGCGGCTAGGCGAGGGATTTAGCGATGAAGCAGGGGGGGAAAAAATTTAAAGAGGGGGGAAAGTGATAGGCGGGAGGTTTGGGAAGGGGGAGAAAGCGATAGGAAAGGGAAGATGGGGTTAAAGCGGGCCCGATTTTAGATCTAAACCGGAAAAAGGAAAGTTAAAAGTGAGTTAGAGGCAAGAGAGCGGAGTTTAAAATACAAAGGGGACAGGCCTCATATGAAGCGAGAAAAAAAAGCTTGTTTGAGGGAAAAGGAAACGAAGCGTGCCCACCTTGACCCGTTAGGAGAGAACGAGGGACGTGGACTTTCATGGCCAATTTGAGCGTGTACCCCAGAGTGCAAGTGGGGAGGACCCAGGGCCCCCACACGTCTGATGTCTCTGTGAGGGGGGAAAAGGCTAGGAAGCAGTGTTTGGGGTTTTGAGTGTGGAGGAGTTGGGCGACTAGGGATCAAAATAAAAAACCCGCCCCCTGTTCCCCCCTTTCCGGCCCTTAGATGCTGGGGCATCCCCAAAAAAAGTTTGGGAAGCATAAACCCCCGCGGGCTGGACTTTCCCCCAGGGCGGGGAAAGGATGAAGCGGGGGTTTTTCCCTTGGTGGCGGCAGCGGGCAAGGGGAGAGTTTTGGCGGGGAAAAGAAAATTTTTTTTTTGGTTTTTTTCAAAAACCCTTTTTACCAGCTGCTGTCCCCAGAGTTCCCTTTGAGGCCCGGGAAAAGACATCCCGGGAAAACTGGGGATAAAAGGGCCCAAGGGAAAAGCTATGTTTTAGCGGGGGCCCAAAAAAGTTGGGGGGGGAAGGGAAGCAAGCCCCCCGCACAGTTAACCCCCCAAACCCTGGGTAATAGGCGTGAGACGTAGGGAGACCCCACAAGAACCCCAAAACAGAGTGGGGTTTTGCATGCAGCAGCCAAATAGGAGATCAGAAGGGCCTAGATCGCCCAAAATCTTTTTAAACTCCCAAGAAGCCGGGCCCAAACATCGTGGGGAAATTCCCCTAAAGCCCCTTTCTGTTGGAGCTTTTTCATTGTTGTGCCCAGCCCCAAGCTCAAAGTAGTCCCTACGTTTGTGTCGCCCAAGCGTTTTGACCCAGCAGTACAAAGCCGGGCGTTGTAAAAGGGTTAAGGGAAAAACCCCGGCCAATGGATTACGGGGCCACTGGTGGGGAAACCCCTTTTAGGGGCCCAAGTGGTTGGTCCCAGCAGACGGTACAGGGAGCATTTCCATTTAGTGTTGGTTTAAATCCAGATGTAGGTCTGTGTTACCTGTGGCGGAAATCGATTTTAAAGTCGCCATTCATCGCGGGGAAAAGTTGGAGGTTTTAGTAGAATCCCCGTGCGGGAAGTTTTGATGGGGAATTTGCAAAAAAAAATAGGGGGGAATTCCCTTTTTGGACAGTGTGCCTGTATACGAAAGCCCCGGGTTTTGGTTTAGGGGCCCAGGGGAGACCGTGCGCAGAGAGAGGGAGAGAAAGGAAAACCAGTCCCGTGCCCTTTCGAGGAGGCATTTGAACCCCTTACCCAGCATTTTAATTTCCCAATGCGGCCGGGATAAAACCTTGAGGAAGGGGGAAAGTGATGGAAGCAGGGAGGGCTTTTCCACCCCAAGTTTGGACGAGTCGGTGAAATGGGAAAAATCGGGTTTTGTTTGGGTCCGGGGGTTTTTGGGGCCCCAAAAGGACTTTAGCGGGGTCAAATCTCCCCGCCCCGTAAAACTAGGGGCCCACGGTGATGAAGCAAAGGCCCACGCTTTAACCCATGTCGGGGAAAATTAGGTACCACCGCCAAGGGGCGATTTGGGTTTCCCAATTTTTTTTGGGCCCAGGATGATTGACATTCGTCGGAAACCCCCGGGTCTGTATCCAGTTTCGGGGCGTACTTTTAAAGGGAAGGGTACAAGAGGTTCCTTTGTAAGGAACCCATTTGATGCGCAGGCCTTTGAAAATGCCCCGGGATTTGGTTTGGGCAAAAAAAAAGGCAAGGTTCGCACAGCGGCAGAGGGCCCGTCGCCCCAACCTGGAAAAAAATTAGCTGAGACGTGTAAAGGGGGACAAAGAAAATTTGGGCAACAGGGTTTTGGGTTTAAAAGGGGACTTTCCCAAATTTGAGGCCAAAAACCCAAGGAAAGGGTTTGTGGGGGGTTTAGAGTTTTTGGGAGGATAAACAAGGTGGGCACTCCCGCTGCACCCTTTCCAGTTTACATTTCCCGGCAGGTCTGGAAAGGAAAATGGGGCGGCAGACTTTTGGCGCTTGCAGTAGGGAGAGAGGAGGAGAGAGTGAGGAGGGGTGAGAAAGTTCCTTTTCCCTGTGCCCTGTGAAGTTGACATTGACGAAGATTGCATGTGTCTTTGGGAAAGAATGCCCGAAACCCAAGTGTTGGGGGGTTTGGTATTTTGTAGCCCGTTTTCTAGCGGTCGGCACGGTTGGGCCCCCCCTCAGTTATGAATTTTATATATGCCCTTTTTAAGTAAGGGCTGGGGTTAAGTGCCCGTTAAGGTCTTTGGAAGGCGAATTGGACCAGGGGGTTTTAAAGGTATTTTGGGGTTTTTGATGATGTATTTAAAAGTTTTTTGGGAAATTGTGATGGGGGCATAAAAAGTAACACCCGGGGGAGTGAGGGGTGTGGGTTGGATTGTTATAGGTTGGGGGTGAGAAAACGCCGATCGGTGGGAAGGGTTTTTTGGGTTTTTCAACTTTTAGTTAAAACTTGGCAGGGGGGTGGTTTTCCCCAAACGGCGTAAAAATCAAGCCGCCCATGTGGTTGGAGAAAGGGTTTAGTTCCGAAATAGGAGCGTGTGATATGGGAATAGTGCGTGTGCGAGCGTGCGTTTTGTAAGTTGGGGTTTTGGTTAAGGTGGAGGGTTTAAAGGTAGGTAGGGGGGTTGGGGAAATAAGACAAAAAATTTTTTAAAATTCCCAACCCGTCCTTTTTGGGAAGGGATGGAAGGGGGGGGTTGGGTTTTCCTTCCCCAAATTGTTACCTTTGTTATTTTGGTTTACACCAGAGAAGGGGGGGCGGGTTTTTCGGCTGTTTTTTGTATTGTCAAGTTTGGGTTGTTGGGGTTTTAATTGTCGTGTTTTGCACGACCCCAAACAATTAGTCGTTGGCCCGGCGGTGTCAGCTTGCGGGGGGAAATACGGGGCTCTGCCCAAGGGGCTGTTTTGTGTTGTAAATTTGGTTCGTTTGGGTTTCCCGACCAGGTGGGAAATGCTTTGGGGGGTTAGTTTCACTTGGGTTTCCCGGGTTGTTCGTGGGGGTGGACGCGCCTTGTGTTGGGGGGCCGGGCGGCCTTTAGTCGAGTTTAAGGGTGACTTGAGTATGTTGGGCCAGGTCCTGTCGGGTTGGTGCCCCCTTGGCCGTGGGGGTTTCTGTGGGTCTTGGGGCCCGCCTTCCCGCCAGTTGTAGAAATGGTGGGGTTTGGGTTTCGTCTGTTGTCCAGGTTGGTGATCCGTTTTTTGTTCGTGGTTGGGGTTTTTTCTTGTATTGTCCCGGGTTTTTTTCTGTTTTGTCTCGGGTTGGCACCCCTTCCCCCGTTTTTAGAAGGGTGTGGTTGATGTCTGTTTTTTAAAGGTTGGTGACCCGGGTTTGTTGTGGTGTTGTGGTTGTGTTGTCTTGTATTGTCCCGGGTTCTGTGTCGTATTTTTTTTTTTCAGCCATTTTCACCCATTTCCCAAAAATGGTTTTGGGTTGAACGTTGTTGCCCAGGTTGGTGATTTTTGGGGCATGGTGGTGTTTTCGTGGGTTGGTTGAAATTTTTTGGGGTTTGTATGTATTTGGGTTTTCTGTTGTTTAGTTGTTTTATGTTTGTTGCTTTAATACGGGTTTGTTGGTATGATGTCGTTTTTGGTTCTGTGTTTGAAACTTCTTGTCACCCGGCTTGTGTTTTTGTTTTTTTGATATTTTGTGTGTTTTAATAGTGGTTCCGGATTTCGTTTGGTAAATGTGAATTTTGGGTTTGGACAATGTGATTTCCCGATTAATCCCGTTAAAGGAAAGGTGATGTAGAAAATTGGTTGGGGTTTAGTTCATTTTTAATTTCGGGGGGGTTAAAGGTAAAAAGGTTTAATACGGGGTTGCTTTTTTGTTGTCAGGTTTGAGTGGTGCAGATGTGTCTGCGTAAATCGTTGGGATTGTGTTTCAAATTTCAGTGGAAAAGTAGTAGTTCTTTAAAATTGGGAAGAAAAAAAATTTCGGAGTTGACCTGCCCCGCTTTGGGAAAATTGGTTTAAAAGTCCCGGGGGGGCCGGGGGCAAATTTGGGTATTTCGAAGGGTTTTTATACGGGGGAGTACGGTCGTGACTATTCAATTCTTTATTGGTGTCTTTTCATTTTTCTTTAGAGTCATGGTTCCCGCCCGCGGGTTTTCTTTGGGGCGTCAAAATGATCTGTGGACGAAACGCGTTTGGTACGGGGACAGGGGTTTCCTTTGGGTTTTGAAGTTTTTTTTTTTTTTTTTTAAAGAAAATGACATTCGTCACCATGAGGGATGTATGTGTTTGTGAAGAAAAAGGGTTGGAGAAAAAAATATCTTAGGTTGAAAGGGGGGACGTCCCGTTTAAATTTTTTAGTAGTCGGGAAGAAGGGGTAAAGGTAAATTTTTTAAAGGCCCGGGTACCCTCAGAGTGTTTAGGAGAAAAACGGGATTTTGCGCAGGTAAAATTATATAAAGTAGGGTTTTGGTTTTGGGCCCATAAAAAGGAAAACCCCCGGGGTTATTGACAAGAGATGACAGGGGAAGGGGGTTTGCTGGATGGAAATTTTGATGAACAAATCTTGTTTTGATATAGGGATTATAATTGCCAGGCAAAGAGGGATGAAAAGGGTAAAGGATTGTAGGGCGACCCAAATTTTTTTGTTTAAATATTGAACTGTGAACCTTTTAGAAATTAAAAAGTTCTTTTGTTTTTTGTTTTTTTTTTTTTAAATGGGGAAATTTATACTGTTTAATATGGGGAAAACTTTTCCCTTGTGGATTCCCCTTTTCCCTAATTTTTTTTTTAGTTTTCTAAGGGGGCCTGGAGTGTTTGGATTGTTAGTTTGGGGAAATTATTTCTGAAAATTTTTGGGGTGCGAGTCTTTAATTTTTATATGAAATTTGCGTGGATGGGGCGGGGGAAAATATTTTTTTGGGTTGCTGTGGTAAAGGTTGGCGGAAATGGTTTTGTTAACCCCCAAAAGAAAGGGGGGTTTTAGGGGGGGGTTTGTTTCAAAATTCCCAATTTTGGTTTCATTAATTCCCCGAGTGGGGGGGTAGGCAAGGGAGATGGGGGGTTTTTTAAAGCTTTACCAGGTAGCCCATGGGCCCTTTATGACTCGGGTAGTAGCCCAAAAATTTCAGTAGTGGCCCACAGTTGTGTCAGCAGGTGGTATCCTGTTCCGTTTTGAGGGGGGGGGCCCGCCCCGGGAGTTTTCTGCCCCGTGCCGGGCAGGTGAGCGGCAGTTTCCCCTTGGCCCGTTGCTTTTCCGGGGGGGAAAGGGGGCCGGGCCCTCTGTGGGGCAGCTCTTCCCGCTGCCGGGTTTTTTCCCGGAGTTCTCCAGGGCCCCGGTTTTCTTACCCCGTTCCGGGGGTCCTGTGAGAGGGGGTGCACCAGGGCCTTCCCTCTCCCCCAGGGTTCCCGGGGGGGCCCTTTAGGGAGGGGGTGTCCCTTGAGGGGGGATTGCGGAAGGGGGTTTGGGTGTGGGTGGGGGGGTGTGTGAGCGAGGGGAGGGGTTAGAGGAGGGTTTTGGTGGGGGGGGGGATTTGGGGGGTTTTAGTGGTTTGGGGGCAAACGCTTAAATTTTAAATTTTTTCTTATTTAATTTTTTTTAACAATTATTTTAAATAAACCTTTTTTTTTCCACAAAACTAAAAAGATAAAAAATTATATTATCCCCAAAAAATTCAAGGAATTTCCCCTTTTCCCCAAAATTTTTTTCCATTTTTTAAACCTTTTCTTAATAAGGTATTTAGGAAATCCTCCTTTTTAATAATCCAAACACCTTAAATATTTTTTTCCTTTCCCTTTAAAACCATTTTTAAAAAACAAAAAAATTCCGGGTTAAAAAGTATTTTTAAATTTTTTTTAAAATTTTTAACAATTTAAAAAATTTAATTTTTTTTAAAAATTCTTTCCCTAAAATTAAAAAAATTTTTTTAAATTTCCCATCTCCTCCCAAATCAATTATATAAAACCAAACCCCGGGGTTTTTTTAAAATTAATTTTCCATCTTAATATTTTTGGGTCTTAAAATTTGGGATACCTTTTTTAAAATAAATATTCCCTTTTTTGTGTTTTAAATAAAAGAAATCCTTTTTAAGCTTTTAAATTTTATTTCTTTTTTTTAAAAAATTTAATAGGTTTTTAAAAGGGTTTTTTAACCCTCCCCCGGCTTACCAAAACCTTTTTTATTTTTTAAAAATAATTTAAAAATTTATAATGATTTTTAATTTTTTTAAAAATAGATAAAAAAATCAAAAAGGAGAAAAAAATTTTTATTTGGTTAGGTTAAAAGATGGTTTTTTTATTCTTTGGTATTTTAAATGTTTTTGGGGGTTGTGGTAATCCCCCCAAATTTTCTTTTTTTTAAAGGAATTGGAAAGGGATTTCCCGTTGGTTTTTTTGGGGGAAAAAAAAAAAAGAAAAAAGGAAAAAGGGGGGGGGGGGGGGGGGGTTTAGGGAAAAGGGGGGAAGTTATAAATTTTTGGGGGAAGGAAAAAACTTTTTTACCCCCCAAATTGTTTTTTTGGGGTGGGGGGGGGCGGGAAAAAATTTTGGGGAAACAAAAGTGTTGGTGGAAAAAATTTAAAAAATACGTGGAAAGGGTTCCCCCCGGGCGTTTTTGAATGTAAGTTTTGGATTTTAATGATCTGTTGGAAGAAAGGAAAAAAGTAATAAATGGAAAAAGGAAGTTTTCATGTATTTAGGAAAGGAAAAAAAACCCACAAAACAACCCCCCGCACGCACGCACGCCCGCCGCACGCAAAAAGGGGGACCCCCCACCCCAAAAAAGGCGCGGCGGGCAAGAGTGGGGGAAAAAAATGGTAAACGTATTTGGGGTTTAATTATGATATATGGTAGTGTGAGGGAAATTGAAATAGTTTTTGGTTTAGGAAATAGTATAAAAATTTTTGGGTTTGGAAAAGGGGAAAGAATGGGAAATGATCAAAAGGGGAATTGTTGACTACCAATAAAAACATGTTACCCCGCCGACCCCACGCACGCACGGACGGCGGGCCCCACGCACAACGCCAACCAAAAACACCCCAACCACCAACAACAAGGTTTCCTTTGTTTACTTGACCCCCCATATGTGGGTTTTTGGGGGGTTTTGAAGTGCTGTGAAATATGAAATTTATCTGTTCTGGGTTGCGTTTTACCTGCTTTTTAAAGGGGAAAATAAGAAAAATATCGCATAGTTTAAAGGGGGTTTTACTTTT
The DNA here is from genome assembly GCA_018398815.1 of Conus ventricosus. Classification (NCBI taxonomy): domain Eukaryota; kingdom Metazoa; phylum Mollusca; class Gastropoda; order Neogastropoda; family Conidae; genus Conus; species Conus ventricosus. The sequence goes on along the minus strand of CM031622.1, from coordinate 22,509,954 downwards.
TTTGGGTTTCCCCGGGAAACAATTTCATTGCTTTTAAATTTTTATTTTTTTTCTATTTAAAAAAGAATGCTTTGGAAAAGTGTTGTTAGCCCCAATTTCCAATGATAAATCCCTTTAGTTAAAATGCGTGGTTTATAAGTAGTGGGGGTGGGATGTTCGTTTCCTAAGGTGCCATCGTATGATGGCAAAGGTTCTTTTTGCATTTTCGAAAATATTGAACATGCTTTTAAAGGGCCCGTTTTCTGGGCCCCAAAAATTATTCTCAAACCATTGTAGGTTGTCATTGTTTAAGAATTTTTATTGAAGGGAAAATGGTTTTAAAGGGTACCTGTTGATGTTTTGTTGCTGAGAAAGCAGACCCAAAGTCTGGGCTTTTGTAGGGTTGGTGGACGATCCCTTTTCTTGGGAAACCCCCTGCAATGTTGTTCAACCCCTGGTGGAAAACTTTTTTTGTTTTTTTGTGTTTTGTGATCAGACCATCATCTGCTAGTGGCAAATGAGGAAGTTTTTGTTTCAGTTAAAATCTGCAAAGGGCTTTAGTGTAAAAATTGTATAAAACTGGGGAGAGGAAGAACCTTGAGGTAAACCCTTGGAAAAATTTTTGAAAGGTTTTAGAAAACCCAAACTCCAAAAAACGTTTGAAAGACGCTTGCTCTGAAGTGCTGCGCAAACAAAAGGTATAGTATCCTTTCTAATTATGTTGAGGAGAGCTCAGAGAAGCGGGGAAATGGACTTTTTTGATGATCTCCCCGGTTTTGCCAAAAGGGCCCCCGGGTTTTCCCCCCTTTTCCCTTTGGAAACCCTTTGTATATTTCATCGGCAAGAGGGCCGCGTTTTTCCATTTTATTTTATCTGTTTTAGCCCTTTATTTGGGGGGAAAAGGGTTTTTTGATTTTTAAGAACTCTTGAGTTTTCTTGCTATGGGTTCCTTGGATGAGCTTTCCCCTATCTTTTGTTGGTTAGTTGCGCCCCTATATAGTCGATGATGAACAAATTTTCCCAAATTTGAAAAAAGCTTTTGGTAACGGTGTGTCCAGTTTCTGGGACAAGCCTTTTTTGAAAAATCTCGGTAGAGATGAAGAGTGGGTTCTGCCTTTTTGAAACCGTGTGGGTATCTGGTACCGTAAATTTGTTGGATCTAGGGCCACCCCCTTAGTGCATTGTTTTTGCGTTTTTTCCAGTTCACCCCTTTTTTTCATTATCAATGCCGGGCGGGGTGGGGGAAATTGGGTGCAAAAAGGTCGAAGTTTCGTTTTTCCCCCAAATGTTTTTGTTTATGTTTTTGAAAGTTTAAGTACCGTCGACCATTTTTCTACATTTTGGGCCCTTTGTTTTAGGTGGTTTCGGGGCCGGGGCGCGGCCCCACACCGCACGCACCCCCAGCACGACGCACGCACCAGCACGCCCCGCACGGACGACGCACCACCACCCCACAAAACACACCCCACACACACAAAACCCACACACACACACCAAAGGCGTGGGGCGCAAAAAGCAAAAAAAAAACACTAGGAAAAACACACACCCCACCACACACCCAACAACACACACAAAAACACAATTCACACAGCGAATGCTCACTTGCGCATAAAAGGTAATGGGTTTTTTTGGATTGCGGATCTTTGGGGGTGAAAACTGATTGTGAGTGTGTGTGTGTGTTGGGATGCGTTGTGCGTGCTTGGGGCGGGGTGGCGGTTTTGTGGTTGCGTGCCATTTCTGCGTGGCATGGTTTTGTGTGTGGTGTGTGTGTGTTTGTGTGTGTGTGTCTGTGTGGGGTGGGGTTGGGTTTGGGTGGAATTAATTTCCGCCCTTTTGCCTTTAGGGATAACTTGAAAGCCCAAACCCCTGTCAAAATGTTTCACAAATGAGAAAAGAATTTTTCAAAGAGTGCAGTAATCAACAATAAGGGTTCCCCATTAGAAAAATTTTTTTTGATTGTGGGGGGACATAAAACCCCGTAGTCCTTCAAAATAAAAGTTTAAAAGGGAAGTGGGCGAGGAGTAGTTCGTTCCGTTTCCTTTTTTTTCATTGCAATTCCCCAGCTCCCCTTTGTTCTACGCCCCAAAAAGTTAATGAAATGGTTTAAAGGGCTTGGTTGTTTTCCCAACCAGCTGGGGGCAGCTTTCAGCTGGGGCCCTTGATTCCTTGATCCCCCTTTATCAATGACATCGCCCCCCAGGGTTGTTTAAGAAACCCCAAATGGGGAAGTGGGGGAAATCTTGATGGCTCTCTCTTCTCTTTCTGTCTTGTTGTCTGTCTGTTTGTCTTTCTCTGTTTTCTCTCTGCTGTTGTCCTTTTCTCTTCTCTCTCATGTCTGTTCTGTGTTCTGTAACTTCTCTCTCTCTCTTCTTCTTTTCTCTCTGTTCTCACAACAACACCCCACACAACAACACACACCACACACACAAAACCCAAACACAAAAAACCCCCCACACACACAAGCGCGTAATTTTTTGTTGCGCTTATTTTTTTTTAAACCACCCTTTTTTTCCCCCCCCACCCTTTTTTATCCCAAACTATCCCCCCCCCCCTTCCCCCTCTCTCTCTTCTCTCTCTCTCCCATCCCTTTTCCCCCTCGTCCTTTTCCCCCTTTTTCCCCTTTTCTTTTCTCTCTCACACTCTCCCCCCCCTCCCCTCTCTTGCCCCTATCCCCTTTTTTCCTTATCACTCGTCTCCCCCCCCCCCCCTCCCCCCAAACTGTGCACCTATTTGAGTCTCCCAGCGTGCCCCCTCTAAACGGCCCCGCACGTTTTTTCTGCCCAGATCGTCTTTTGCTGTCTTCGAGAGGTAAGAGGTAAAAAGTCTTCTTTCACCCCAGTACTTTGGGGTATGTTTCCCGCTTTGGTCCATACATTTGAGACACACTTTGTATGGGAAAGAAATTATGTAGGTTTTGACATGGGGAAGTTTTGTTTTTGGTTTATGTACAATAGGGAAAAAAATTTTTGAAGGCTTTCCCTTTTTTTATTTAAAAATTTTAAAAAAAAAGGGGGGGGGCTGGGGGGAGAATAAAAAAAACCCCGTGATGTAAAGCAAAAGGTTTTTCAAGTTTTTTTTAAGAAAATTTTAAACGTTGCTATTAAGTTGCCCGGTGGTTTACCCGAAACGCTTTTTGCCCTGGGTTTTTTTTCTTTAGGGTCTTTGTGATATTTATTCCTACCCTTTTGGGTTTTTTGGTTTTTTAAAAAATTTTCATTTTAAAAAGTTTGTTTCATATTATTGGGGTTGGACAATTCCCAAATTTGTATTGCCGATGCCCAAACCGGGGCCCGGCATGAACCCCAAAACAAGGCTGGAATCTTGTCAATTCCCGGTAATCGATTTTATGGCCCCCACATGCTTGGAAGGGTTTGACAGGGTTTACCCTGATTTTTTTCAGGCATTTTGAAATTTTTTTCTAATTTGAGGCTGGAAATGATGCAAAATGACGCCGGCCCCCACCAGAAAAACTTTTTCGCATTTTTTGGGAAAATTTTTTGGGGAAAGATTGCAAAAACAAAGGGTGTGTGGGGATGGGGATGGGGGGTGGGGGGGGGGGGGTGGGGGGTGGGGGGGAGGGCTTTGGGGGGGGGGGGGTGTTGAAATGGGTGTGTGGTTTGTGTGTTTAGTGTGTGTGTGTGGGGGGTGTGTGTGTGTTTTGCGTGGGGCGCGCGCGCGCAACCCCACACCAAAAAAGAGATAAAAAAAATAAAATTTCCCCTATTTCGACCTTCCCTTTAGTGTGTGTGTGTGTGTGTGTGTGTGTGGCCCCTGCGGTGCGTGCGGTGCGTGGGGCGTGCGGCGTTTCGTGGTGGTGGTGCGTGGTGCGTGCATGTGTGTGTGTGTGTGTGTGTGTGTGTGTGTGTGGTGTGGTGTGTGTGTTTTGTGTGTGTGTGTTGTTTTGTGTGGGGTGGGTATTGGGGGCGCGGGGCGCGGGTTTTGGGCGTTTTTTTTTTGTGTGTTGTGTTATGTGTGACGTGGGAAAACGTTTTGTTTTTAGGCGACAAAATACCCCTGTTCACATGTAAAAATGCCTGCCCCGCCGAGATGTTTTTTTTGTGTAATGTAAACAGGGCCCCGTATTTAACAATTTCTTTTTGTAAAGTAAACAGCCCAGTATCAAAAATGTCTTTTTTTGTAATGTAAAACGCCAAAATATCAAAAATGTCTTTTGTTAATGTAAACGTTTTTTTTAAAAAATGGCGTTTGTGTTTTAATTTTTTTTAAAAGGGGGAAAAATGTTCAAAATGTCTTTGTGTAATGTAAAAAAAGCCTAGTATTTAAACAATGCTTTTGTGTTTTTTTTAAAAGCTGTATCAAAAAATGTTTTTTTTGGGAATGTAAACCCGGCTAGTATCAAAATGTCTTTGTTTTTAATGTAAACAGTTTGGATCCCAACCCAAACCCCCTCTCTCTCTCTTGGCTTCTTCACTGGGGGGGTCCCTCTTTTCCCTTTTTCAATGCACCCCAACTGGCTGAAACAAACATAAATTTTCAAAAAACCCCCCAGAAACAAAAAAAAATAAATGGGGGTGGGGGGGGGGGGGGGGGGGGGGGAAGGGGGGGTTGTAAAAGCCAAAAATATGTGCTTTTCGAAAAAGGAAAAATATGCGGGAGGAAGTTAAAACAAAACAAAAAAGGAAAAAAAAAATAGATAGTAGATGGGCAGATTTGATAGCTATAGAAATATTTTATATTTATATTAAAATATATATATATATATATATATTTTATATATATACACACGAGGCACGCAGGCACGCAGCGAAAAACCAAAAACACAAAAACACCCCGCAAAGCACGCCCCACACACACACCCCGGGAACCACACACACACAACACAAAAAAGATTCGAAGATTTTAATCTTTGACCCCTTTCGGGGGTGGAGGACTTTTAAACAAATCAAACAAATTAAAAAAAGAATCAAACATGGGAAAAAAAAAAATTTCCCCATAGTTAACACAAATGAATTTATAATTTTCCCAAGTTTTGAAATTCGTAAGTTTAGCAAACTTTTTACCCCAAGAAAAAAATGAAATAGGTTTAAATTTCCGGGCTTTATCAAAGTAAAAAATTTTTTGGATAAAACTGATTTTTAATGTCGTTTAAATTTTGGGGCCTTTTATTAAAAAAAAGTAATCTCAATCGGTTAAAACAAAATTTTATAATGCTTCACCCAAACGAGTGCTTGAAGGAAAAAAAAAAAGCATTGTTTATTGCTTTTTAAATTTTTTTAAAATTTTTTTTTATTTTTAAAAAAAAAAAAAACAATTTGATGGTTTTTAAAAAAATTGTTTATTTAAATTTTGCCTTTGAAATATGTACTTTAAAAAAGCCGACGCACACATAAAAATACGGGGGCGCGCGTGCACTTGCGCACACACACACCGCACATACACTTGGCGAGTGTACACAACACAAAACACACCCCACACCCCACACACCCCAACACAACACACACAAACAAATCACACTCACACACAGCGCCCCCCCCGCAACAGACACACATACCACACACCCCCATGCACCAAAAGCACGCATACCCACCCGCGCGCGCAGCCCCACACCACACACACCAAAACCCCAAACAAACCAAAAAACAACACACGCACACAAGCACACACGCCCGCACGGGCCCACCACACCCCAAAAACAAAAAAAACAAAACACACACAACACCACACACCCAACACGCACGCACACCGGGACGCAGCACGCACGCCGCACGACGACGCAAGCACGCCCCACATTTTTGCGCGCGTGCTTGCCCCACAGTTTCGTTTTTAAAAACCCGTTTTGTTCATTTGAGACTGTGGAGACAAAAAACCCCGACAACGACTCCCGTTTCTCTTCGGGCAAACTTCCTTGTTCCCGTCCCGCCACTATGCTGTGTTTTGGGGGGGTTTTGTTGTGCCGTCCTGCTGTGCTGGGAGGTCAGGCTTCGTTGTTGCCCGTTAACCCCCTGCTCCCCCACCCCCGATTTTTTTTAAAAATGTATTTTCCTCCACACACACACCCCCAACCCCACACAACACACAACAACACAAAACCCCCACACCAAAAACAACAAAAACACTTCTCTCTCCTTTTTCTCTTTCTCTTTTCTCTCTCCCCACACACACACACACACCAAAACCCACAAAACACAACCCCACCACACACACCACACACACACACACAACCAACACACAAACCCCCTCACACATACAACCTGCTACCCACACGGACACAACAGATAGACAAAACCCCCCACAAAACACATAAAACCCCAAACACACACACACTTATCTCTGTCTCTTCTATTTCTTATATCAACAACCCTTTTTTGCACCACACCACACACACACACACACAAAACCCCACACACACACAAACACACACACACACACAAAACCCCCAACAACACCCACTCGTTTGGGGTTTGGGAACCCTTTCCCTTGGGCGGGGGGCCCGGGGCGGGTCCCCTGTTGGCATGATAAAGGTTTGGTTTGGGGGGGGGGGGGGGGGGGGGGGGGGGTGTAGGGTAGTAGGTTTTGTTTGTGTAAATTCCCGAAGCCTGGAAGGGGGCAAGACAGTGATTTTGGCCCCGGCCCTTAGTTGGACTTTCCCTGGTGGGTGGGTAAGGAGAGTGAAACCCCACAAACAATATAAAAAATGGCTTCATTACCCCCCCCAAAAAAACCCCAAAAACCCAAAAAAAAAACAAAAAAAAAATCCCAAAAAAAACCCCAAAAACCCCAACACAGGCCCCACACACACAACACACACACACACACCACACACCCCAAAAAACACACCAAAAACCCCACACACCCCACACGCCCCACAAAAACACAAAAATAAACCCAAAAATCAATTTTCCCAAATCGAAAAAGGAATTTTCACGGGGGTCTGATGTGGGGCTCAGATTTTTGTTTCGGGGAAAAAAGAAAAAAAGTTGGAAATTTGGTCCTTTTTTGGGGGGGTTTTTAGAGTACAGGGGCAGGACAAACTAAATTTCTGCGTTAAGTCCCTTTGCTATTAGAAGGGCTTCCAAGGGGATTGGGAGGAGAAACCCAACCATTAAAACGACTCCCAAACAGTACCCCCCCTCATCCCAAGCAAGCGTAAGAGAAGTCAGAGCAGTGCTGAAAATACAAAGTGGTAGACAGAGAAATCCGGAAACACCCCTAAAACGCGAAAAGCCCCAAGGGAGTCATTCGATGCCCCGATTCGAGGGGGCTCGGGTGGGCGGGAAAAAAACACGGAAAATGATCCCAAATTGTGATTGGGTGTGCAGAGGGTGACAGTTTTTTAAAGGGCAGAAAGAGTGCCCCCCAACACCCTTTCTGACTTCTTTTACCTCTGCCTTGCCCCAAAATCATCAAAAATAGTTTTCTGTGTTCCCAATGCCTTTCCCTTTTTCCCATGCGTTTCTTTTAAGTGCCGAAAATTCGGGCAAAACCCAAAAATCGTTGTTTTGGGGGGGGGGTGTGTGGGGTTTTTTTGGTTTCAAAAACAACCCATGGTGGGCCGTTGGGAAAGATCCGGTCGTTGTGCAAAATTCGGTGTGACCCCCCCCCCTCTCCAGCCTGCTCAGTGTGGATCCGGAGTCAAAAATCCAAAAGAAAAGAAAAAAAAAGAAAATTCCTTTTTCCCAGGGGGACCGGGGAAAAAAAATCCTTTTGGGAGTCAGACTTTCAGGTTTTTTCATATGGTTGGCTGTGAAGAACGTTCAACTCGTTCGTTTGTTTCAAATGTGTTTTATTTTTAAAAAAAAAACTGCAAAAAAAAAAAAGGCAAGCCCCCGGTGGAGGCAGGTCCACCCCCCCCCAACCCAAAAGGGGGCCCCCCGGCGAGGGCAATAAATTTCCCCCCCCCCCCCCCCCCCCCCCCCCCCCCCCCCCCCCCCCCCCCCCCCCCCCCCCCCAAAACCCCACCCCCCCCCCCCCCCCCCCCCCCCCCCCCCCCCCCCCCCCCCCCCCCCCCCCCCCCCCCCCCCCCCCCCCCCCCCCCCCCCCCCCCCCCCCCCCCCCCCCCCCCCCCCCCCCCCCCCCCCCCCCCCCTTTAGTTTGGGGAAACCGGGTTTTCTTTTAAAACAAAAAATTTGCTGTTTAAATCCCCGTCGGGGGGGAATTCCCCTTAGGGTAGTGTGGAAATCACCCCCTTCCCAAAAACCCAAGCCGTTTCCCCCCAATTTTGCCGGGTTTTTGGAGGAAAAACCTTTTCCTTTGTTGATTGGAAAAACAACCCCAAAGGCCCTTTTTTTGGGGTTTTTGGGGTTTTTTGGGTAAAAATTTTATTGGACCCCCCAATCCTTTGGGTTGTTTGGGTTCGTCATCCCAAAGGGATTCTTTTTGGAAACTTTTAAAAGGGGATTTTCCTCTTTTTTGCCAAAATTTTTTCCAAACCTAAAAAATTTCCCCGGGTTCAACCGGGGGTTTTAAATTTTCCAAAAATTTTTGAGTCCCGCCTTTCTTCCCCCCTTAGGAGTGGCTGCAGCGATCTCCGGGGGTGACCAAATTTTTTTGTTTTTTAAAACCCCTTGGGTTTTGAAAACCCCTTTTTACATTTTTAAATTTAAAAAAACTAATTTGGAATTTTTTGCGGGTTTTTTTCAAAGGAATCCGGGAAATTTAATTTTGATCCAGGGACCAAAACGTCTTTTGGTTTTAAAATTTTTATTAAGTGGTCTAAAACCTTATTTTTCCCAAGGTTTTTTCCGTTTTAAATTTTAATTTTAAAAACCCCTTTTGGGGTTTTTAATTTGATTTTTCCCCGATTCAAAAGTTTTTTTAAAAACCTAGGGTTTAAATTAAAAGCCTTTTGGTTTTCCCCAATGTGAGGGAAAAGGGGAAACTTTTTGCCCCAAATTTAAAAACAGGAAAAATTCCTTTAGGAGAAAAATCTCCCCTCGAAACCTAAAACCTTTTACCAATTTTTCCAAAAATTTAAAAAAAAAATTGGAACATCCCCAAAAAAAAAAAAAGGGAGCTCTGGGAAACGTCAATTTAAAACAGATTGCTCCATTGATGAGACCTGGAACGATTCTTTGCTACACATGATAGTAATTAATCATTGGAACATCCGTGGCTTAACTCAGACTTGAGGACCTGCAGCTTCTGTGTCGTACACTACCCTCAGTAGTAGCTCTTCAGGAAACAAAAATTTAAAGCCAGGGGATCTTCACTCTTTCTGGCTTCAATATTCTTTCCAAACCTGCACAACCTTCCACGTTGGGACTAACGGGCGGTGTTGCCCTTCTTATACACAAAACTTTGCTGTTTAGTCCTGTCGCTCTGACTACCCCTCTTCAGGCAGTAGCTGCGAGAGTCACTCTCCATAAAACTGTCACAATTTGCTCGTTATATCTACCACCTTCTGTCCTGGTTTGTCGTCAGGACCTTGTCAGTCTGATTGGAGAACTTAACTTCCTCGACCTTTTTTGCTGTTGGGTGATTTCAATGGACACAATCCTCTTTGTGGTAGTGTGAATTCGTCATCCAGAGGTCTACTTCTTGAAGACGTCTTTTCAGAGTTTGATTTGCGTCATCTGAACGATGGATCTCCAACTTACCTCCATTCTTCCACAGGTTCAATTTCGTGTTTAGATTTGTCAATTTGTGACCCCTTGCTGGTCCTGGACTATGAGTGGTCTGTCCATGACGATCTGCATGGAAATGACCATTTTCCTGTTCTATTAAAACCTATGTTAACTGAAAACGCCTCTGTTTCACATCTTAATTATAAGAAGGCTAATTGGAATCTTTTTGCAGCCAATATTTCAAAGGAACTCCAGGAAATTGACATTCTTCAGAGTCCAGACCCAGCACAGTCTCCGGCCAATACTTTTATTAAGTCTGCTAAAACCTGTATTCCAATGTCTTCCGATAAACTCAAACTACCTAAAACACCTTGGTTTAATTCTGACTGCCAACAAATGTCAAAAGTACAAAAACGGGCTCAGCGTTGGGTATTCCAAAGACCTTCAGGTTCCAATGCTCGAGCCCATCAGAAACTCTGTGCCAAAACGAGACACACTTTTAAAATCAGTAAACATCAGTCATGGAGAAACTTCTGCTCCAGACTGACATCTACCACATCCAAGAAAAAAAATCTGGAACATCATCAGAAAAATCAAAGGGAAGAACACCAACCCATCAATTCATCACCTGAAACTTACAAAAGTCCTGATCACAGATAAACAAGCTGTAGCTAATCTGCTGGCCTCAACTATTGAAAAGAACTCTTCCCCCGCAAATGAAGTGGCTGCTTTTCTCAAAAACAAATTTCTAAAAGAAAAATCTCCTTGCAACTTCTCATCAGACAACGCTGAAGCCTACAATCTGCCATTTTCGATCAATGGACTGAAATCAGCTTAGCAAACCTGCAACGATTCTGCTCATGACCTGGATGAGATCCATTCTCAGCTTTTGAAACATCTCCCAGAAAGCTGTCTCCAGACCCTTCTGGAAGTTTACAACCATATCTGGATCACAGGATGCTTTCCGCCCTCCTGGCGGAGAGCCCCGGTCATTCCGATTCCTAAGCCTGGAAAAGACCTTACCAACCCTTCAAACTATCGTCCAATAGCACTGACCAGCTGCCTCTTCAAGTTAATGGAAAAGATGGTCAACTCCTGACTGATGTGGAAACTGGAAACCGATGGCGTTTTAGCCAGTGAACAGTGCGGGTTCCGGAAGTACCACTCGACAGTTGACCATTTAGTCCGTCTGGAAACCAATATCCGCAACGCCTTCGTCAATAAACAGCATGTGGTCGCTATCTTTTTTTATCTTGAAAAAGCGTACGACACCACTTGGAAATCAGGAATCCTTATAGATCTTCATAGACTTGGTTTTCGTGGTCATCTGCCTCTATTTCTTTCTTTCTGGCTGATCCGCAGTTCCAGGTGCGTGTTGGCACCACGCTGTCTGACATCCATGGGCAGGATATGGTGTACCTCAAGGGAGCATTCTCTCTCCTGCCCTTTTCAGCATCAAAATCAACATGGAAAGTGCTGGACATCGATGATCTTTTTCTCCACTACAATGATATTACAAGTTCAGACAGAAACAATTACAGTAATTCTGAAACATTGAAAATTGCCACAAAGATTTACATTCGAAAGGGAAGGACGAGTTGGAATTTTTGACGCACGTTCAACTACAATACAGAAAAGTTGAACAAGATATTCAAACCTGTTGTAATTTAGAACGGCTGGTGTACTTCAGAATCTGAGTAGAAAGGTTTGGAATTAAAAGAAAGCATCAGATCTTGTTTGCTTGTTTGTTTTTTGACATCCAACATTTTGTTTTACCCTCCTCCACCCTTAAGCAAACATTGTATGGCCAACATTTGACAGGCTTTCCGTCGAGATCTTAAACAAATAAAAATTGCAGTAGCTGACATGCGGCATGCAGAAACAGCAGGCAGGTAAGTATTTGCCGAAGGTAAGGGTATGAAAGGAGAAACGACTCAGAACATGTTCATAGATTTCAACTTAATACGTATTAAGATGGCTGTTGCACTACAATCAGAATGATATGGTATGATTTGATATAGAGTATGAGAGACCCGTAATGTATATATTGAGAGAGAGAGAGAGAGAGAGAGAGAGAGAGAGAGAGAGAGAGAGAGAGAGAGAGAGAGAGAGAGAGAAATCAGTGTTGAATCACATTGAAGTCCTGGACGAAAATACATTGAAGAACGTGTTGCAATTTATGTTTCAGAAGACCCCAATGTATGCACAGTGACAGGTGATCCCCACTTCGTACCTTTCAACAGTACGAGGAATCCAACCTTGCTGAACTACCCGTGTGAAATCAGAGTGGCAGATCTGTGTCTGCTGGGTGCCGACCAGGACCAGTAAGACGTGAAAAAAAACCTTTCTGTCTGTTGAAATGATTGTGGCTGTCTTAATGTAAAGGTCGTAAAGAGCTTCATTCTGTGTTTTGTATAAGGTTAAGACATGTTTGTTGTTGCACGTCATGTTTTAGGTGTTGCTCTCATGTCTTCTACGTGTTGACTCTTTGATATTTCTATAACAACACTCTCTATTTCATTTAGTGTTTTTTTTTGTTTAATAAACTTCCTCTAACGTCATTCCTCCTGGCTCCCTAGCGTACAACCACAACCAGACATGTTCTGTTGTAGTCTGAATTGCATTGTACGTAAGTTGTTGTCAAGATGAGATAGTGATTAGGGTTTCCACCCAAAGGGATACTGCACTGGCGCCGTGGTCTTCGGCGGAGTTTAGTCTACCTCAGCATGTACAGAACACCACCAACTGACCATTGCTAATGGCACCGGTCAAGCAGTCGCATGGCCAGTGTTAATTAACAGCTCCCTGTAGCGACCTCCGTATCTTGCCTGTTGAAAAATGGCTGCAACTCCAGCCTCCAGGGCAGAGCCTTGGAGACGAAATCAAAGCTGAGGTCATGACGTGAACATTTCAGAGAAGGCCACAAAAGGTGTGACGTTTCCAAAGACGGAAAAACGCTTTTATTTTTTTCTTTTGACAGTTTGGGTTAGAACCCTTGAGACGACTATATGTGTCTTTTTTTCATGATAGGAGCCAAAGAGAGTGACGTTGCTGAGGCTGTAGCAGAAAGATGCCAGTGGAAGCCACACAAGACAAGGACCACACATGCACGCACGCACGCACGCAATTACTAGGGCACGCATGTACACACACACCACACACACACACACACACACACACACACACACACACACACACACACACACACACACACACACACACACACACACACACACACACACACACACACCATGTGAATATTCATACCTTTGGTTACGATCAAACCTGTGATTTCCGATTCTTTGGGTCGTGACTTGTTTAGTCAGCCATGTCAACTGCCATATTGAAAAACACTCTGGGCTACATTCAGGTTTGAAGCTCACACCCATCCAAAGTAATAATGATAATAATAATAATATAATAATAATAATAATTATTATTATTATTATTATTATTGTTATTATTGTTTATGGCGCTTAATCTTACATCATAAGCCATAAGCGCTTACAAATACAGAAAAGGTTACAGCAAACATAAATGAAACCAACAAGAAGATGAAATTGCAATAAGTACCATACACCTACAAACAAGGGTGCATATTGACACACACACACACACACACACACACACCACACACACACACACACACACACACACACACACACACACACACACACACACGCACGCACGCACGCACACACGCACGCACGCACGCACGCACGCACGCACGCACGCACACACACACACACACACACACACACACACACATTAGTCGCAGAATCAATTTGATGGGCAAGGGAAGGGGTAGAAAGAACTGCTATTGATAGATATTAATAGGAGGCTTGAGGAGTGGAACGGGGTGGGCGTGGGGTGGAGGCTTCATAACGCCACTCGCGTCCACGGAATATTATATTATTATATTGGGTATTTATATAGCGCCTATCCTCGGTCACAGACCAAGCTCTAAGCGCTTTACAATAAACACACTACCTCACTCACTCAACGGGCTGCCTACCCAGGTAGAGCCGGCCGAAGAGCAGCCTACTGGCGCTCATTCAGTCGTTTCCCGTACCATTCAAGTATCAGTCACTCATTTTCATTTATCTCATGTATTCCTCCAGTTTCTCACATAGGATGCATGTGATGTTTATACGTGTCCTCCACCTCCCCCGGCACACGATGGCACACGACAACAGTAAGTGACAATTTTTGTGGCTTGGTAAGAAATACCAGGCGGCTATCTTCAATCTACGTCAATTTTGCCAGGGCAGCGGGGAACCTCCCTGCTCTTTTCGATGTTCAACTGCCGTGGGTTCTTTAACGTGTGCAGGGGCCAGGAAGGCACACGGGTCCGACTCGCTTATAGTCCCCATCCGATGGAATAACATCATACTAATGTGGATGCGAAAATAGGAATGCTCATGGTGGACACAAGCGTGGCTCAGGCTCATCAGGTGTGACTGCCAAACACGATGCTTGGTAGCCAGCCAGTCTCCCCAATCCACACAGGACTGAACAGTTTTTACTCCAGATCTTTTCAATAAATCAAAATGAAAGGGAAAGGAAATAGCAACCAAACCTTGCAACTCACCTGTACCTACATTGGAAATGAACCATCTGAAGCTTGACATAGATCACACAAACTTATCCAAAAATCTGATATCCTTAGAAGTTCTGTCTGCTCCCATATTGATAACAAGTATTCTGAACATTCAAAGATTCATACTGATGGGTCTGTACTTGGGAACAGAGAAGTAGGAGCTGCCTTCGTTATACTAGCTTTAAAAGTAGAGAAACGGTTTCGCATGTGTGACAACGTTTCTTTTTTTTTTTTTACTGCTGAATTAGTTGCAGTGTTAAAGGTCTTGAATTACATTTTTGATTTTCCGAAAAACGTATTTCAAATTTTATTATGTGTTGACTCTAAATCGGTCTTACAGGCACTGAAGTCTCTGAACCAG